>ML675623.1:572752-624952 GCA_007922155.1 Mesoclemmys tuberculata | reverse complement strand
GGGGGGGGCCGGAGGGGCCGCGCGGGGCGGGGGGACACGCGGGGGGGGGCCGTCCCCGGCCTAGCCCGTCTCTCGCTGCCCGCAGACCATCGACCAGTTCGAGTACGACGGCTGCGACAACTGCGACGCCTACCTGCAGATGAAGGGCAACCGGGAGATGGTCTACGACTGCACCAGCTCCTCCTTCGACGGGTGAGCGGGCAGCGGCGGGGCGGGGCGGGGCGGGGGGCCTGAGGCGGGGGCAGGTCCCTCTGTCAAAAGCCCCCGTGTCCCGGCCGCGACGGGAGCAGGGCACGGGTTCAGGCCGCAGGGCTCTACAACGGCAGTGTAGACGCTCGGGTTGGAGGCCAGGTTCTGAGACCCCCAGGACGGCAGAGCCCGGGCTCCAGCCCGAACCCGCACATCTGTGCTGCAGTTTTTAGCCCCGCAGCCTGAGTGAGCCGACCCGCGCTGAAAGACTTGGTGCTGCGGGATATTTATTGCGGTCTAGATGCTCCTTGAGGCTTCTGAGTGGTCTACAGAGGCTGGGGGGTCTGTGCCAACAGGAGTAGGAGCCAGAGACGTTGGATTGGGGGCTGTAATGAGCATGGCTGGCTCCCCTTGTTGCTTGGGGAAGGAGAACAGGGTTGTCCAGCTGGGGAACCCCCAGGTGAGTAGGTGTCACAGCTGAAGGAGATTAAACAAACCAAGGATAACTTTAAGGACCTGAGCCGAGAACTGAAGGTGGGGTTGTCTCTAGTCATCTTAAGGATGCTTCCAAGGCTGAGCATAGTGAAAATAGGAGACTATATAATACAGATTCCTAGATTCCAAGGCCTGAAGGGGCCATTGTGACCATCTAGTCAGACCTCCTGTACAACACAGGCTAGAGACCTTTTCCAAAATCATTCAGAGAACAGTTCTTTTAGAAAAACATCTCATCTTGATTTAAAAAGTGTTAGTGGTGGAGAATCCTTGGTAAATTGTTCTAATCATAATGGTTAATTACTCTCATCGTTAAGAATTTACACCTTATTTTCTGTTAGGCTTTATCTAGCATCTCCTTCCAGCCATTGGATTATGTTACACCTTTTTCTGCTAGATTGAAGAGCCCATTATTAAATATTTGTTTCCCGTATAGATACTTAATAGACTAATCAAGTCATACTTTAACCTTCTCTTTGTTTAGCTGAATAGATATAACCCTTTGAGTCTCTCACTATAAGGCAGGCTTTCTAATCCTTTAATCCTTATGACTCTTCTCTGAACCCTCTCCAATTTATCGACATTCCTTTTAAATTGTGTGCACCAGAACTGGACACCATGTTCCAGTAGTGTTCACACCAGTGCCAAATACAGAGGGGTAAAATCACCTCTGCTCTTACTCAAGATTCCCCCGTTTATGCACCCCAGGATCACATTAGCTCTTTTTGCTACAGCGTCACACTGGGAGCTCATATTCAGTTCATTATCCAACCCCACCTCCCAAATCTTTTTCAGTCCCTGCTTTTCCAAATGGAGTCCCCCATTGTGTAAATAGGGCCTACATTCTTTGTTCCCAGTTGGACACATTTTTATTTAATCGCAGTAAAACACACACAGTTTGCTTGTGCTCCATGTCCAAGAGGTGCAGATTGCTCTAAAGCTATGACCTATCTGTTTCATTATTTACCACTCCCTCAATTTTTGTGTCATATGTGAACTTTATCGGTGATGATTTCGTGTTTTCTTCCATGTCATTGATAAAGATGTTAACCAGTGCAGGGCCAAGAATCTGTGGGCTACCCCCTCTAGAAACACACTCACTCGATGATGATTACCCATTCACACGTACATTTTGAGATGTACTAGTTAGCCAGTTTGTAATCCATTTAACGTATGCCATATTAATATGCAGTCCCTCAGAGTCTCATGCTGTATTGGAGGGTAGCAAATGTGTGCTCATGATTAAAAAATACACTGGGAATGATCTGGAGTATTGCAGATTTACTTACTTTGCATCTGTTAAACCAGTTGAAATAATTAATTGAATTCTAGCACAACTAGCTGGTAAGTGTTGCTAGTTCTCTCTAATTAGCAGCAATACAGTTTTGGCCCCCTGGAGCTTTTGTGAAAATGCAATAAACTCTTACCTTCATATGACTGGCGGATGGGGGAAGAGACCCACGCTGTGCATGGTAGCTTAGGGGAGAGTGTATTGAAAGGTAAGTGAGGAGGCGCTGAGTTCTTGTTCCACCTCTTCCACTGACAGCTGCTAATATTTCTGTTTCCTTCACAAGTCTTATTGACTAAGGTCTTTTACTGTTACCTTGTGGAGGAAACGCATTTGCTCATTTCACAGATGAGATAACGCTTGTACAAATTCACTAGGGCAAAACTGGGAATAGAATCCAGATTTCTAATATATAAAGCTACGTTTCTAAAATTTGCCACACAGCCTTTTAATGGGAACAATGTGAACCATGTGTAGGCCTTGCTGGAGCCGGAGGCATAACAAAAAGTATGAACCAGAGTGGGCCTTGGCAGTATCGTGACACACCAGGTATTGGCTAACCAAGTGAGCACATTCCTGACTGGAAAGGATGGTACACGAACACCCAGAGGTTTCAAGTAACTATGTAAACCAGTTTTTAAGAGGTGGTCCAGGAACACACCAACCCCTCCTAAGAGAAGGAGGAGATGACAGCATAATGGGTGAGAGTGTGTTGTTTCAGTTAGCAGATACAGTGTATAACGGTGGTAACTAACACGATCTGGAGTTGATACCGACTTGTTTGTGCCAGCGTATGAAAGGAGAGATTATAGGAGGGGCCACTTTGTGTTGGCTGAGGAGGTAGCATCCTGCTATGCTGACTGAGCTGTTACCTAGTCTCAGGCATACAGGTGTCAGTGTCCCTGCAACCCATTGGACAGGGTGCTAGTGTTGTCCTTTGTGACAGTTAACCTGCCAGGTGCCTTCGCCCTGAGCCTGTGGTCTTCCTTTGTGAACAGCACTGAGGTCTGCCGGGTCATCACGCTGCGCTTTCTGCTAGTGCAGCTAACCCCAGAGCGCCAGGGCCAGCAAGACTGGCAGCACTAACACCACACGTGCTTGTGTAACGCACGCTTACCCACTGCAGGGCTGTGTTCACTCTCGTGGCTGTCCATAGAGCAGGCCAACAGAGTTGGGTCTCTAACTCAGGGATGAAGTCCCTCGCTCCTACATGCAGAGTTCCCTCAGATGGCCAGATAGAGGGGTGCTGTTATGTTTGGCCGTGCTGTCTGTAACACTAGACCACGCTCTGCTCCCAGAGTCAGGGATCGAAATCCAGAGTCCTTCCCAATCTTCCACTGCTGCCTCACAAGTAAGTGTGTGGCAAACACTGTTCTCTTTGGGCCAGTCCATACAGAGAATAAGTGTTTCTCCACCTGTCCTTGTGCTTTTTCCCCTCCCCCACCAATTTCTCTTGTAGCTGAAGTGAAAGGTCTAAGCTGTTGTTCTGAAGGCTGTGGTGCAAATCTGGATGATCGCCAGTGGAGTGGGGGAGATGTATATGCCACTGGCTGGGCTGTACTGTAGAGAAGGGGATTTTGGATTAGAAAGGGAACCAGGGCCTCTGGCATGGTTTGTTATTCAGCCTTTAAACTAGGAAAGGAGGAGACATTCTCAGTCAACCAAAGGAAGAAATGTGCTTGTTCTACAGTCTTGGAGAAGTACGTTTTGTGATCTATTTCTATTCTTGCTATAAAGTTCCAGAGGGGTAGCCGTGTTAGTCTGTATTCAGCAAAAACAGCGATAGTCCTGTAGCACCTTAGACTAACACATTTCTGCGGGCATAGGCTTTCATGGGCTGGAACCCACTTCATCAGGTGTGACTGATGAAGTGGGTTGCGGCCAACAACAGCTTATGCCTGCAGAAATGTGTTAGTCTTTAAGGTGCTACAGGACTCTTGCTATTCTGGCTATAGTTAGCACTTGCCTGGAGGGCCAAGTTCACCAGCCAGATCCAGGTACAAAAAATGGCAAGATGTGAGGGATGTGACCAATATTCATGCCAACCCATCACCTTCATTGATTGCACAGGTGCAACTAATTGCAACAGGTGAAACGTGGTGGTGGCGGCGATACTGGTGTTCGTTAGTGTAGGCTGCATGCGTGTGTCCCCGTGTAGGCGCTGTCCCAGTTCTGTGCAGGTAACAGACAGCACTCACCATCAAATGAATCCACACGACCACAGATTAGCTGAGCAACAAAGGCACCCGGGCCAGGTTTATTGCGCTTGAATAGCTAAAATAGCTACTGGTACACTTCAAATAGGAGTGCTCCGTTACAATGGACTCGGTACAACTTAACGGCGGGACTTGCCGTTATCCCCTGGGCCGGACAAAGTCATTCCCTCTGACACCCTCTTTTATGCACTGTTGCAGACAATTTCTCTCTGCCCCCTTCGAAGTAGATAGTTGTCACCCTCTTGACGTAGTCTAATATCACCCTTTTCCATAAATTGAACGATTTGGGCAAAACAACTCTATTAATCACCTTATTAGACATTTCTATTCCTCCAAGTGCCATTTCAGAGAGTCAGTTCTCTCTTTGGTGCCAGGATGTCTTGGTGCCTTCTGCACCTGCTGTGTATTTTTAGTAAGATTTGAATATTAGTAATATTTTGGAAATGTGTGTGCTTGAAGTATCAGCACTTTCTCTGTGCCAGTTTCAGTTAGGTCGTAAGTTCACCGGCTTGTTTCTGTTAACCTGGTTTTTTCCACTTACACTCCTGTTCACTTGGCTTTTTCCAGGTAGGCCTTAAGCCTTAGCCTGTTTGCAAGCCTTAAGCTCTCATTTCTTACTACAGGTCCAATGGCATTAAGTGCATGAGGGGGAGTAGAACTCACTTCACTCTCTCGTTGTTTTGACTCGGAGGACTAACAGGAATAAAAGCAGGAAAAACTAAACTTGTCACTGACTTAAGCAGTTCGCCTTTGAAAATAAAGACTTAAGAGCTAGTGAAACACTCCTCCTGTAATTTGAGTATGTAAGTGGCTCAGCTATTAGATGATTTGCTTTTATTTCCTGTAAACTGGGCTGAGTATTAAGCTTTTTTACTGAGCCCTGGGACCTCTTAAATTTAAAAGACAGAAGATTTGCAAATTAAAAGGAAACCTCTGCATCTATAGCAGGTGGATCTTGGCCCCTTCTGTCCTGCAGTGTTCTCAAGTTTCTCTCGTGGAGTTTAGAAATGCAGGGAAGGGGGGCGTCTTAGAATCATAGAACATTAGAGTCGGAAGGGACCTTGGGAGGTCGAGTCCAACCCCCTGCTCAAACCTTCCTAGAAGAGTAACTAGTCACTCTACTCTGTGATATGACACATCCACTTCCTATCAATCTTTAAACCACCCCCAATATGACTCTTACATTTGAAAGGGCTAAGAGTCTTTCCTACCAAATCAAGAACCCCAGACTCTACCTTCCTCGAGCATTTAAGAAAGCCACAGGAGAAGGAAATTCCTGATACTTCTGTGTCACCATTCATGACTGCATGGTAGCCGTGCTTCCCTACTGAAGACCTCTGGAGCTTTCTGAGAAGAGTGGAGTTCTCTTCCCAGCCATCTGGTCGATTATAGAAAGTCTTAAGGAGAAGACTGCACACCTTAGGAGATCTCCTTTTCTACATCTTAGAGAGCTGGCTACTGCAGAAAATGAGTCCAGTTTTTTATGCCAACTTGAAGTTTCAGGGCTTCTTGTATCTTTTAGGTTTTTTAAAGGGAAAAAGATATTTCTGACAATTTGAAAGCTTGTCTCTCACCAACAGAAGTTGGTCCAGTAAACGATATTACCTCCACCACCTTGTCTCCAATGTCCTGAGACCAACACAGCTACACCAACGTTACCTAATTCCTACCCCAAGCGGTTCTTGCCTGCAAGTCGTATGAGTTATCAGGCATCTCCTCTGTGTCACTGAGTGCCCCCGGCCCTGTTAAACAAGTGGCTCTGACACTGAGTGCGCATCCAGTTTGTGCCTAGAATTGTGTCCCCGAAGGGTCTCACAGGTGGGGTTATGCAGGATTCCATTCTCATTCCTCTTGTTTAATGTGCATGTGCAGCTGGGTGAGATCAGAAGGGGGTTGGGCTGCTCATTTTTCTTCCTTTCTGAACCTGAAGTTCTGTTTTCCGAGAGCCCGGTGGAGTTCCTAGAGAAAAACAGGCTGAATTAAGATGAAACTGCATGAGTTGGAGGTGATGCTGGTAGGCAAGGGAAGCGGTTTAAAATGGCTGAAGGAACACATGCCTGCTCCATCAGTAGGGCATTACCACCACTTATTTGGTTGCTGCTCCTCGATTGCCAGGCCGCAGAAGTAGTTTAAGTAACTCTTATTCTCCAGTTGACATCGAGCCTGTGATCTTTTCTTTCTGATGCAGGCCTCGTCCCAATTATCCATGTAGCGGGATTACTCTGGGTCCTCACCCGACGATGTCACAGATTCGGCTACTGTGGAATGCAGATGCTAGCCTCTGGAACGAAGCGGGCTGATTGCGTGCATACTTCACGGTGCACAGAGGCTTCCAGTTCACTTCTGGGTGCAATTCAAGACATTAGTTTTTTGTCCAGAAATTCTCTCTAGCCTTGAACGTCCTGGGAGTTGGCTGTAGCTGAAATCTCTTCTCCCCTAGTCATGTTTTCAGAAAGCTCTGTTTGTCTGTCTGTGAAGTGGCACCCCAGAAAGTAGGCCTAGGGTTTTTTCTGTGGCTCTGCTCCGGTTCACTAGAACCTATGTTTGATGACCTCTATCTAGCAGTGTCAGCCATGTGTATAGATCTGGAGTTTCAGGTGTCTGATCTGACTGGTCAAGACAGGCGTCTCTCTCTCAACCAGCACGAGCAGGTAAATCCCATGGGTGGAGGGAGTCTCTCCTGCTTCCACGCCTTCTTTTCCATCCCCTTTTGGCTTTTGCCAGAGGGAGCTCTGGCATGGAGACATTATAGAAGAGGCCTTCATTTTTGCTGCTCATCTCCATGACCCCACTGCTGGCAGGTGCTGGGGAATAGAGGACACGATGGAAGAGGTGTCTTGACTTGCTCTTCATCCTACCTCTGGTTAGTCTGGGTTGTGCTGTGTTGTGGGGCCTTGTGCGCTAACCCTCCTCTCTTCTGCAGGATTATCGCTATGATGAGCCCTGAGGACAGCTGGGTCTCCAAGTGGCAACGAGTCAGTGAGTCGCTCTCTCCTCTGATACGGATTTGGGCTTTAGCTTATTTTCTTCTGACAAATGTTCAGGTAGCAGAAATAAGGCCAGTGAGGTTGGATGAGTTCCTGGTGGGGCTGTGTATTTGAGCAGGTTTCTAAAGACCCAGTAACTTTCTCTCCATGGGAAAAGTGCTTTCTCATTCCCTTCGAGTGTCTTGCCCCCTTGTTACCATTGAATTGCACGGGAGGTGGGGGGAATTCAACACCCCGAATTACCAAAGAGTGAGTTCTCTTGCCTGGGTGGTGATGTGCAGAATGAGCCAGTGTGTCTCTCTCTCTCGCAGGTAATTTCAAGCCTGGTGTGTATGCAGTGTCTGTCACTGGTCGTCTGCCCCAAGGTAATCTGGCTGTCCTTTCTCCTGGTTTTTAAAAGGGTGGGGGGATGTGTCTTCCCATGTGGGGACACTCCTGAATGCACACATGGAGGAGGGAGGATGGTTTGGGGGTTTTTGCATTGGACTTAGAGATCAGGATTCTGTTCCCAGCTCTGCCATGTACTCGCTATGTGAGTGCAGCAAGTTTTGCGCCACTGACCGATTTGATTCTGAAATTACGTTTGCTTAATAAAAGTAAGTGCATAGATGTAATACCCCTGGATTCTTGTAAGGCATTTGATTTAGTACTGCATGCCACTCGGATTTCTTTTTTTAGAAAAAGAGAACTACACAGTATCCAAGCATGTGTCCAGTGGGTCTCCAACTTTTTGTATTGGTGACCCCTTTCACACAGCAAGCCTGAGTGTGACCCTCTGGCCTCCACTTCCCCTTCGTCCCTTACTCCTCCAGGCCACCCCCACCCTCCCCCCCGCTCACCTGGGGAAACTGATCTGGATGCATGGAGCAGCTGGTTTGCTGCTTGCTGCCACCTCGAAAGCTGCTCCTTCACACACCCCTAGGGGGCTGTGAGTTGGGGGAGCAAGGAGCAATGTCCGGGCTCCCTGCATCCAGGTCACTTTCCCTGCCTGGGCTGCGTAAGGGGCAGGCAGAGAGCAGCAGCTTCTGACGCTCGCCTCACCTCACAGTACTGCACAGACAAAGTGGGGAAGTGACTGGCTGCCCGGTGCCCTGCTGTTGCTCCTCTCTCCCCCCTCACACTTCCCTGGGGGGTGCAGAGGAACATTGAGGGGGGTGAGCAAAACCTGCGTGCGCTCGCCCACTGACCTCCCCTCCATGTTCCTTCACCAGGAGGGAGCTCAGAGCCCTGCGCCTGGCCAGGGTTGGGGCTCACAGCTCACTCCCCCCATATAACCACATCGCAACCCCCTGAGGTGTTGCAACCCCCGTTTGAGAGCCACTGTGTGAAACTGAGTGTCAGTTAGCCAGTTTGTCATCTCAAAAAGTAGTTGTCAGTGGGGAATCCTCGTCAAATGGGGGTGTTACTAGTGGGGTTCCCGAGAGATGGGTGCTAGGTCCAGCACTATTCAACATTTCCATCAGTGATCTGGATGTAAGCGTAAAATCGCTGCTGATCAGATTTGCGAGGGAGACAAAGGAGGTGTGGTAAATGATGAAGACGGCAGGCAGAGTTGTAGCTTTGTTGGTCCCAGAATATTAGAGACACAAGTTGAGCGAGGAGATATCTTTTATTGGACCAACTTCAGTTAGTGAGAGAGACAAGCTTTCGAGCTGCAGAGGGTTCTGTGGTGCTTGATAGCTTGTGGCTCTCACCAACGGAAGTTGGTTCAGTAGAAGACAGTGCAGTCATACAGAGAGACCTAAACCTCATGGTAAATTGGGACCATTCAAACAAAGTGCATTTTAATACAGCAAAATGCAAAGGCTGCGTGCTATCTGGGCAAATGATCGATCACTGCAGAGGGGATCGTAATAATTGTCCACAAAGGAACGCAACCAAGCAGCAACAGCCAGAGAATGGGGATTAAAATTGACTAAACAAAAGACCAAGCTAATGGGCACGTCGACAATTCAGGAATAGGCTAAGCTAGCCATTAACGGTGTAGACGTGGCACTGGCATTCACAAAGCAACTGTAGCAAACGCACCAAACATTTGCAGTGAGCCATATTCTAGCTGTGAGGAGACTGGAGAGGCTAAGAAATGACATCCATGGAAGATGGAAAGTGCAGTGCAGAGCTACAGTCATTAAAAGTCAACTGCAGGGGTTTGGCCATGTTGCTAGAGTAAACCCACAGCAACTGCCTACAATGCTTCTCTATGGAAGAGCACATGGAGAGAGAAGCTGGGGACATCCAAGGAGGAGATGTAGTAACACTGTAGGTAGAGCCATCCAGGCAACAGACTTAGATGGCAGCTCAGAACTGACATGGTTGGAATCTGCTCATAACCTCGGCCCTACCCAGTGTTGGCATTTGGAAAGAAGGCGATGATGAAATGCGACATAATGTATCTGGGAAGCAGCAATGCAGCCTGTACCTACAGAATAGACTCAGACTCATAGACTCAGACTCATAGACTCATAGGTCAGAAGGGACCAATATGATCATCTAGTCTGACCTCCCGCACAAGGCAGGCCACAAAACCCTACCCATACACATTTATAACAACCCCGAACCCATGATTGAGTTATGAAATCCTCAAAAATGAGATTTGAAGACCTCAAGCTGCAGGGAATCCACCAGCAAGCGACCCATGCCCCACGCTGCAGAGGAAGGCAAAAAACCTCCGTGGCCTCTGCCAATCCACCCCGGAGGAAAATTCCTTCCCGACCCCAAATATGGCGATCAGCTAAACCCCGAGCATGTGGGCAAGACTCACCAGCCAACACCCAAAAAGGAATTCCCTGCAGTAACTCAGTTCCCATCCCATCAACATTCCCACAGACCATTGAGCAGACTTATCTGTCGATAATTTGAGCAATTGATTTGGATTAAACTATCCCATCATAACATCCCCTCCATATACTTATCAAGCTTAGTCTTAAAGCCAGATAAGTCATTTGCCCCCACTACTTCCCTCGGAAGGCTGTTCCAGAACTTCATTCCCTAATGGTTAGAAACCTTCGTCTAATTTCAAGTCTAAATTTCCTAATATCCAGTTTGTACCCATTCGTCCTCGTGCCTACATTAGTACTAAACTTAAATAATTCCTCTCCCTCCCTAATGTTAATCCCTCTGATATATTTATATAGAGCAAGCATATCCCCCCGGAGCCTTCTTTTGGCCAGGCTAAACAAGCCAAGCTCTTTGAGTCTCCTTTCATAAGGCAGATTTTCCATTCCTCGAATCATCCTAGTAGCCCGTCTCTGAACCTGTTCCAGTTTGAATTCATCCTTCTTAAACATGGGACACCAGAACTGCACACAATATTCCAGGTGGGGTCTCACCAGCGCCGTATATAACGGCACTAACACCTCCTTCTCCCTACTGGAAATACCTCGTCTGATGCAACCTAAAACCACATTTGCTTTTTTAACAGCCGTATCACATTGGCGGCTCATAGTCATCCTGCTATCAACCAATACCCCAAGGTCCTTCTCCTCCTCTGACGTTTCCAACTGATGCGTCCCCATCGTATATTTAAAATTCTTATTATTAATCCCTAAGTGCATGACCTTGCACTTTTCACTATTATATTTCATCCCATTCACTCCAGCGTACAAGGTGGTCCAGATCTTCCTGAATAGTATCCCGGTCCTTCTCCGTGTTAGCAATTCCCCCCAGCTTCGTGTCATCCGCAAACTTTATTAACACATTCCCGCTCTTTGTGCCAAGGTCAGTTATAAAAAGATTAAATAAGGTCGGTCCAAGAACCGATCCTTGAGGGACTCCGCTAGTAACCTCCTTCCAGCCTGACAGTTCACCCTTCAGCACGACCCGCTGTAATCTCCCCTTTAACCAGTTCCTTATCCACCTTACAACTTTCACATTAATTCCCATCTTTTCCAATTTAACTAACAGTTCCCCATGCGGAACCGTGTCAAACGCCTTACTGAAATCGAGGTAAATTAGATCTACCGCATTGCCTCTGTCTAAGTAATCCATCACCTTCTCAAAGAAGGAGATCAGGTTGGTTTGGCACGATCTACCTTTAGTAAATCCATGTTGCAATTTGTCCCAATTACCATTGACCTCAATGTCCTTAACTACTTTCTCCCTTAAAATTTTTTCCAAGACCTTACACACGACAGACGTCAAGCTAACAGGCCTATAATTACCCGGATCACTTTTATTCCCTTTCTTAAAAATAGGAACTACGTTAGCAATTCTCCAGTCGTACGGCACAACCCCCGAGTTTACCGATTGCTTAAAAATTCTCGCTAACGGGCTCGCAATTTCACGCGCCAATTCCTTTAATATCCTTGGGTGGAGATTGTCCGGTCCCTCCGATTTTGTCCCATCAAGCTGTTCGAGTTTGGCCTCTACCTCAGATACAGTAATATCCACCACCACATCCAGATTCCCGTTCGTCATCCCTCATCATCCCTAAACTCCTCACTAGACTTATTAAAGACCGAGGCAAAGTACCTATTTAGATATTGAGCCATGCCCAGGTTATCCTTAACCTCCGTTCCATCCTCAGCGTATAGCGGCCCCACTTCTTCTTTCTTTGTTTTCTTCTTATTTATGTGGCTGTAGAACCTTTTACTATTGTTTTTGATTCCCTTTGCAAGGTCCAGTTCTACGCGGCTTTTAGCCTTCCTCACTTTATCCCTACACGTTCTGACCTCACTAAGGTAGCTTCCCTTACTAATCCCGCCTTTTTTCCACTCCCTGTAAGCTTTCTGCTTTTTCCTAATCCTAATGGGAGGCTGTATCCTGGAGAGCAGTGATCCTTGAAAGGGTTTAAGTGTCAAAATGGACAAGCAAATCATCAGGTGTTCCCAGCACGATGCCAGGGCAGATAGGGCTAACATCCGTGATACATAAACAGGAGTAGCGTGTAGGAAGATGGTTAGTTCTGTACACAGCATTGATGAGATCAATCTGGGAAGACTGCATACAGTTGTGGAATCAACACTTTTTAAAAGACATTGGCAAAATTGGAGAAGGTGCATGGAGAGAAATCTATAGATATGATTTGAGGGCTTGAGAAAATGCCTCCCAGTGAGAGACTTCAAGGGCTCCATCTGTTTGGCTGATCCAAAAGAAGATGCAGGGGGAATTGATGACATGGGGAGAAAAGGGCTCTTCAGTCTAGTGCAGAAAGAACCAGTGGCAGGAATCTGAAGCCAGACCAATGCAAAGTAGAAATAGACAAATATTTAACAACGATGGTGATTAATCAGTGCAACAAACTGCCCACGGGAGTGATGAATTCTCTGTCTCTCAGATGAAACCTGGGTCCCTTTCTGTCAGATACTTTAGTCAAAGACAAGCTATTGTGCTCAGTACAGGGATGATGGACATGTAATGGTCTGTGTTATACAGGGAGTCAGACTAGATGTTCTAATGGTCCCTTCTGGCCTTAAAATGCTACGAATCAGCTCCCCATCTCTCAAATGGGGCTAATACGTCCCCACCTCACAACCAGTCTGTGAACTGTCATTCATGTCAGTGAGGCTTTGGGTATTGTGGGAATGGGAGGACAGGGTAAGGGCCTAGGTCCGCTGTTGAGGGTGGGTATGCACATGACCACCAGATTTCCCAAGGGCTCCCTTCATCCCCCCTCAATCACACTGAGAAGTTGGTGTTTGTCTCCTTGTTGCAGGGATTGTGCGGGAGCTCAAGAGCCGAGGTGTGGCCTACAAATCCCGAGACACAGCCATAAAAACCTAAGACGTCATTGCACCACATGACAGCGTTTCCAGCGCCTCGCCATGTTCCTTTTCTGCAGAGGACGGGCTCAGTGACTGCTCGAGGAGGCAGCTCTGGTGCCTTTCAGTCCTGGGGGGAGGGGAGCAGGAACTTCTAATTTAATGGGGGGTGGGGGAGTGCTTGGACCTCTCTCAGCATTATGTGGATTCCCTTCACGCAGCAGCTGGAGACTCTCTGAGGCCAGGGCAGAGGGAGGGAAGAGCAGGGGGATGGCAGGAACACATCTGCATATGATGGATTTCTGCAAGAGCATTGCACACCCCTCCCCTGGGTGAGTTTCTCCAACGCAGCAGGTCAACCAGACATTGGGGGGAGGGACCATGGGTGGGGGATTGTGATTTGTGTAAATGTTCCCAATAAAAATGTGGTGACGGTTCTCTCTCTTTTCTTCATCACCTGTTCCATCAGCCTCCAAGCAGGTGAGGGCCCTAGGCAGACACACCATGGGAGTGGCCCGAGTTCTTTGCTGTCCTTTGCACGTGGGAATTGTAGGTGGGGTTTGGACTCTGCCTGCCAGTCCTTGGCAGCCGGGGCCAGCTGGGACTCCTTGGGCCTTATTTCCGCATGGCGAAGCGGTGGTAGTGGCTGAATGGAGCAGGGTCGAGGGAGCTGGGGTGGAGTAGGGCATTACCCAGCGCCGGTGCAGTAGCAGCTAAAGTCACAGCCAGGCTTCCCCTGTTGGGCTAGGTGCTATGCAAGCCAAGCTGGAGCCAGAAAAATGAAGCGCCTGCTGAGGAGTTTGTGGCATGTAGAGCAAGGCTGAGGCCTCTCAGCTGAGCTCTGTGGAGGGCAGCAACTCGGGAGGGGTGGCAATACTTGGGTGCGGTGAAGTGGGGAGTTGAGGAGGGTGCACACCATGGAGCTGTTGCAAACCCTCCCCCCCCACAATGCAGCTGGGGCTCCCGCTCCACCGTGCTCTCCGCGGTGCCCCGCCCTCCAGGCACCTTGGGCTCAGAGGAGACTTCCCTTCTTCACTTCCCCTATTTTGTCTCCTGAGAAAATGCTGTTTGTGTCACTTCTGTATTTCCACAGGGCTCCTCCCCTCCCTGCTTGTCCAGCCAGAGCTGCTGCCCACAGGGGCTGGGCTGGGTTCTGGCTCCCAAACATGAGCCTTCCAAAGCACTTCAACTCCTAAAAGTGAGCCCCGTGAATCAGGTTTTTGTTGCCCTCTGGGATTAAGCTTGCGAGCAGTGTCCAGTATAATGCCCTCTGCTTGCTTCCTCTCCAGTGAGTCTGGAAAACTGGCTTGACCTGCAAGTTGCTGCATTTAAACTGAGGAGACTTTGCAAGTGTGAAGAAAAATATCAGGCCCAGGAGAAGAGTTTCCCCAAAGCGATTTAGGGCTATGGGGCCGGGGACGTCTGGGGGACTCAGTTTTAAGTCATTAAGGGACGGAGCTAGTTGCGAAGAGAGACTTTACATTTCCCTGATTTGAAACTTTGCTGCTTGGCATTTGTCCCTGCAGTGCAGTGATGGTTTCTTACTCTCCCTTCGGGCTTCCTCTAAGTTGAAACTCCTTGAAAACTAGCATGATGGCTTCATGTGAAGAGAGGGTATTACCAGTATGGGTGGATGGGTAGGACCTCATGAAAACCAGGGGTAGCAGGAGGGGAGATCTCTGGCTGCAGTGTGGGACAGTATTGAAGGGGGGGGGGAATTTACACGCACCTACCTGCGTGAAAATGTTGCCCTCCACTGGCTGGCTGCAGCTCAGGAAGAACGTGGCTGTGTGGCTGATGGATCTTTTTGCTCCAGAGGCCAAAGCCTGTGCGTTTGGAGGACCAAGGTTCCAATCTCAACCTTTGCCTAAAGAAGGTGGCATTCACCTTTCAGGTCTCGATCCCTGATGTAATTCCATGACTATCTAGCCGTGTGCTTTTGGAGATTGTCACATTGGCTTGCGTTTCTTCCTGCCAATGAAATTAAAAGCTTGCTTCTGACATGCCTAGAGTCAGCTGTTGGTGGTCTCTACCCAGTGATTTCGCCTCTCAACAAAAACTTGGATGAAACTTGGGTTCTGAGTTGTGATACGCACCCTTGGGCGTGGGCGAGTAAATCAGCTTCTAACTGCATCTCCCAAGCCATCTCCTGCAGGAAAATGAAACCAGCTGAGCCCCCTTCCACTCCAATCCGTGGCATCAAAAGCCTCTTCCTTTTAAGTTTTGCTTCTGGCTCCAGGCCTAGTCTGGTATGCCACACACTGGGAGGTGCCGGACTAACTGATGGGGATGAGGAAAAACCTCCCAGGGGCCAGATTTGCCTAAAACAACCAACTGTGGGGTACTTACATCTTTCTCTGGAGCACTGGTGCTCAAACCATGGCCCACTCAGCACAGAGCTGTGACCCATCTGACATCCTCAGGATCCTCGAGGTAGACTATAGATTGTGTTGCTGCAGCCAATGTAACAGAGCTGTACGTGTGGCCTCCAACGTTAAATAGGTTGAGAACCACTGCTCTGGAACAGCTGGTTCTGGTCATCGTTCCTGTCAGGATGCTGGACCTTGGGTGTGATCCAGCTTAGCAATTCCTGCACAAGAGCCAGTTCTCAACGAAGCGAGAAATGGTAAGAAATTCAGTTTAATTGCAAAAGTGGCAAGGGAGAATAT
Source organism: Mesoclemmys tuberculata (assembly GCA_007922155.1). Taxonomy (NCBI): domain Eukaryota; kingdom Metazoa; phylum Chordata; order Testudines; family Chelidae; genus Mesoclemmys; species Mesoclemmys tuberculata. The sequence goes on along the minus strand of ML675623.1, from coordinate 609,409 downwards.
GTTGCATCAGTGGCCGCTGGGCTGAGCCGCTTTCTAAGTGTGGGGTTTGACCCTGGGACAGCTGGCCCTGGGTAAGCCTTGGCCCTTGGCAGTGGGTTTTTGGGGCGAGGCAGTGACACGCTCAGGCCAGCATAGATCAATGGGGTGAGTTAGATAACTCCAAATCCAAGTGCGGGTTCGTTTGCGGGGAGGGTGTCAGGATAGCCAGGGCAAAGTGTCTGGGTGGGGCTGGGGGTCCCAGCACTGCTATCGTCTTGGGGGACGCTTGTGCTAGGAGAATGATGGAGGTGCCTGGAGCAGGCTGATCTGGCTTGTCGAGGGCGAGTCGCCAGCATGTGGGGGTTCGGAGAAGGATTCTGGGTGTCCCAGAGTAGGTGTGACTGGGGGGAGGTGCTGGGTGAGTTGGCTGGCGGTGGGCTCTGTGCTTGGGTTTGGGGGGCTGTTCCCATGTTTCTTTGCTCCTCCTCGCCCTGCTGGCGAAGGCCTCGCTGCTGACCCCGTGTAGCTGCCACATGGGGGCAGCACAGCCTCGTGGGCCCTGCTGAGCTCTAGCCTGCGGCAGGGCTCAGCCTCGTGCCAATTGCACCCGCTTTCTCCCAGCTCCTGGCTGTGTTGGAGGCTCTGTCTGCACCCTGGTGGGACAGTGACTCCTTGCCCAGGGCACAGCAGCTGGCCCGGACTGTCCTCCCCTGGGGGAGAGGGTTCGTGGCTGCCTGGAGTGTGGCCAGGCTAGGGCCACCTTCCCACGCCCCAGTTCCCACCTGTCTGTCCCGCTGCTGGGACCCTGGCCCAGAGTGAAGCTGGCTGGGCCGAGGGGCTCACTGGTGTGCTCAGGGTGGGAAGGGCAAGCGAGGGGGCCTTGCTGGCAAGTGGAGGCGAAGGAGGAAGGGCCTTTTCTCCATTGCCGGCCGTAGCCCAGCAGGGTTTGCACCGTATATAGGAGTGGGGCACTTCATTTCCCACCTCTTGTGTTCTACCACTGCCGTGCGCTAGTACTGCCCACTCCCCTGGTGCCTTTCAGGAGACCCAGACACTTTGCAAACCCAGCAGGGGACTCGCTCCCCCCAGTGAAATGCAGCCACCTCTTGCAGTCCACAGCACAGCAAAGGAGGCTGCCAGGACGGAGCCTGTAGCGTGGGGCGCCTGCAAGGGAATGGAGGCCAGGGAAGTGCTACAGTCTGGCATAGGGCTGAGGGGAATGGCTTGAGGACGGGATCTTACAGTGGCTTGTACCTTGCTTTTTCTCTCTGCTGCAGAGTGTGGGCTTCCAGCAGGCCGGTGCCCTCTACTGCTGTGCATCAGCTGGTGCTGACCCAGGGGGGCATCCGCAAGCAGGCTCACCCCCTGCCTGCGGCACAGGCTGGGCAGATGGGGCAATACTGGCTGCCTAGCGACTTGCTCGCCTCAGGACTCACGCTAGGGAAGCTGGGACCCATGCACAGCTACGCAAGCGGCCACCCAACGGCAAAATCCAAGATTAAAAGTCTCTTCCTAGCAGGCCTTCCCCACCCCTGCACGTAAGGGCAAGGAATTCTCTGCTGCTTGGGGCTAGAGCTGTACCCAGCACTGCTCTGCAGAGCGAATTCGGGCAGGGGAGGGTGGAGATTTCCCGTTGCCCAGGCGGTGGGCAGAGCCACGCTACAAGGGAAGCGGCTCCCAGGGGGCTGGGGGGACTCCAGAGCTTGCAGTCAGCAGCTGGAAGCTCGTGCTCAGCTCTTGCAGCGAGCGGTGCTGGATTATTTCAGCCAAGCCTGGGGCTGGGTCCTTGAGCTCTGGGTGTGGCAGCCGTGTCTGAACTGGCCCTACGCTGCCTGGCTGCTCTGTGGGTCGCTCCCACTGCCAGGCCCGAGTCTGTTGGCGGGGGTGCTGCCCCAGGGGGGGCAGGGCCGGCTGCAGCTGGGACGTGCTAGTGAGAGTCGGGCAGGAAGTGCGAGTGAGTCGATGTAGCCGCACAGGTTTCGAGAACTGATACCCAGCTCTGCCTCGGGCCGTGAAAAGTGAGTTTCCAGAACTACAAAGCGCCGAATGTTGCTTCCGAAAGCAGCTTGGCTGGGCTGGGCGTTCCCCGGAGCAGCCACCACCTGCCGTTGCTCTAGTGCCAGGGGCCTCCTTTCACCCCTTTCACACACAGCCGCTGGCTCGTTTGGCCGCCCACGTCCATTCGCTCCTCGTGTCCCAGCTCAGCGCAGCGCCCGGGCGCCAGCCGCGTGTGTGGCCGGGGTGGGCTGGGGCTGCCACACGGCCTGCGGGAGGCCGAGCGCGATGCTCTCCCTGGCTGGCAGGAGCTGTGCGTGTGAGGCTGTGTTGGAAGGGGCTGCGCTGACCAGGCGGCAGGGCTGGGCACGGCCTTGTGCACTCCGCGCTCTGAACGTCCCCCGCCGCGCTGTGTCCCTTCCCGGCTGTGAGATGCCTGCAGGGTTAGCTGTGCGTGGCCCTGCCAGCGTAGCCAGTCAGCACACGCTCTCTGCTCCCGCTGCGCTCTCCTGTCCACTCTGGTTTGCTTCACCTCTCTCGCCCAGCTCACATGCAAACTGCCCCGCTGCAGCAAACTCCCCCGCCAGCCGTGACCAAGGGGAGACGGTTTCCCTGGCGCGGCTGAGCAGGCGGCTGCAGCGTCTTAGCATGCGCCATGTTGTGCTAACAGCCACAGCCCCAGTCAGGAATCAGGGCCCCATGGTGCTGGGTGCTGTACGCGCAGGTACCAAAGCCAGAAGGAATGTACAGGCTAGTGGCTGGCAACAGGTGGGTAAAACAAACGTGGGGGCACGGATTAACCTTGGGAACAGCTGTTGCAGCGTGCCGCTGCCTGGCCACGGCTGAGAGCTGCAGCGGCGTGGGGGGAGATACCTTTCGGGGGGACCATGTGGACGTATTAGCCAGGAATGGGAAGCTCTCCCCATGCACACAGGGCAGAATGGGAGAAAGCGCAAGGGGGCATGCTGAGAAATTGCCTGGCTGGCAGAGGAGGTAATGTGGCAGAGTTGCCAGGACGGGCAGGCTCGGTTTCAAATGGCTGTGAACTAGCTTGTGTTTAACGTGGAGGGGCAGCGGGGCGGTGGTGAGATGCACAGAAGCTGATCTCAGCCGCGGTGTTTGACTGGGCATGGCGGGGAGGGATTTTTGCACTCGGTGAGGCCAAGAGGAGGCAGGTGCAGTCGTTGAGCCGTGAGATGACAAAGGCCCGACAAGAGCTTTGGGGGAGGGGGGAGGAAAAAAAGGCCAGGCCTGTGAACATGTCGGAGGAAGCTGCAACATTTCGCCAGCGCCGGCACGTGCTGAGCTGATGGTGAGGCCCGGGCTGTGCCCATGAGCCACGGGGTGGCGGGAGGGACTCACCAACGTAACACTGGGAGGTGGGTGCAGGGAACAGTTTGGAGCTGGCCATGAAGGGCAGTTTTTCTAGCTGGCCATGCACTGCGCAGCGACATGGGGGCAGGGGAGGATTTAATTTGGCTGGAAGGGGCAGGTCCTGTGTACAGAGGTGGATCTGTGAGTGCAGCTGGGCAAATAAATGACTTCTCAGTTCAGTTGGCAAACTGAAAACACAGAGAAAATATGCGTTTTGGTTCTGAAGATGTTTGATGACACATAGGGAAAGGCCATTTCAGGCAGCAAGCTACACGTGCTGTGTTGGCCCAGTGGCACTTGCCTGGGACGTGGGAGGCCCAAGGACTTGAACTCGCTTTTCCCCTGTCTTCACCACCAGGGTAGAAGCAGGTGGGTGGCTCTCAGGCGCCTGCTGGAACTCTGCCGCTCTGTATAAAAACTTACCTCTCCAGCAGCGGAAGGGAGTGAGAAGGGCTGCATAGCCTGCTGCCTAAGACTCTCGCCGGGGAGGTAGGCGCTGTGGATTCAATTCCTCTCCCTGCCTGAATCAGAGTGGGGATTTGGCACCAGTCTCCCAGGTGTGTGCCTCAATCCCCAGCCACCAGCACTGCTCCCTCTCGCTGGCCCCACAGATCGTTGCGTAGTTATGCAAAGTGGAACAGCTTCACGGGAGCCTGGTGGTTAGGCTGCTCACCTGGGCGGGGGAGACCTGTGTCCAAACTCTCCCCCAGCCTGAGGATTCAAACCTGCACCTCCCACATCCTAACCACCGAGCTAAAGGTTATAAATAGGACAAATGACTGGCCCCCTCTGTTGGCCCTGAAACACTCTTCCTAGGCTGACACTGTCATCGAATTTGCCAATAATTTCAGGTGGGCCAAAACTGCAGTTTTTGGTGAATAAACAGAACAATTTAGACTCAGGGACTCGTAGACTTAAAGGCCAGAAGGGACCGTTATGATCATCTAAGCTGACCTGCATAACACAGGCCACAGAGCCTCACCCGCCCACTCCTGAGCGTTACTGGCTGCGTTACTGAAGGCCTCAGATCATGATGTAAAGCCTTCAAGTTGCAGAAATTCCACCCTTTATTCTAGTTTAAACCTGCCAGTGACCCGGGCCCTGGGTGCAGAAGAAGGTGAATAATCCCCAGGGTCTCTGCCAATCTGGGCCACGGGAAAATTCCTTCCCGACCCCCAAATCTCGTGATCAGTTAGACCCTGAGCATGTCGGCAAAACCCACAAGCCAGACAGCTGGGAAAGAATTCGCTGTAGTAACCCAGAGCCCTCCCCATCTAGTTCCCATCACCCGCTCTGGAGATATCTGCTGCTAGCAGTCACAGATGGGCCATGTGCCATTGTAGCCAGTCTCACCACATCATCCCTGCCATAAACTTATCAAGCTCAGTCTTGAAGCCACCTAGGTGTTTTGCCCCCGCTCTCCTCTGATGGTTAGAACCTTCGCCTAATTTCAGGCTAAACGTGTTGATGGCCCGTTTATACCCATTTGTTCCTGTGTCCACATTGGCGCTGAACTTAAATTTCACCCAGCTCCCTCCAGGAGTCACCAGCAGTGAGAGAGATAGAGAACCTGGGCTCTTTTTCAACGGTAAAAGCATACACAAACCCAACTGCCAGCAGCACCGTCCTCCACCTTGCAAGTCCTGGCTATGCTTCTGGGCCAAACCTTCCAGAATAGGCCATTGATTCGGGGGCCTCTGCTAGTGGGGGCTGCCACTGGGCCACCATTAAATGGGCCTGGTTTTCATAGATGCCAGGTACTCACAACTCAGCACAGCCAATGTCAGCTGCTTACGCTCAGCACTGTCCAAATATTAAGCCTAAGGTGTCTCAGGTAGGCCGTGGTGGCCAAGCTGCGCAAAGGGAGAGAAGGGGTGCTGCACCTTTCATTTTGCAGCAGTCCCTACCAAGCCTTATAGACTCATAGACTCATAGACTCATAGGTCAGAAGGGACCAATATGATCATCTAGTCTGACCTCCTGCACAAGGCAGGCCACAAAACCCTACCCATACACATTTATAACAACCCCGAACCCATGACTGAGTTATTGAAATCCTCAAAAGTGAGATTTGAAGACCTCAAGCTGCAGGGAATCCATCAGCAAGCGACCCATGCCCCACGCTGCAGGGGAAGGCGAAAAACCTCCAGGGCCTCTGCCAATCCGCCCCGGAGGAAAATTCCTTCCCGACCCCAAATATGGCGATCAGCCCCTTCCCACATTCTGCTGGGAAAGCTCCGCAATAGTGGAGCCTGGGTCCACCAGCTGCTGACCCGCACAGGGGCAGCGAGAAACGACCCTGAAGGGGCGCAGTTCTCCACAGGGCCCCCACGGGGGGGCATTTCCTGGCAACAAACACACTCGCATGGTGGTTTTCCACCTTTTTTCGTGTGTGGACCCCTGAACAATTTTGAATGGAAGTGTGGCCAGAGTCTGCAGCCCTGCCGGGGTCCCCGGAGCACAGGCTGAAAACCACTGTACTAAAGGAATAACACGCACCACACTACTTCCCCACCACCCTGCGGCCTGTCACAGCCCCAGCCCTGGCAGGGACATGGGCTCTTGGGGCTTCCCTTTCCCAGCCAGCGGCAAGGCCGGGACCCTTCCCGTGGGTGCTCGTTAGAAGCAGTGAGCAGAGCCCCTCCTTTTCCCCAGGCGCGCTCTTCCCTCCCGCCTCAGACTGGTGTGGCTGCTGGGGGGGGGGCGTGCCCCAGCTAGGCCAACATGGGAACTATGAGCTGGAGCAGCTGGGGAAAGCCTGCAACACCAAACCCGCAGACAGAGCTGCTCACCCCAGGGCGGACTGAGGTGCTGTGGGAACTGAGTGGGGGGCAGCCCAGCCCAAGGGGCGCAACGCTGAGCCCGGGGACACCTTGCTGGAGTGGCGGGCGTGGTGTGGGTGCTGTGGGAGCTGCCAGCGGCCCCAGCAGGATTGGCCTCAATGTGCCGACCGCAGGAGCCGGCCCTGCCGGCAGGCCTGTGGTGACAGACCCGAGGAGAGGAAGGACAGGGCTGCTGCTGCAGCAGAAAAGAGCCTTCCATGACCCTGCCTCCTCTAGGCCGCCCCCTCCAGCCACTGCTGCCCCGTCTCCCCTCCAGCCGCCTGTCTCCTCGCTGCCCCAGCCCAGGTTGTTTGCAGATGGTGTGATGGAGCGTGACTGGGCGCTGGATCCATGTCTTCACCCGACAACCTACGACCCCTAACAGCCGCCCCAGCCTTTCCGCCCTGCACCGAACGTCCCTTGGCACAGTGCTAACGGCTTCTGCTACCCCATCGGCCCCTGCATGTCGCTGGGGTGCGGGCCTGCCTTCCCCATGCCCCAGAGGAGCCGGGGTGGGGCGGGCACGGGGCTCTCGCCAGCAGCAGTTCGGCCAATGGAAGCGACTCCCCCCACCATGGGCGCTGTCTGACTTGCGCGCTCAGCACACAGCTCAGCACACAGCCTGGCGGCTGCAGGATTGGCGGAGAGCGTGTCAGTTTTGTCTATATATGGGCACGCCAGGGCTCCTGGATTAACCCCTTCCTGCCCGGGCTGGGCCGCCGGCCGCGCAGCTTGTCACTTCACTTTTTGAGGTTTTGTTTCACGCTCTTATGTGCCGTCAAGCCCGATTGTGTTTCGCTTGTCAGTTTCTAGTTGACTCACTTTCTAACGGCCTGATTCTACGCCCGGCAGCTGCTGGCTCAGGGCAAGGTCGCGCGCCACCCTGAAAGCGTCAGTTAGCGATTAGCAGAGCGAGCGCAGCGGAGCGCTGTGTCGGACACGCGAGGTTTCCGTCGGAGTCACACATTCGGAGGGCCGCGTTTATTAATCACACTTGGCTGCTGGCCTGACCGAACACTAAACACCTGGCACCAAACAGGGATTAGAAAAAGAGCAAAATCCCTGCCTAGATTGTCACCAGATCTGCTGCCCTCCCGCTGAGCTGTAACAGAGGCTGGAAACGCAGGTGGGCTGAGCCCGACAGCATCCTGTGACCCAGGCTAGGCCGTGGGGTGTTGCTATAGTTCTAGCCCGAGTAACACGTGGCCAGTGAGTGTGAGTGCCTCCATTTTGGGGGGCCCAGTGTAACACCACCTGGGCCTGGTTCTCGGAGCTGCTGGGTGCCCCCCAGCGCCGAGTGCCGTTGGTGGGAGCTGGAGGCGCTTAGCCCCTCTCAGCACCTATGCAATGTGTTTGTAGTAGGGCACGTAGAATAGTGCTGAGCCAACCCCATGGGAGCTGAGGGGACCTTTTCACTGGCTTCCATGAGTCTTGACCCAGGCCGGTCTTGTGGCAGGTGTGTTTTGAACACGCACACGTACACGCAGTCAGCTAGCATCCCCTGCTGGGCTGGGCGTGATCGGCGATGCTAAGCTCCCTCCTGCTATCCTTGCCTCACCTCTCTCCCACCTGCCCCCCAAGTTTAAGCCTGCCTCGCCAGCCTTGCCAGTCTTTAACCCAGGCCCCTGGTGCCACACAGCCGAAGTGGTTATCCAATAATGCAGGAGTCACTTTCCACCACAGAGGGCAGCCCTACGGTTGTGCTTGCCCCAAACCACCTCTCAGCAGGTGGCCTTCAGCCTTCTTTTCTTAGCTCACACTTGGCATCAGAAGGCCGTCTGAGGAAAGCACCTTTGCCAGCTCTCCGCTTTCCCCAGGAACATCGCTCATGTCAGACTCCCTGGGCTTCATTTAATCAGGGGGAAACTGGAACAAAATCAGCTCTAGACCCTGCGCTGTGCCCACTCACAAGGCTAAAATGAGAGCTCACTCACAGCAGATCATATAGATCTTTGCCATATGCACGTCCCACTCCCTTCTTGCTTCCTTTAATTCGCAGTGAAATAGTGAACAGTGGTAATGACATCATTAGGTTTCAGATTTAACAACTAACTGAATACACCTCACTTCAGACTCAGGCACACATTGCTGTGCTGGGTTACAGCTGGACCATGTCAAAAGTTATGTTCACAGTCACCAGGGCCAGACACTGCTATATGTAGGAAGGGATCCTAGAGCACACGATGGCAGCCTCGTCCCATTTGCTGCTGCCAAGTTTGTTTGGGGAAAGGTCTCTCCTGCCTGAGTCCAGCCCTCTCATACCCATCAGTAACTCACCCAGCCATCATACAAAGTCTCCAGAGGAAGAACCACCAAGGCTTCGAAATGCATCGTCCTAGCACCCAGGTCTCGTTTCCAGGTGCTCACTACTCGGAGTTCAGCAGCTACACATGCTTCAGTCATTTCTGCAAAATCCCTGCATTTGGCGTGGCCTTGGTTGCTGCTCTCCTCCTTTGTGGTGAGATGTCTGGTAGACAGTGGAGGGAAGCCCTCTGATGTTATGGAACTGCAAAACGTGCTCTGCCTTTGCAACCCAATCAGAGAGTGGACTATTGGATTTCCCCTGGAATTTTGCACAGCCCTGATTGTAAAAAGTCTCCCGTGAGATGTTTGTATAATCAGCAGGCAGTGACTAGTGGGCCATCTTAACCACTTCTTGTCTCAGACACTGGCCATTTCCAGATACTTCAGAGGTAGGTGAAAAGATGTTTCTTCCCAAGCTCACTGAGTTAGCAGTTGTCTTATGTCATGATGCATGAATATTGATACCCCTTATAATACTTTGTCCTACTTTGTGTAACACAGCTGGTATTCTTATTATTCATATACACATCTACTTCTGTTGTGATACTTTTTAAGGTCTCTGCCTCAGTGACATCTTGTGGCAGTGAGTTCCACAGGTCAGTTATGCATTGCATAAAGGAATATTTCCTTTCCGAAGTGTTAAACTGTTCCCTTTTAATTTACCTGGGCACTCCATTGTTCTAGTGTTCTGAGAGACTAACTAACTAATGACTAATAAGAGCACTCTATTCCTTTTCCTTGGGTCACGGGCTATTTCACAAACCTCTATCATGTTCCCTGCATTTGTCTGCCCTCTAACAAGACGCTATAGCCTCTCTCCAGACCTTTCCCCATTTCTGGCACTGGTCTCTGCTCTCTTCTGGTTTTGCTGTGTACTTTGTGACATGGTGTAACTGGGTCAAGGCAAGAGCTGATCAGAGCAGTGAAAAGGCCAGCGGTAGAACATGCGGCTGGATCTCAGGGGTGGCTACGGTGGGCGGGGTCTGGTGTATGCTTTGGAGCTGTGCTGGAGATGGAGTGTTGGTGGCTATGGTCAACAGGCAAATATGTGCTGAGCAGGCGCGGGGTAAAGAGCTGGGCAGCTGGCTGGCGGAGGCAGCTCTGAATGAAAGGGAACTAGCAGCAATCGACTGGCACAGTGCGTGGCTGATGCTGAAATGGAGCACTGTTTCTTTAAGACAGAGCCGAGTAAAACTGGGCTAGAATGCAGCTGGGCCAGGAATGGACCCCCCCGGCCCCCCACCCGCGAGTGCAGGAGTGCAGAGTGAGATGTGACCGCAGGCAAGGAGGGGAAGTAGCTGTAAGGAGAGATAAGACATATCACAGCTTTCTTGGCGACCGGTCTGCACAGGCTGACAAGAGCCCTTCTCCCACCCTGAGTAACCCTCTGGCCCCCTGCACTGACTCCAACAGCTTTGTGCTGCCCACTGCCCTCGAGCCCTGCCACTCACTCCCCCCGAGCCCCAAAGGCAGACAGCGACTGGCCCGTGTCCCAGCCACATTTGCTACGAGAACTGCCCTGCCTTCTTCATAGGGCAATGGCTGCTGTGGAATCACGATGCAGAATCTTATTTCGTTTTAAAGATGAAGCCTTGAGTCCATATGCATGTGAAGAAAACCTTTGACCGTGACTGCGGTGACCTGGGGCTATGAAGTCTGCCTGAGTCTGCTGGCAGCCTGAAACAACAGTGCTGGAAGGGGGGAGCTGTTCCATCCATCTCAGTGGGTTGTTAATTTTGGATTCTAACAAGAATGAAGGTCCAAAGAACATAGCTCACACGTACAGCACATGGCCTGAACCCAAGAAGCAATGACTTCAAAAAGGATTTGGGGCGAAGGCAGAAAGCGACTGAACACACGTGTCCACTGCGACGCTCAGCTTAGGTGCAGAGCGATACAGCTGTACACAGCATTAGTGAGACCATAGCTGCATACCGAGGCCAGTTCTGGTGTCCACCTTCTAAAAAGGACATTGGACAACTGGAAAGTTCAGAGATGAGCCACAAGAATGGGCTGAGGCCTGAAAAACCTGCCTTCCCGCACAATCCTTAAGAAACTTGGTCTATTTAACTTCCTGAAGACAAGCTTAAGTGGTGACTTGGTCCTGGGGTATAAGTATCCACAAGGGAAAAGATTTCAGTTAGTTGTGGGCTATTTAATCTAGCAGACAAAAGCAAAAAGACAAATGCAGATTAGAAATGAAGCTCACTTTGTTAGCAGTGAGACTAAAATCATCCATTTGAGCTGCTCACTACAGGCTGTGGTAGAGTCCCCATACATTGGAGTCGTTACATCAGAATTGGCTGTCTCTTTCTAAAAGACGGGCAGTAGCCCAACCAGAATTTATGGGCATGATGTAATCACTGGGTGACAGTCTCTGGCCTGTGCTATGCAGGAAGTCAGACGAGATGATCAGAATGGTCCTTTCTGGCCTTAAATATCTGAATCTAAATGTAAATGGCAGCACTGTAATACCTGTTTCAATGCTGATCACATAAGCTTAAGCAACTAGCTACCACCCTGAGCTGCTGCTTTTGGGTGCAGTGGCAAACGCTGGGAAGGGAGCAGAGGGGCAGAAAGTCACTGTCAATGGCTGCTGGGGTAGGGGCCTAGGATGTCGCCATCTCCCCCATGTGCTAGCACTCTCATTTCTGGCTCTGAATCCCCGTCACCTTTGCATTACAAGCTTAGATGTAACCAGTCCACTTGACTCTACTTGGAGCCTCACCTGCCATCTCCCCCCAGAGCCCAGCACACTCTACTAGCTCCAGCAGTTCCACCAGCTCCACAGCGTCTGTGCCAGCCAGCTCAGACCCACCCTCCTGGGGTGTGAAACTCCAGCCCCCCAACAACGACCACATTTCCTTGTGTGTCTGCACCACATCCTGCTACCTTCACCGGGCTTCTTGCCTCATCCTAGGCTGCTGCCATTATCCCCATTCTTTGAGCCGCAGGAAATGCTGCTCTCTGCCAGGAGAGCTGTTCTGTACTTTCTTGTGGGTACTGTGGCCTGGAGCGAGTGGCCTCTCCCCTGCGCCAGACTCCCAACTCCCTCCAGACTGGCTCCAGCCACCAGGGAGCTGCGTGTGGCATGTTAGTCATCACTGGATCAAGACCCAATGGGCCAACAGTGGGTGGGCTTGGAGTCCAGGCGATTTTAAAAGAAAACTGCCGGGAAGGGTCAGGGTAAAGTGGAGGGCTGCAAAGGGAGGGAGGGTGTCACAGCAGTATTTCTCCATAGCTCAGTTCATTGTGTCACTCTAGCTCGCTCTTTCCCCACAATGGCTCCCTTCAGCCAACTGAGGTTAGTGTTGCTGTTCCTGGACTCCCAGCATGAGAACAGCCATGCTGGGTCAGACCAATGGGCCATCTACCCCAGCATCCTGTCTTCTGACAGTGGCCTGTGCCAGATGCTTGCGAAGAAATGAAGAGAACAGGGCAGTTATTGAGTGATCCATTCCCCGTCGTCCAGTCTCAGCTTCCGGCAATCAGAGGCTAGGGACGCCCAGACCCTGGGCTTGGATCCCTGATCATCTCCTCTAATAGCCGTTGATGGACCAATCACCCAGAACTTCTCTAGTTCTTTTTTTAACCCAGTTATAGTTTTGGCCTCCACAACTTCCCTTGGCAACGATTTCCACAGGTTGACTGCGCTGTGTGAAGAAGTGCTTTGTTTTAAATCTTCTGCCTGTAATTTCGTTGGGTGACTCTTGGTTCTTGTGTTATGTGAAGGAGTAAATAACACTTCCCTAGTGCCTTTCTCCATACTGTTAATGATGTTATAGTTTGTTAGGGAGGGAGAGGAATTGTTTAAGTTTAGTACTAATATAGGTATGAGGACGAATGGGTACAAATTGGATATTAGGAAATTTAGACTTGAAATTAGACGAAGGTTTCTAACCATTAGGGGAGTGAAGTTCTGGAACAGCCTTCCGAGGGAAGTAGTGGGGGCAAATGACTTATCTGGCTTTAAGACTAAGCTTGATAAGTATATGGAGGGGATGTTATGATGGGATAGTTTAATTTGAGCAATTGATTTGGATTATCGGCAGATAAGTCTGCTCAATGGTCTGTGGGAATGTTGATGGGATGGGAACTGAGTTACTGCAGAGAATTCCTTTTTGGGTGTTGGCTGGTGAGTCTTGCCCACATGCTCAGGGTTTAGCTGATCACCATATTTGGGGTCGGGAAGGAATTTTCCTCCGGGGCGGATTGGCAGAGGCCCCGGAGGTTTTTCGCCTTCCTCTGCAGTGTGGGGCATGGGTCGCTTGCTGATGGATTCCCTGCAGTTTGAGGTCTTCAAATCTCACTTTTGAGGATTTCAATAACTCAGTCATGGGTTCGGGGTTGTTATAAATGTGTATGGGTAGGGTTTTGTGGCCTGCCTTGTGCAGGAGGTCAGACTAGATGATCATATTGGTCCCTTCTGACCTATGAGTCTATGAGTTCCAGGTCACATACTCCTGGGATTTAATTCAATGTAACTAATAAACAAAACATCAGCCTAGCTATAATCTTAGCATAGCCAGAGTGGGTGTTTCCCCTCCTGCCCTGGAACGTAATAAACAATCACCCGGCTTTTCTGTATTGCCACCTCACATTGCAAATGAGTCTGCTCAAAATGAAATCTTGGAATGTTCCATTTGGATTTGACCAGAAGTAGCGCAGGTGGGGGGAGTCCGCAGTTTATCCACAGCAAAGGGACTAGGCTGTATGTTGAATAATTATGAAACTCTCACTTGGATCATATTAGCAAATGCTGCACTTTCACCAAGTCTCCAAGGAGTGAGACCGAATCAGCTGTGCAGCCACGCTAGCGAAAGCGACTTCCATAGGTTGGCTGAGCAGAACTTTCTGTTTAAGAACTGGCTTTTCAAAGTGCCCGAAAGTGCGTTTTCTCAGGAGACCTGTTGTTACAGTGGTTAATTTAACACAGGGCATGGCTGGTTCCAACATGTATCATGCCATGTGCAACAAATACAGATAATTAGCTCTTTAGCTACTGGGCTAACGTGCCATTGGAAACACGTAGCTAGCACTCGTCCTTTCTGGATGACAGCTTCTCTGAGTTACCCAGAGTAAAATGCTTTTTGGTTTCCAAGTAAGAGCGCAGTTCTACTCTGAAAAGCCACCACTGCTGATCTGCTTCTTACTTGCACCGAGAGGCAGAGCTCCTGACTCGCGTGACACCCATCGGTGATGTCTTTTCCTCCTGCTATCACAGCTCGGGTAGACTAACGTGGAGTCTCTTCTTCTGGTGCAGTGCAGCTGAGCACCCCACATGCCAATGCGCTGCCCAGGGGTCACTGGGACGCTACTCGGGTCAGCAGGACTGTATTACACAGCAGGATCCGTGAGGAGCAATAGGCCTAGCTTGGCTGCCAGAACTCAGGGTGCATGCCAGGAATGGCAGGTAGAAATGGATCTGATTCACCCCAGCTCTGATGTGGGCACCCAGGGGAAGAAGCTGGCACCACCCCTATTGTGCCATTCTTACAATGGCCTTTGTGAATCTTTGCTGGAGCACAAGAACATCCGGGCCGGACCCCATCCCTCTTCCCTCCCACCAGGCGCCTCCAAAATGTTCCTGGAGCTGTTGTGGAGACAGTGCAAAGCATGTGTAGCCAGCTCTGCACAAGGGCATATACTTGGCTGTATTAAAAGGCAAATTGTTTGCTTGTGCCTGGCTTAGCAAGTGACCCACATTGCTATGTATCAGTGACCAGGCCTCTTCATTATTTACCACTCCACCAGGCTTTGTGTTACCTGCAAACTTTATCAGTGGTGATTTTATGTTTTCCTCCAGGTCACTGACAAAAATGTTGACTAGCTAGCGCCAAGAACTGATCCCTATGGGATGCAATGGAAACATACCTGCTTAATGACAATTCCCAATTTACAATTCTATTTTGAGGCCTTTAATTAAGCCAGTTTTTAATCCATTTAGCATGTGCTGATTTTTTTGAAATCAGAATGTTGTGCAGGGTTTACAAGAATCTGAGTATATCCTGTCAAAAGTTACTCTTATCAGCCACTAGTTTTAGTACATTGTTTGCAACGATGCATTATTTTGTACCCAAGCACTTTTAATAGCCAACAGGCACATAACTGTCACCTTATGGCTTCAATAACCCATGCACGTCAGATGCAAATAAGTTAACCCTTTAGTTACTAGTGCAAATCACTTATTTAACACACAGCGCAGGCGATGACAATGAAGAGTTCCCTTCAACGCATTTTCAATGTGTCTCAACCTTGACTGAAATAGGCGTCGTCTGGGGAAGAAAGGGTAGCTAAAGCGCCATTCCCATTTCATCCCAGGCCTCTTTGCTTCAGCTGTCAAGAAGATTGCCAAATGGCACCAAATTTATGATGTGGGAATGTCCACTAGGAACTTAACTGAGATGATTAACCTTAATGTCATGTGGGTCTCTCACTATATCATCATCCCATATTTAATTTACTGTGTACTGTTGGCCACGGGTCATGGTTGGCTATTACTGGGTCCTGGATTTCATCCCCTTTGACTATCTGGGTTTTTCTGACTATTTCCCCCTTGAAGAGTTGTAAAAGCTCAGCCAGCCAGTTTGGATCACTAGGAAATGCATTTAGGCCTTGCATTCTGCTGCTAGGGGTTTACGGGGGTGCTTCCAGCTCCCTGCCTAAATGAATATTACACTAATGCATGTAGCTGAGAGTGACAAAGTGATACCCAAAGGCACATTCTCCTCCCCTTTCCCAAGCATCACTCCTGCCATGTGGCTCAGAAATTCAGGAGCCAGCATGGCCTGCTGAACACTGGTGGTGCTGGAATGACTCTTGGAGGTTGAGCAATCACGGAATCATAGAAATGTAGGGTTGGAAGGGACCTTGAGAGACAGGACCAAGTATATCTAGACCATCCCAGGCAGGCGTTTGGCCAACCTATTCGTAAAAACCTCCAATGATGAGGATTCTACAACCTCCTTTGGAAGCCTATTCCAGAATTTATCTACCCTGAGATTTGGAAAGATTTTCCTAATATCTAACCTAAATCTCCCTTGCTGCAGATTAAGCCCATTATTTTTGGCCCTACCTTCAATAGACGTGGAGAACAACTGATCACTCTCCTCTTTATAACAGCCCTTAACATATTAGAAGCTTTTATCAGGGCCTCCTTCGGTTTTCTTTTGTAAGGACTAAACATGCCCAGTTTTTTTAATCTTTCTTTATAGGTCAGGATTTTTCTAACCCTTTTGTCTCTAGCCCACTTCTGCCTCGACAGCCTACGTGCCTTGGGACACCTTCAGTAAGGGCCGAATGTTGCCATCCTTACTCACACTGAGCGATACCTTACTCCAGAAATATCCATTGAAAGCAGTGGTGTAAGGAATGGAGCCGGGGTGAGAGGGGTAGACTGGGACCGCCATGAGTGACATGCCATTGCAATCTACCCGCCCCACCTTCCTTGCACTCCTAAGTGATTCGGACCATGGGCAGTGGAGCAACATGTCCTTTGAGGCTGCTAGTCCTTGCTGGCGCACTGGTACTTTTGCTGGCATTGCACAGCTCCTTCAGCCTCTGCCAGCTGCAGCATGTGCACATGCGTGAACCAGCGCTTCAAGCTGATCTAAAGTTAACTCTAGCTCCTTGCTGAGCATGAGAACTGGGGGCACCAGTGGAAACAGGCTGCTCTTGCCCTTCTCTTTAGCTGGCTGTGCTGCTGTCGTCATCCCTGGGGCAGGTAGCTGTATGCCCCACTGGAGGCTCTGCACTGCTTACCCCCATGTGCCATACTGCTCTGGCGAGCCAGCCCGCTGGTGAATCCGCTGGGACTTTGTAGGTCGAGAAAGGGGCGTGGCTAACTGGACGCAAACCCAGCACGAGGGGGAGTCGGTTCCTAACGGCTGGTGGAAAACAGGCGTTTGGAAGAATGGGTTTGTCGCTCTGAAAGGTCACGCTCCAAAGAGCTCGAAGGGTTATAACTGCACCAGTGTGTCTCGCTGCTGCCGCAGCAGCCGTTCTGCGCAGTCGGTGGAGGACGCGTTGTGGTCAGAATGCTGCAGTGTCACTGGGTGGGGCAGCTGCACGCGCTATCTTTCTAGCAGCTAAGGCTCTTCCTGTGGTTGAGCCCACGTGGGCAGGAGGGGGTTAAAAGCAGGCTCGCTCTTTGCTGGGGGGTCCATTCCTCCCAAGACACCATGAGTGCGGCACGCTGCACCCTGAGCGGCAGTGGCATGGCAGAGGGGCAGACAACGGACTGTCGTTTATTGTTTTTATCCTCCACAGCTCATCATGCAAGAGGTGGCATTTGGTAACGTATTTAGACCTCTCCTAATGGCTCTGTCCACGAGGAGACTCCCCGGGTACCGTGTGCGGGTGAATGTCTGTGTGTGCGTGAGTGTCTGAGCATGTGCCGAGAACGGGGACCGGGCAGCGAGGATGTTTGGCCCAGCAGTCCAGTTCAGTGGCTGGCTTTTGTCCGCTCACTTACCCTTTAACTGTCAATTGTTCCCTCTGAAAGAGGCCGCCTCAGTGCTCAGTTTCTGAGACCCAGATGTGAGGCAGTTGGACAGCACCTGACCAGGTAAGGAAGACTCAGAATGGCCACTCCTAGAGGCAGAGCTCCCTGTCGAGCTCCAGAAGACTTTATTTCAGCTAGTGCTGTCTGTGGAGCAGGTAGAAAGGGGCCTGCCTGCGTAGCCATGGCTCTGCCAGGAGCTGCCTGCGTGGCCACGTGCGTGCCAGGAGCGGGGCCCGCCTGGGTAGCTGTGTGCCCGGTGTGTGCGGGGGCTCTGGCTGCACTGACCCTCTGTGCCGTCTTTGGTCTGAGTTAGACTCTGGGGCGGAGGGAGGGGCCCAGGGAGCAGACAGCCAGAGAGGAAGTGCCAAAAGCAGAAGTGCGGAGTTTTTTGGTGACTGTTAGAGGCAGGGATCCTAGAGCGAGACCACGGCTGGCAGCTGGGGTGAGCTAGCGGGAGCCCCTTGCCCATGTCCCTGCCTAGGACTCGTAATGCAGGTGAGTCCGTGAGCGGGGCTCAGCCGGGGCATTCTCCAGGGACTGGTGACAAGCTCATTCTAGGCAGGGCACTTCCACCAGTTGCCAAGGCAGACTCTGGGATGTGACCCAGCTCTGGCCCACTCATTGGGAACCAGCAGGAGGAAGGCTGTCTGGCTGTCTGCCCAGTGCTTGCTTCCCAAGCACCTGACCCAAGAGGACACTGTCTGCTTTGCTGGCTTGGGCCCTGTTGCACCAAGCCCAGAGGCTGATCTCCACGACAATCAGTTTGCTGAAAAGGGGCACTTCCCCTTGTTGCCTGTAGGGCAAAGGCTGCTGAGGGGCTTGCCCAGAGCTGCCTGGGGAAAAGGCCATAAATAAACCACCCAAGGCTCATCCACGCTAGCTTTCCCGGGGCCTTTCCTCACACCCGTGCTGACGCTGGTTGGAGCAATGGGGGCAGCTGAATGTGGGGCAATGCCAGGCCGGTGTGTAGGCCCCTCATTCGTCCCTGCCACGGAGTGGGCAGCTTCTGTGTGCAGACTGGACGACAGCGTGGCTAAAAGGCTGGTGGCCAGATTACACTGGGGCTCCCAGCCTTGTTCCCACGAAAATGGCGACTGCAGTCACTGCAGTGAGGGGCTGGGATGGGGCGCAGGGCTGGGACTGAGGGAGTGAGCAGCCAGGGTTGGGGGCGGGGCAGTCTTCACTGGCCACGAATACCTTGATTCCCACAGGAGGATAGTTAGCCCTGGGGCCAGCAGCCTGGTGGACCTGTTGCTCCACTCTAAAAGCTTCCAGCTGGAAGCAGCTGTACATCGGCCTGGGATGGCCACAGGGTATGTTTTCCTGTCTGAGGGGGAGATGGGGCCTGGGCTGCCACTCGGGGCCTGCCTAAGGACCTGCTGGAGGAAGAGGCCTAAGCTGGGGTGAAGAGGAGCCGCTCGGCGATTGAGAGACAGTGCAGTCACCCATAAAGTAGAAAGCACTACTAAACAGCACTGCACGGTGTAGTGTTTCCTACTTTATGGATGAGTGTACTGTGGGCTACGGAGAAGAGCACTGCAGTCCCCAGGACACCTGCCGCCTGCACCCGCGCTGAAGTGGATTGCTACAGCCTCAGCCGTCATGGACTGGGAGCCCTGCCAACCCTTGGGCTGCTGGGCTGAGCTGTGCCGCTGCCTGGAGCCTGTGTTAACCGTGCCTAGAGTCCCTGCTCGGCTCTGGGATCTCTCCACACTGAGGGGCTCCATGGGAGCAAAGTCTCTTTTTCTCCCACTCCTTAAATTTGGAGAGTCTGATCAGCTATAACCACTGCTCCTGGCAGAAATGGGAGTGCCCTAAATGCACTGCAAGTGCTAGAGGAAGGGTATTCAGTTCCCCCGGGGGCGGGGGTGGAGTGAGGCGTACCCTGTACTTACCAGGCTCCAGGCTGAAGTGTGGCTGATGCCTTAGATCTAGGTAGACTTTAAAGAAGTGAGCATAGGAGGCCGGGCAAGCTTTTGTGTGCCCAGAGCCACATCCTCCTGCTTTGAAAAATGTTTTTCTTGCCGCATTACAGTGTGACAGACCTACATAAATAACTGGGCAAGCGCCTGGCTGCAGTGGCGGGCACGGGCAACACACAATGCACTGCCAAGCGGAGCAATGTGGTTCCTCTGCTCTGTGAGCTACAGCAGCCGGCAACGTTAGGGTGACTGCTTGGGTGGGACGCTGCAGACGCCTCTGCAGTGTTTAAACTGATTGGATCCCATTAAGGTCTGGTTTGATGTGTCTTTTGAATTGTTTTGTTACGATGTATGGCGCTAGGGCCGAAGGGGGTTAATCAATAAAATGTTTTATTATTTTGTGTAGACTTTTTGCTCTATTTGTATAAAACATAAGTCCAAGGTAAGATACTCATCCTCAATTCAGACACAAATGCAGTCAGCACTGTGCCCCCAGCACGCGCTGTGAAGTCTCTGCTGGTTACTTGCCTGTTATAGGGTGTTGGCAGCCACTCTAGAGTTAAAGTTGCAATTGAGTCTCTGCTAAAAGCCTGATTTTAGCCCTTTTCCATAAGTCCTCAGGGAAGGGAGTCTGGGGTCAGCATTACTAGCTGAAGTCTGGGACAGAACTTTATTTTTAACCAAATGTGACGTGCATTGGACAATGGGCTCCTCAGTGTCGAGATCAGGAAGTGAGTGTTCTCTGCAGGCTATTTTGGCAAAAAGTGGAGAGAAAGAGAGAGCTACAATGTAGTAAAATCCCCTAACCTTCTGCTGGGCATGTACACAATTCATTGGGCCAGAGAGCAGGAATGACTGCAGCCTGGCGTTAGGGAGCTCCCCAGGGGACTCACAGTCCAGGCCCTGCTCCAATGACTGGTATTTTATAGAAGGTGGAATGGCCTCCACAGGTGGGCTTCCCACCCCAAAGACCCCTGGCCCGGGGGTAGGACAGCACCTGGGATCTGGGGTTAAACCCCACTGCTCCGCCTCGGACAGGGTGGCCGTTTGAACATTTCCTGTTCCCGGTGGAGGGTTTAACACACTAGGCCCCTGAGGAAGGGACGGGCTGGGTGAGGGCTGAGCTCCAGGCGTGTTTGTGGCTGTGACTCGGGAGCGGAAGGAGCCCTCTCCCCGCCCCAGCCGGAGGTACCAAAATCCCTTTGTCAATCTGGCCCAGGTGTCACAGGCCCAGGCAGTCCCCACTCAGCCGCACAGATGTGAATGGGGAAGAAAAGGCCTGACTTCCGGAGCATGCGGGGAAGCGCTGGCAGGGTTCACAGAGGATGTGAGTTTGTCACCCTCCCCCCCACGGCCTCGCTAGCTCACGCTGCAGCAGCAGCAGCTTTCAGGTGTGACGGGTCCTCGTTCAGTGCCTGCAGGGCTGGCAAACGTGGGGCTGTCGCACAACCATGGATCAGCGCAAAGGAAAGGGGGGGAGGGGAAACTGCAGTCCCCAGCAGGGCCCTCAAGGGACCGTCCAATTCCCTGGCGCACAGACGGTAGCTGGGGATGCTAACAGGCGGCAGGGCATTTTGGCGGGTTACACACACAGCACCTGAGGGAAGAGCAATGAACTTTCATCTCCATGAGGGCAAAGGAACTTGCAGCAGCTGCTTAGCGGAGATCTAGCAGCACAAGGAGTCTGTGGAGTGCAGCGAGCAGCCCCCACGGGGGGATGGGGCAGCCTCTCACGGGAACACGTGGGTTAGGAAGGGGGTTTGGATCATTTGACAGCAACTAGAACAAGGAACAGCAGCAGCGATTGGCACCTGCCTGTGCGGGAAGGCTCCTCTGACATACTTACTGCCTTAGCTCACTTGCCCAACTACTGCCCATAGGCCTGGCCTGGACATGTAATTTCCAGCTCAAGGAGTCAGACCCACACTAGCTCTGATCAAGCTGGCATGCTAAAAATAGAAGTGTGGTGAGAGCCACTGGCCACTCCGAGAATGTGCCTGTGGTCTTGGATAGACGCATGCTGGGGCAGCGAGCTGTTTGTGATACCATGGCCACACTGATATTTTTAGCTTGCTAGTTAGAGCAGAGCTAGTGTGAGTATGTCTCTAGTCCCCACGTGGACACACCCTGACATGCTGAGGGTGCAACGGAGGGATGCTGGGTCCCAGAGATCGGAGGAGTGGGAGCTCCTGGAGGGGCACCAACGTGAGACAGATGACCTGAGATAGCAGGTGATAGACTCAGACCCCGGAGCTCACTTTGTGGCGCTATTGCCCACAGTTAGGAGCACACGAATGGATGGAGGAATGGGGGAAGGAGGGCGGATGTGGGATTTTATGTGGCAGTGCCAAATGCTGACAGGGACCTGGGTGGAGGTGGTGGAGGGACATGGAGGCTATGCCCCGCGCCAGTCTCAATAGCAGCATGCTGGAGTGTCTGTCTGGGGCCAAGACGGCCCCTGCAACAGCCAGGAGACAGCCTGATTGTCACAGAGTGTATCTCTTTGTTGCATTAACGCACACAGACCGGATTCCAGGCAGCCCAGCCCCTCACACCCCCTGGGCCAGTGTGTTCACGGCTGGAGTTCCTCTGTGCCTTCTGCCGGCCCTGGCTTGCGTCCCCCGAGCACCACGTGCTGGCTGAGGCATTTACAGGAAGCGCAGATTGGGTGGCAATTTGTTGCGGAATCGTCCAGCGTTGCGCAGACGTTGTCGCTGACTTGGGTGGCGCAGGGGTCTCCCCACGGGGTAGTGAGCTGTTTTGGGGGACAGGTCTGTGCACTAGGGAGCCTGCCCCTCTTACATTCCTGCCAATAGGCCCCCATTTCATCCTGCTGCTGTGTGGCCTGATAACCCCCCCCCATTCCAGATACGCAGGTCAGAGTAACCCTTGTTTTCCCAGTTTGGTCAGGCAATCCAACAGCAGTCACAGGGGACAGCTCCTCCCTCTGTAAGTGTGTGAGCTGCTGCAGCAGGGCAAAATGGGGAGAAACTCCCCAGGGCTCACCCAACGCCAGACTCCAGCCAGGTGGACGGACCCACTCTAAATGCTCCCTGCAGGCTGGGAGAAGAGCATCCCAGGCTCCCAGGAGTGGACAGCATGACCCAGCCACTTCCTCCCCCCGACCCCATGTGCCCTGTGCCCCAGGGAAGTTGGAGGCAGAGCCTGGGTTTGGCATTTGAACGTTTAGAATCTGCTGTCTGACTGGGCCAGGTGTTCTGCAAGGATCTGCCCACCCAGTGACTCTCCCCCACCCCAGACCATCAGGGCAGCAGGTCCCAAGGAGCGGCCAGGGCCCCCTCTGGGCAAGCCTGCGCCTGGGTGTGGGGTGGTCAGGCAGCATCTGCTGGAAGAACAGGCAATAACAAGGGGCAGCTGGGGTCGGATTCTACTGAACAAATAGAAGTAAAAACCAATCAGGCAAAGAGGAAAATAACAGCACGAGGCAATGTCACTGAAAAATGAAACATGCAAGAGCAGGCAGGGGCTTTCTAGCCACCTGCTGGCTCTGCAAGCTGTGCGGGCTTCTGCAACCACCTGATCTTATCGGCCCTTATGCTTCCCAGCCCCGCCCTTCCTCGCTGCTGTTTGTTAAACCAAGGTATTATGTCTTGTCTCAAAGCAAGTTGATCAGCTGCCTGGGCACGGCCTCTGCCTTACAATACGGCTGTGCAATGCCTGGCACATCTGCTCAGGGTCTGTGGGCATCAGGGGAACAAAAACAATAAAACCCTGACAACTGTTAGGCAGCTGCTGTGCTGAGACCACTGCTCTTCGCTCTGACCGGCACTGTTTTACTGACTCCTTGTATTCTCCCGTCTATCGGAATCCACCTTTGTCTCTTAGACTTGGACTGTAAGCTCCCTAGAGCTAAGAGCAGTCTCTTTGCTCTGAGGGTGCACAGCGCCTGGTACAATGGGGCAGTGGGCTCTTGCTGAGATGTCCAGGCATTACAACAACAGTGCAACCCAAGTTAATGGGTCTGACGGAAATTGGAGCCAAGCTTGTTGCTGGGTAGCAGAGAGAAGGGACGAGTGCAGTGCCATCCTCCCCAAGGGTGCTGAGCCTTGTGACTGTGCGAACGCTGGGCATGGGAGGCTGACTAAGCCAGTTGGATGGGGGAGGAGAAGAGGACAGCTCTGCCTGAGGGAGTGCCGGCTGTCCCCAGACTGTCTCCCCTTTCCTGAGGGAGTGCGGGCGATGCCTGGACTGTCTCCCCTGCCTGAAAGGGGTTTGACAAACTACTTGGGGAGAGAGTAACTTGTCTTGGAAACACTGTGAAGGCCCCCTGTGCCACGGGAACTTTTCCCACCTATTGCTGCTGCCGAGAATTTAACCCCCTGGGTAAATCAGCCCCCTCATTGCCTCACCACACTCCAGCACATTCAGGCCTGCAACGCTTCATGAAGGTACACGGGTTCCTCCACAACACGGAGCCCACTAGTGTGGAGTAAACTGGACTCTTGAATCCAGGGAAATCCACCCTGGGGCTGTATTAGTTGTGAGTCGTGTGGTGTTACTGATGCACCCACTTCAAATGCAGCTTCCCCTTCCCTTTTACATCCTTCCTCTGTATTTCCCCTTGTAAGTAAATTGTACGTTGATTGTTGGTTTGTCCATTCGGGAGGTGTCAGAAGAATACATGTAGGAGGTACCAGGCTAGTCACAGGGCTAAGGACTGGGTTGGGGTAGCTAAAACCACAGAGGGAGGCAAGGTGGGTTCTTGACTCCCTTAAACAGTCAGGTGGAGGCACCACCAGACTGTAGCTAATAATGCAGGCTGCTGAAACCCACTGCAGCCAAAGCAGAGGGGCACCAGGTAAGGGCCCCTGCTGATTAGCTGTTCTTAAAGATATGGTGACCCATCAAGCCCCTTACAATAATAATGCTAATACTAGCAAGTAGCATCTCTGTGGGGCCATACCATGGGATTGAATGGGCTGGTTCACACCTCTGCCATTGGGAGCAAGGTATTTTGCTGACAGACTCATTCCAAGCTGGTTGGGAATTTTTTTTTAATTAGGAAAAACCATGTAGTTGAAACCAAAACTTGAGAGAAAAGCGTATTTTCTGACAAACGTCCTGACTTGAAAATTTTTTTTAAAAGTTTCAAAATTTTGGAAATCTTTCATTTTTACATTTTCAAAACAAATAAATCTGTTTTTTTAATTCAACATGATATTTCATTTAGAAATTTAAGCTAATTAGAATTTTAAAAAATAAATTAAAAATGGTCCCGAATGAAATGAAACATTTCTGAATTATTGAAACAAATAGCTTAGCTTTAACTTGACATGAACCAATAACTTTTTTAAAGAAAAATTTTGGTTTGTGAAAATTTTGAGATTTTGACTTTTTGTCCCTTTGACAAACATCTTCTAAATCTTGAAAATTTTCACAGGATGGAAAAACCATTTCTTAACCAGCTCTGCTATTGATTAATGAACTCACTGAAATTCTGACAATTGCCTTTGATAAATGCAAATCTGGGAGTAGCACATATAAGGTGGATAGAAAGCTAGCTAGATAACTGGGCTCAATGGGTAGTGATCAACTGCTCAATGTCTAGTTGTCAGTCAGTAACAAGCAGAGTGCCCCAGGGGTCGGTGCTGGGAGCGGTTTTGTTCAACATCTTCATTAATGATCTGGAGGATGGGATGGATTGCACCCTCAGCAAGTTTGCAGATGACACTAAGCTGCTAGATATGCTGGAGGGTAGGGATAGGATTCAGAATAACCTAGATAAATTGGAGGATTGGGCCAAAAGAGATCTGATGAGGTTCAACAAGGACAAATACAGAGTTCTGCATTTAGGATGGAAGAATCCCATGCACTGCTACAGACTGGGGACTGACGAGCTAGGCAGCAGTTCTGCAGAAAAGGACCTGAGGATTGTAGCGGATAAGAAGCTGGATATGAGTCAGCAGTGTGCCCTGGTTGCCAAGAAGGCTAATGGCATATTGGGCTGCATTAGTAGAAGCATTGCCAGCAGATCAATGGAAGTGATTATTTCCCTCTATTCAGCATTGGTGAGGCCACGTTTGGAGTATTGTGTCCAGTTTTGGGCCCCCCACTACAAAAAGGATGTGGACAATTGGAGAGAGTCCAGTGGAGGGCAACAAAAATGATTAGGGGGCTGGAGCACAAGACTTATGAGGAGAGATTGAAGGAACTGGGCTCGTTTAGCCTGCAGAAGAGACAAGTGAGGGGGGATTTGATAGCAGCCTTCAACTACCTGAAGTGGGAGGTTCCAGGGAGGATGGAGCTAGGCTGTTCTCAGTGGTGGTAGATGACAGAATAAGGAGCAATGGTTTCAAGTTGCAGTGGGGGAGGTCTAGGTTGGATATTAGGAAAATCTTTTTCATTAAGAGGGTGGTGAAGCACTGGAATGGGCTACCGAGGGAGGTGGTGGAATCTCCGTCCTTAGAGGTTTTTAAGTCCCGGCTTGACAGAGCTCTGGCTGGGATGATTTAGCTGAGGATAGTCCTGCTTTGAGCAGGGGGTTGGACTAGATACCTCCTGAGGCCCCTTCCAACCCTAATCTTCTGTGATTCTATGATGCACCAGTTTACTGATATCGTTCAGAATGGAGGTGTTCAGATGGGAATGCAATATTCTAGGGGTGTTGTCACATTCCTACAGCCTGGAGACTAGCATAGGTGTCTAGCATGACGTCCCGTGGGGCTGGGAACTCATTCCTATATGGCATCACTGCCTGCTGGGCTCTGCAACTCAGAGTCGCTGATCAGAGAAGCAAGCAATCAAAACAGAAGGGTGTTCAAGATGCTAGGCCAGCATGTTAAGTGCCAAGACATTGGGAAGAACAAATCAAAAACCTCAGTGAATTTGAAGACTCCAGACCTGTGCACAGAACAATCACCCTGGCAGTATCCACCACAGTGCTGTGCAAAGCTCATGGTGACTCTCCCCAGATGTGTAAGAGTAACCAAAAGCTAGAGGTGGCAAGTGGGGACACAAAGCCTCGTCCAAACGAGGAGGGAACGTGCCACGAGAGACCCCTGGCACCATGGTCCCAGGTACAATAGAGGGCTGGGGAGAGATTTCCTTGCATTATCAGGCGCCAGAAAATACATGATCTTGTTAAGGACTGAGGGGCAAGGACCATGCCTGACTCTGGGAGCTGGAAAGAGATGGCAGGGACTGAACCCACTCCAGAGTAACTTACCACTGGGCCAGGATTGAGCCGTCCCCACAGCTGAACCCAGGGATCAGAACTAAATGCAGAATATGAACCCATTCTCAGGGAGCACCTGGGACTGACAGAAACCCGAAGGCTCTGGCTTTTTTCTTACACTCTGGCAATACTTGTATAGCTTTGTCCTGCCCATGAAGCTTAATAGAATTGAATTGCATCTGAAGTGAAGAGGTGGACATAGATAGCTAGCTGGATCTGTCTGCTCTGCTATGTGATGTCTCTGAATAAGTGCTCAAAATTGCAGTGACCTATTTTTCTTCCGTATTATACGGCTAGTTCTTGTCTAATTTGAAGCCCAGCATCCCCTCAGAACTCCTGCTTTCCAGGTTTGACCCTCTGAATTTCCTAATTTGGTGGATTTCAAGCAGACTCCATCCTTTGTTCAGTGGCGTTGGATTGTCTAGCTAGCCTAGAAGACAATGGTTTCGGGTTCGTTCGTTAGTGTGGCTGTATGGTGGCCATAATTAGTACATGGCGTGGGCAGGAGTTTTAGCTTGCCAGGGGGGAAGATGAGATGATCTGAATCTTCCCTCTGACGAGAGGCTTAGAGCCATTAGTTTCACTGATTTATCAGGAGAGGCAGCTGCGAGCAGAGCTGACCACTCATGTGGGAGCTGATCTGGGAATGCATTTACTGACAGCAGAGTAGCTCCTGCTCCCATGCCGTGCAGTCCTGGCTCGCAATCTTTTTAAGGACTCTGTGCCCTGGACACATTCTGTGCAGGCTGCCAGACTGGGCTGTGGCTCTCTGTCTCCTGGTCCCGCTGAGGTCTCTGGATTATTAGACTGTAGTTGTGGTTCCCTGCACCTAACCCCAGGACCATACACTCAGCTGTCAAAGCAAAGCAAAACTGCTTCAGCAAAAGGGTTTTCAAAAGTGATTAAAGACTGTGATGACTGGTGGGTGGGGTGTCTGGTTCTGATGGAGTAGGGCTTCTGGGCGGATACTGTCAGTTTGGTTCAGAAGAGGTAGCTCTGGCTTAGAAATGCACGTTCCTTATCTGACAGCTCTGTACTGCAGTACCCTCACCTCTAATCAATAGGCAGCAAACACACCATTCCAGCACCATTTCCATGGAAACCAGAAGTCTCTTCCTATTGGAGGGCTCACAGGAGCGACACAGTCCCACTAGGTGCAAGTCCCATTTTAATATTGATGACTTTGCACTATTTGTACTGGTGATTTTGGTGATTCCATAGCTGGCAATGGAGCTTGCACTGGACAAATCTAGCAAGCAGCATGGCATGATTCCTTGGAGCTGTTAAGAGCTGACAACTGTACCAGCCCGTCCGCTTACGTCATCGCTTCAGTGTGTGTGACTATGAGGCAAGCACCCGGTCGGACAAGGCCTCCGTAGCACAGAGCTGCAGATGAGCATCAGCCCTTGAATAAATAAGCAGGCCGGCTGGATGCTGTTTGCTGTGGGAATGAGGACCGGAGACCCTGCTGAGTGATGACAGAGGATCTGTAGCTGAGAAGAACACAGAGCCTGATATTCTGCAGTTCATTTTGCAGCCTTTGTATGATGGGAAGGAGCCGGAGCTCACACTGTGGATTTTCAGTCTGCAAAACCTTTGCCAGGTCAAAATGAGGATGATGCGAGGCAAGCCTTTCCTAGCAGAGAGACGCTTCCATTGCCTTTTATCTCAGCCGTGAAAAATGCAGCCCAGGATGTTCCCGGGTTTCTGTCCTGTGCTCGGGCTGTGATGCCTTCAGGGTTTTTATCCTGTCCTTTGGAGCTTTGTGGCTGCAGAGAATTCCTAGCCCTAGCTGGGGTGGGATCGGTGTTTGAGAGAAGCACATTGCCCCACAGAAAGACATGGAGAAGCAGGAAGAAATGAAGCCGCATGCTGACTTGATCCAGGTGTCGCCATGGCAGGGCTGTCTGGCGTGGCCCAGCAGCGTCGTCCCGGAGGCTCTTGTATGTCAGGACACAGCCTTGGTGACAGATATGCTCGAGGGTGCAGCACCTGTGGGGGACACTAGCAGCGGGGTCGTACTTGAACTGATGCCGGGGGTGCCGGAGGCTGGTCTGCTGGAAGTCAGAAGCCAGTCAGCCCTGGTGCAGTCCCAGGAGAGCGCCCTGTGGACCCCAGGCCAATGGGAGGTGTCCGTGCAACCTCTGGAGAGCATTAGGGCTCCGTGTGCAGTGGAGGGGCTCGGACGCTGCCAGATGGACGGATCCGTCAAGGTAAGGCAATTTGCTTTCAGGTGGAGAACTGCCGTGCGTGTTTCCGTTGGATAGAGATTCATGTGGGTGTTTCAGCTGGGGAGCGCATGGGGGGGCTTGTGAGAGGAGACACCAACACTGACCTGGTGTGGAGAGAGACACAGGCAGTACCTCTCTCTCCGTGGCTGAACCTGCACGTCCCCGGCTCTGGAAAGCTTCGCTGTGGGTGTAGGCCAGTCCCAAGGAATGGGTGGCTGCATTGCGTGGTGGACTGAAGGTGAAGGCACCTGTCTAGCTAGCTGCTCTTTTGTAGGCCTCTCCAATCGGTTCTGCTTTGGCCGGTGCTGGAGGGTGGTTTGTGGAGCTCGGATGAAAGGTCCCTGGGGCTGGTGGGTGTGGGACTGCGCTGGGTCTCAGCAGTGCCCTGCGCAGTGCAAAGGGGAAGGCAGATCTTTTCGTCACTATGGAGGGATCTCCTGGCTTTCAGACTGGAGAACGTGATGCGATTAATTGGCAGCTTCTTCCGTGGTGCCCTTTATCTGCAGAGGTGATGCTGTGCAGATCTGTTGCTCCCAGGCATGTGGCCCATGGTTTGCAGATAACCCAGGGCTCCTCCAGGCAGTACAGTGCCTGACTCCACACGGCAACCCCTGGGAGAGGGTGAGAGCGTTCCACACTGTGTGTAAATTCCCTCCTTCCCAGGCCATGTCACACTCCTCCCATGTCCTCTCGTGGAATCCAGAATTATAGTCAGAGCCCCCCAGTAGCAGCATGCGGACACCGGGATAGCTCAGCCAGCCTTCTGAAAAGGGGAAAAGTAGAGTCTGGGCCCATTATTACTTCTCAGGGAGAGAGAGAAACAGAGAGAAGGCCTGAAAAGGGGTTGGGTTTCTTACAATAGATGTTCAGGACATGTCTCCACTGTATTCCTGGACAGCTCTATGGGCAAATGGCAGGTTTGGCACATTAGAGAAATTGCAAATGAAATCTGATGACGTGCAAGGGGACATGGCTTTAGTTCAGACACTTTAAACTCTTGGTTGGCTTTTGAGCACCTGTTTAAGGCAGACGCCACCCCACCAATTCAGGGTTGAGAGATCTTCTAATCTACACTTCCTGGTCATTCAGGGAGACACCCAGCAAAATCAGGGAAGATAAGGCTGGAAATTCTTGGTTTTTCTAATGTAAAAAGCAAGCACAACAGCAACTCCTCTTTGCAATGCCCCCTCCACTTCCCTGCCCTCTTTATCCACCATAGAAACCTAAAAAGACCCATTTTTTCCTTCGTTTTCAGGAGAAATGGGCAAGTGTACTGTCAGCCATGCAGGAAACAGCTAGGTCCCTGAACTCAGCCTGTGTCTACACTTGGAGCTGGACTGTCATTCCCAGCCCATGCAGACAGACTCATTGTAGCTCTCCTTGAGCCAGCACACTAACAATTGAAGTGTAACCAGGGCAGCGCGCGGCCCAGGGGTCATCAGAGCTCACCTGTGCTCCTGCTCGCTGTTGCCCATGGCGCCCAGTTACACTACTGGATTTGGTGCACTCGCTCTAGAGTGAGTGTGATAACACAGCTGGGGGGGCGGGTGTCACAATCCCAGCCTATAGTGTAGAAGCACTTTCAGGAAGGGAGAAAGGGCATTTATAAGCTGCCATCAGAAGCCTAGTTGCTGGGCTCACTGGAGTTCAGCACCCTCCAGTGTGCTGTGCTCCCTTATTAGCCCTGATCTGGCAAATGCAAATGCAAATTGCCTGCCTGCCCTGGTGAGGTGTTGGAGACCCGGTCTCCACGACTATAACTGATGTGTGTGAGCTCCGGAGGTGAAAACATACAGAAGAGCAGGAGCTTCGGTTACTGTGAGGTCAGATCGCTGAGGTGGGCTGACCATGGCGAATTTACCTGCAGTAAAACTAAGGGTCTGTCTACACAGCAAAGAAAAACCCATGGCTGGCCAGTGCCAGCCGACCTGGGCCTGCGGGGCTGTTTCATTGCTGTGGAGTCTTCCAGGCTGGAGCCTGAGCTCTGCGACGCCCCACCTCGCAGGGATGAAGGCTGGAAGCAGGGCGGGGCAGTGAGGGAGCAGGGCTGCGTGAGAGGGGGGAGGCGATGACTAGATCTGCTGTAGCCATGTGTCACACACGTGTGTAGTTCACTGTGTCACACACCATCTCTGACTCCGCTGTGGCTCCTAGCAGGAGTTCAAACTGCAGAAGGTCATGCTCTTAGCTGCAGAGGAGGTTCAGTCATCAGCGATAGCAGTCCTTGCACATACACAACCCTGAACTCGCTCAGCCTTGTGCATTTCTGCAGGCCGCTTGCCTGGGTACCCCCAGGGATCCTTCAGACGCTTGGCTGGGTGCCCTGTGATGCGTGGCATTCTCCCCCTCACACACACCTCTCATTCTGGGCGCTGCCCCTCCAGCACTGGCGTGTCAGTAGCAGGGGGTGCTGTGGAGCGCGTCAGAGTTAACGCATCTCCCACTGGGAAAGAGTTAAAAGCTTCGTCCTGGTGCCAGACAGCATTACTGGAACAAACACAAGATGGTTAAAGCTTATCCAGGGGGTCCCTGGATTGTGCCTCTGATGGCAGCCACAACTTAGCATCCTATGTCACAGGAGCAAATTCACTACCAAGGGATAACAGGTACTGACACTTGACTGGCCTGTGTGACATGTGTTCTCTCCGTCCAGCTCCTAGCAGGCAGGTGGTTGCACCAGAGAATAATGCTAGCAGGGCAGGGGTGCTGGCACGGTGTGTGTGTGTGGGGGGGGGGGTGCCAAGAGCCGTTGATCCAAAATGTAAACCCTGTATATGATGGACACCACTTCAAGCCAGGGGTTGCGGCTGCTCCCCCCGCACTGTGAGTTTCAGCACCTATGAGTGGAGGCTTGGGGGCAAATGGGCAGAGACAGGATGTCGGCTTCTTGTCTGAGGGCTAGTTCTTCCAGATTAGGACTGGGGCATGTGAATAGGCGTGGGAGGTGACGCTTGTAACGCTGTTGTGTGGGCTGCTCTTGTTCTGGGACTAGAAGTTGTTCTCTAACAGGGCTGCTGTCACCAGCACTAGCCCTTGCCTTCTGCAAACAGAACGTGTGCTCCAGCAAGGTAGGGTGTCTACCACGAGAGTGCTGGCCTCATGGCCTAGTAACGCATCCCGGGGTGCTCTGTGCTGGGGGAGTGTAGAAGTTGATTCTGTTCTGAAAACCTTGCAGTTCAGGTACCAGCTGTGGCTGGCCTGTGCTTGGTGCGGTGGGATGGCCACTGGTACATGTTTTCTATTCCCTGGATGCCAGCCTGAAACGCCCCAGACTGGATTTTCTGAAGTGCTGAGCACTCCCAACTTCAGCTGAGATCAGTGGAGCCACAGACACTCAGCAGAGCTGTAAAATCAGAACCGAGGTCTCTTGGTCTGGAACCCCAGGTCACTGGACATTTCAAAATTCTATAGAAAACTCTATTCACACTTAAGGTCTCCTACAATCCTGCAAATACTGAAACTCAAAAGAGAAAAAGGTACCATTTGAAACAGACATATCAACAGATGAATTTCCAAATGCTGTAAAAAGCCGTTCCAATGGCAAGGCTCCAGTGCCAGATGGCTTTCGCAGTGAGTTAGATACATTTCTTCAGAAGTTTTTAGTGTGTCCAGCACTTAAAAGTTCTATAACTTCTTTAAAGAGGGAAAATTGCCCAGTTCAGATCAGAATACCAGTGCAGCCACCCTCCTGACAAAAGATAATACGCCAGAAGATTTTACATCATTGGGAACAATATAATTAATCTAGGCATAAGCTTTCAGCAAAAGACTTAGCAAAGCTCTCTCTCTAGCCCTGTCACTACTCATCCACCTTGATGAGACATTTTATAAGGTTTTTTTTATAGTGCAGGAGAAATAATTTTGGACACCATTTTATAATCCTTCTGCAGTTCTCAACATGCAGCCCTTTAGTTGAACTTTGCGTCAGAGCCGTTAACTCTAACAAGCAGCTCAAGGGAAGGACATTCTTCATCCCCTCTTTCTCTTTAACTACTTGAAATAGCCATCAGAGATTCTCTAGAGATATAGGGCATCATAGTCCATGATAAGGAACATAAAATTGTTCTTTTGACAGATAACCTCCTGTTCTATATTGGTGAAAAACACACTTCTATTCTATGTCTGTCTCCCAGGCCTGCAGCCCTGTAACGAGTTCATCTATGACCAGGTCCAGTCAGAGGTGAGACTCCTATAAACCCAGCCAGTGAGGCTCTTGAATTAATTTGCAAAGTGGAGGTTCCCCTCAGAAATCACTGTGGAGACGAATACTCCTGTTTTAACTGAACTAACAATGCCAGATCTGTTCCCTAGTTACTAGATCTCACGTCAAGGCCTGAAATGGAATAACATACGAACATCTGGTAGCATTTTCACTAGCATTCAGAGTTGGGCCAAAGCGGAGTGCTTTAGGAAATCACACCCATGTATGTTTGTCCAACTGGATTTTTAGACATTCATAATGGAACACAGTACAATGAGTGCTTGGAAGGGCTGTAAAACACATACTAGATATTCACCAATATGTTCAGGACTAATCTCAGATTTAAAGGCAAAGCTCTTTCTGCCCCAGGGTCCTGGAAAAACCTATTGCAACAATGTTTTAGAGTGGAAAGCTATTTTTTTCGCTCTCCCATTACTCAAAAACTGGATATATTTTGCTCAAATTTTACAAAAAAAAAAAAAAAAAAATTCCTTGTGACAGAAACCAAACATGTAAAATTTCAGTTCAGAAGCAGACTCAGGGACGGGATCAGTAAGTGAAAAGTGGCGGTTGAGGAATTGTATGGCAAGCTTAACCTTCGTGTTTGCTGTAATAATACTGAGGTCACTGATACGCTCTACTCCTCTCTTCACCTCTTAATCTTCCTTTCTCTAAACTAAATAATCTCAGTCGTGTTCGCTTCTCCTCATACCTAAGTGACTTCCCCAATATCAAATAGGAAATCTGTGGCAGAGGCAGGGGACAATCCAATTTTCCTGGATCCCCGTCCATTGCCTTAATCATAAGACAAGACTTGATCTTAAAGCAGCCTTCGGGCTTACTCATTACACACCATCCAGCTCTGCACTGAATGAGACAGAGGAACTGTTGGGAAAAAATTTCAGTGATCATGTAAAAACGTTCTCCTAACGGATGCATATAAAGGAGTGAAATTAAGATTGCACAGGCAACGTTAATTCTGGCATTTCCTAACTTTGGAGTGTTTGGCTTTGCAATGCAATTTTCTAGTGCTTTTGTATTAAAACAGACAGACAAAAACAATCAAATAGCGAAATAGGAAGGCATCAGATTGTAATGGTCACTGTCAGTGGTTTCTTATTGAGTGAGATCTGGCACTGGAGCTAATCTAAGCAGTCTAAGCACCTGGCTTTCTGTTAGGAAGCTATTCTGTGTAAAATCCCATGAGGAGCTGACACAGGGAGAGAGGCCTGCTCACGTTCAGGGGTTAGGGAAAACTTGTTACACTTGTGTGCATTTGGCTGGTAATCAGCAGTTGGAAAAAGCATGTATTCAAAGTGCTCTCTGTCTCAGCCTTGGATGAGGGCAGTCTCGCCCTGTGGAGAAAGGAAACTCCTTTGGATTCTCAGGTCACCTCTTGAAATTGTTCTATTTGGGTCACTTTGCGAGAGATGAAGATGCACATCAGGTGGCACCTTAGGGAACAGTGTGTGCAGTTCTGATCTGACTTTGACAGCAACCTTGAGGCATTTCTGTGTCATTGTATTTTTGCCTGACTGCTAAGACGTTTTCTTCTGGATTGCTGTTCAAGTGTCTGGATGGAGAGGAATTGCTCCCATGCCAGTGAATTGGAACTGATCATGGTTCTGGGCGAGATGTCCCTGTCTCCTTAGTTCACCAGTTTAATCCCCCCCTCAGTTTTAGGAGCACATTAACTCCTTAGCCCTTTACTTGGACTCTGACCCAGCCTGGCTGACCCTGAGCATGGTGAAGCTGGCGTGCAAGGGGCTATCAGGCTGTAAGTCGCCTCTCTCAGGAAAGGGACCATAGAAGAGGGCAGAGCAGTCTGCCCTGTCAGCTCCCTAAGGGGCCTTTGCACCATTACAGTGCCAGCAAAGCACATGTGTAAGGAGGCTGCCGGAGGTGATGTATCCTGGCTAAAAAGGAACACTGCACCTGGACCACATGTGAATGAGAAGAGTTCATGATGCTTTTGCACAAGCAGGAACGTAAACTCCAATGTCTTCGCTAAATTTCAGCGTAGGTTTTACTGAAATTCTCCGTTGATTCAGCTGAACAGAACCGAACCTTCCTCGCTTCTGTGGCCAGAGTGACCTGGCCGGTTAGCAGCTGTCACAAGCACCCTGAAGCTACGTGCTAGGACTCCGTATGCAGAAGGAGTCTGAATTTGGGTTACATGAGCAACCTCACAATCAGAGAATGGCAGGATTAACCACCCCCAGCTATAGCTCCCATCACCCACAATGCTTGGAGTGCTGAACCTAAATAGTGGGGGTTCAGTATCCATTTGTCAGTTTCTGTTAAAAAATCCAAATTTTCTGCAGAAAAACACTCCCATTTTTCAATCAGTTCTAACAATTAGTGTGCGAAGACAGCATACAGTGTTCTGGAAAGCTTCACAGCATGCCAGATTCATTTGTATGTTATTTAGCTTTTTTTATGTTTATTGTATTATTTGAAGCATGATTGAACTTTGTGGGGCTTTAAACAAGTTACGATGATCTTTTCTTCCACCGTCATCTTTCTATTTGCCAGCTTGGTTTGTATCAGTGTATAACAGACAAACCCTTTGAGCTGACACAAATACCAACCGGAGGGACCTGCTCCTAGAATGTGAAGCAAGTGGACAGAGACTGGTGCCCACCTGGAGTGTGGCTGAGGTCACTGGAGCTCAATGCGGTTATAGGACTGTGCCCAACTGTTTCACATTGTGGGAGCTGGGACTAAGATGGGGTGCTCGGATCCTTTGTAGATTTTGGCCTAAGACCCCACAAATGGCTTTTTAAAATTTTGTTAGGATTTTTAAAATTACATTGGAAGTTGTGGGCTTTTTGATTTTGGGCTGCAGTTAAACTATATTTTATGACCCATTTGGTAGTTCTAATTGAAGCATTTCTTGCTATAACAGGATTCATATATTTTTGCTGATCTTTTCAACTTCTGCTGGGCAACATCTTGCAAATGCTGCTTTACTTGAGGGTTTTTTTTTAATTGCCTAAAGCAGAGATTTTATGTTAGATTGGGTTTGCTACAGAGGTGGTAAGGTAACTGCATCCTTGCTTTTGTGATGAGTGAAAAAGGTCTGTGCTCCTTTTTGGGGAGGAGGGAGTTGCTAACAGAAGTTTCCATTTTTGTTCCTTGCATGGCTGTGCAAGCTCTTTTGAAGACTGATGGTGATGTTTTGATTTCCACAGGGGGCTGTGGAGAGTTTGCAGTGTAGAACTTTTGTCTTATGTTTAGTTTTCACCCTATTTTGCTAGGACTGTAGAAGCATAGGCTGAGTTCCTGTACTATTGGAGATTGCCCTACAATTTCCCCTAGAACACAAGCAGCTGCATCGCAGCACTTTCACACTGCTTCTTTCCTCTGCCCCACTGACCTGTTTATTTCACTGTCAGATTCTGAGACAAAGGATGAGCTTGAGATTTATGCTCCTAACTGCCAGCCTAATTCCTTTACGGGGCAGGGATCTTCCAGTAAGCCTCAGTGAGGTTCTGTACGCCGAAGTCTCTTTGGTTCCTTTGAAAAGCTTAGCTTTGGAGAGCATTTTGTGCCATCCAGGAATATCACATGGTCTGCAATGAGGCTGCATTAGTGGTTGTGGTAAACAATGGAGTCTTTAAATCAATTAAAAGCCATTTCATTCTGGTAATGAATATTTAATAAGTGTAACCTGAAGTCTAGGCAGGTCCTCCTACCTTGGCTGGAGCAGAGGCCATGTGTCTGAAGCCTCTCAGCCCCGTAACTCCATGGCAGGAGGGAGCCCTATCCAGGGCGCTGCAAAGAGACAGTGAATGTTTGTTTAAGCACTGCGTGGGAAGGCCAGGGGCTAGAGTTATGCTAATGCCCTGGAAAGGAGCTTTCAGAAAAGGATCTTGGAACAACTCTTGTTCTGTTTGCTCATCGGAGAGGATGTTTTCCTCCTCCACTGTCCCTGACTCCTCACCTTATGCCTGTCCTGCCTCTTGCCAGCTTAACCCTTCCTGTTACGTTGAATGAAGGGTGGCATGACACCTGACAGCTTCCAAGAAGGTTCACCCACCCAGTGGATAGCAGGTATCAGAAATGCAAAGCTGTGATCATGACACTCACTGCTAGCGACTTTTCACAAGGATTCCTGTTTACACCTGT
>ML675623.1:537354-572742 GCA_007922155.1 Mesoclemmys tuberculata | reverse complement strand
ACCTGTCACAGGAGTTTCGTAAGCATCCCTGGTGGTACAAGGCCCTCCCTTTGAGCAGGTGGTTGGCCTTGGGCTAGATGACCTCCTGAGGTCCCTTCCAACCCTAATATTCTATGATCACCTGTGGGAGAGCCTCAGATCATGGGAGCTGCCTAGCCTTGATCCAGAATCTATATTCCTTCTTTGCAGGCAGTGTTTGCCAAGTGATTTAGCACCAGCTCCAACAAAATGCACGGCCTAGCCCCAGAGAAATCTTGATTTATCACAAATTGCATCTGGGCCATCTACCTCCAGCCCCGTAACAGCCCCTGACTTTGACAGTCTTTGCACTTGGATTCAGAGCACCAGGGAGGAAGGGATGATCAAAACAAATGGGGTGACCTGAAGGGTCTCTTCCTTCCTTGTGTGTCATATCTCCTTTCTGAGCTTTCTCTCTTCCAGTAACTTGCTGCATGGGGTCTTCTCTGCCTCTCTCCCCTGAGCCACTCCTCTGAGGCATTTGAAATTGCTCCCAGTCCCAATAGGGAGGGCGGATAGGATGGTGTCCGTTCCTGGATCTACAGAGTCACTCGGAAGAGACACAGCAGGGAAGAGGCCCAGGGAGCAGTGAAAAACATCAGGGAGAAAGACTGGCTTCCACAACAGCAGCTCCCAGCAGCCCTGGCACTGTAGGGAAAAATAACAGCCCAGGCTTAGTCCTTCAGATAAGGAGACCCAGGCAATAGGCTGAAAGTACTGACCCATCCCATCCACTTCAGACACTAAGCATATAGGACCTTTCCCAGGGGGCTCCAGCAATTGACCAGCACTGGCTCTGCAGCTCTTTTTATATGGGCCTGTTGGGCCCTGATTGGCTACTTCTCACAGCCTCTCTCAGATTGGCTGCTCCCTATGCAGCCTCCCTAGGCTGCTTTTAACCCCTTCAGTGCCAGTGTGGGGCAGACCCACCATCACAGGAAAAATGAAGAAATGAAGACATTTCGTCATGTTCGGCTATTAGCTGGGCAGTGACAAAACACTCCAGCCATCCCAAGACCTGCAATAAATGTCTAGCTCTTGCCTCATTCAGCATTTCTGTTTTATAATCAAGGGAGATGGGTTTCATATTTAGGAAAAAATCCAGCTGGTCAGGCCAGAGATACAAACCAACAACTCTGCAGCCAGATGGGGAAGCCATCAGGAAACAAGTGTCCTGATGACTGGGCCAAGACATGGAGTGACCCAAGCAATTGCTCCTGGTGCGTGAGAGATGTCTGTATGGGAGGGTTGCCTTCCCTGGGTGTGTTTTTAAGTTGGTCATGGGGAAGGTGCCCCAAGCAGGGCACAGTAATAAACCCCAAGACAGAGGCTTTGTAAGCTTGTGGAGAGGGACAAATCGTTTCTCTCTCTCCAGGCATGGCAACAGGATGGA
Source organism: Mesoclemmys tuberculata (assembly GCA_007922155.1). NCBI lineage: Eukaryota > Metazoa > Chordata > Testudines > Chelidae > Mesoclemmys > Mesoclemmys tuberculata. The sequence goes on along the minus strand of ML675623.1, from coordinate 571,331 downwards.
CAAGAGATGAGTCTTACCTTCTAGAGATGCAGAGCTATGTCTTTTCCTTGCTGTAGGCTGCAGGAGTACCGCCCCCCATTTAGCTCATGTTGAATCCATCACATCTTTGGTTTTAATTCCTTTTCCTCTATTTTTAATATGTTCTGTTTTACTAAGAGATCTACTGTTGTGTGGGATTTTCCCTCAGTCTGTCTCTGAGAAGGAAGAACACTCGACAGCCTCTAAGTAAAGGTACTCAAGGGTAAAGAGCTCCTGGAACCTAAACTCCCACCTTGGTCAAAAAGACAAGGATCAAGGGGTCTGCTCCCAAAGATGTGATGCATGAGAATATGGCTGGTAACACCCATGGGGGGGAGATGTTTGTGTGCATTCCAGGAGACACGTGCTAGTGGATTCTCTGTACCTTAAAGTCTTTAAGCCATGATCTGAGGACTTTAATATCTCCGTCATAGGTCAGGGATCTATTACAGAAGTGGGTGGGTGAGGTTCTATGGCTTGCATTGTGCAGGAGATCAGACTAGATGATCATATTTGGTCCCTTCAGACCTTAGAGTCTATGAGTCTATGAGAGGTGAGAACTGGTGATGATAGTGGTGAGGGTTTGTAACATTTCAATCTACACACACCTTTCTAAATGATCTGGAAGACGGCATGATTTCTTCTGAGCCCTGCCTCCTTCTACAGCCACCCTTAGACATTGTCTCCCTTTCCAGCCAGTGCAATATGTGGAGACAGCTAGTTCTGAGCAACCTTCAACGTTCTTTGATAATATAGGCAGTGTGGCCATATAGAGCAGAGCTGGCAAAGCATGGAAACCTTGCCTCCACGTCTCTCTTGGAGGCAAATAAAATCCACAAATGTATTATATTTTAAAACCATTATTTTAAGCTCTTTTTGTGTTAGGGGCCGGCTCATGGTTGTGAACATTTGGCACTCTGGCCATCTGGGGATGTTTTGTAAATGATTCTCTAGTCACAGAGGGACGTTCCATCATTAATTCCTGCGCCCTCTTTATGACCTACGAAGCACAGATGTGGACTGGCAGTGCTCTAGCTTTTTCACAATAACAACACACGGAAAAGCCTGTCAGCCTCCAACTTCCTAGTCGCTGCTGGGAAAGGCATTCGGGCAGGCTTTCACGGGCCTGTGGCTTGTGGCTTGCTGCTGTTGAGTAGCCAGTCATAGGCTTGACGCTGACGTGGTGACAGCTTGCATGCTCATAAGTAGTTTTCAGGACACTGTAGTCTGTGGCTGGCTGCTTAGTAGCAGGAAGCCATAACCACAATCCATATCTATGCACAGATCTGCTGTCGTTTTTGACATGACAAGATGCAAGTTATGTTTTGCAAATAACTCCTGCCTAGTCTGTCTCTTCTTCAAGAACCCTTCCAGACGCACACTGAACAAGGGGGCTCACCCCCCGCACACCACAGACACATGCATCTTCTCCAGCATGACTGTGGGGCTGAGGCCAGGAGGACACAATGAAGTAAAACTTTTGCCCAATCTCTCAATGAGACCATGAGTTGGGTCTGTTGTTTGCCAGCAGTGAGGCTGCAAACACAAGAGTAACAGAAAGACAGAAGAGGCAATTTTCTGCCTATCATTTTCTTCCCTTCCCCATTTTGTGTGAATTTAGTCTTGTTTCGGTTTAAAGGGCTCAGACAGCAACCACAGCGTCTCAAGACAACCTAACCCAACTGTCCCTGTTCCCCAGCAATGAGAATTAACACACTCTTCCGTGCCATCTCAGAGACTGCCAAGCAGGAGATTATTCCCTAATGTAAGCAAGGGAATGGGCCCGCTATTGTGGGGAACGTTCCTGGCTCATGCACCACCCGGTGGAGTTGATTAACAAAAGGATCATAGAATCATAGCATATTAGAGTAGGAAGGGACCTCAGGAGGTATCTAGTCCAACCTTCTGCTCAAAGCAGGACTAACCTCAGCTAAATCATCCCGGCGAGAGTTTTGTCAAGCCGCAGCTTAAAAACCTCTAAAGATGGAAATGCTGCCACCTCCCTAGGTAACTCATTCCAGTGCTTCACCACCCTCCTAGTGAAATACTTTTTCCTGATGTCCAACCTAGACCTCCCTCCTGCAACTTGAGACCATTGCTCCTTGTTCTGTTATCTACTATCATTGAGAACAGCCTAGCTCTATCCTCCCTGGACCCCCCTTTCAGGTAGTTAAAGGCTGCTATCAAATCCCCCCCTCATTCTTCTCTTCTGCAGACTAAACAAGCCTAGTTCCCTCAGCCTCTCCTCATAAGTCTAGTGCTCCAGCCCCCTCATCATTTTTGTTGCCCTCTGCTGGACTCTCTCCAACTTGTCCACAGCCTTTTTGTAGTGGGGGGCCCAAAACTGGACACAGTACTCCAAATGTGGCCTCACCAATGCTGAATAGAGGATCTGAGTCCTTGTTCTCACTCTGTTTACCCAGAAGCCAGCCTGTCTTTGAGGGCTCCCCTTCACTCTCCTGTGAGGTGGGGTCCCTGTAACCCTGACAGGCTGGGCCCAGGATTCCTGGGGCTCGACCCCCAATCTTGCTGTGGTCCCTTAGGGCAGGGCTCGGGTGTCCCCACTGCGGGTACGAACTCTGCACTGGGCGCTGCCCTGACCCACTGGTCAGTGCGTACCGTGCAAAGCAATACAATTTATCACACAAGCAGCAATCAAACAGCAAATTAAAAAATAAGAAAAGAGGAGAGAGGTGAAAGGAAAACACCCAACACCGCCCCCCTGGCCCGGGGCCCCACACGCAGCGTCTCTGGGGTGTGAGGGGCGCTCACAGTCTGTGTCACACGTCGCAGCCCCCTGCCCAGGCCTGGCTGTGCTGCAGGGATGCAGAGAGTCGGACACTCGCTCTGGCGGTGGCCACACGCCCCAGGCTCTAGGGGCAGGGCCCTTCTCCCAGCGTCGCCTCCCGTCGGGGTCACGATCCCCCTCTGAGTCTGGCTGCGAGGCCTCTGGGCTGGTGACGTCTCCCTGCGCTGGGCCCTGCCCAGGGTCCCCTCGCTCCCCCCAGCCGCTCGCTCACCCCACACGGCTCCAGACGGCCCCAGCCCCAGCCCCCTCTGCTCAGTGCCGCTGTGCCTGGCTCGGCTCTCTGGGTGCCCCTCTGGCTCTGCTGCTGTGGGTCGGGACGGGTCGGCTCAGCTCCCTGGGCCTCGTCTCTGGCCTCCAGCCGCCAGCTGCTTGGTCCTTAGCTGGGCCCCGCTCCCTGCTCTGGCTCGGGGACAGCCCCAGCTTGGACAGAGGAGGATGGACCCCCCCCCCCGGCTCCCTCACTGTCCGGCCACCCTGTCCATCCGGCTGACCTGAGTTGGCCTCTCCTCACGGGCCCTGGGGCTGTGTCTGTCTCAGGGTCCTGCTTCCTCCAGAGATGCCGACCCACAAGCCCCGCTCAGTCTCTCAGTCTCCGTGCAGGGCTAAGAGACCCTTACCCCCAGATAGCGTCTGAAGGCGTACTGTGGGTCTCCAGCGCCCAGAGGCCACTACGTGCATTGTGCCCCTCATCAGTGGCAGTGCCCCGGGGGGGTCTGCCGGCCTGTTTCCCACTTTCCCTCACTCCCCTCCTGCTGTGGGGGTGGCGGGGGCAGGAGTGACGGGGCAGATGGCCCCCAGCGGTGGGGGTGGGAGGGGGGCGTGACAGGCTCTGGTCCCTGTGGGTTCCTTGTTGTGCCCAGCGTGGGGGGCGAAGGGGCCAGGAGGACACTTGCTCTCCCTGTAGCGGGAGCCCTCGGCTGCTGGCAGGTCTGCGCTGGGGTTGGCACAGCTGCTGGGGATCTCAAAGCACGGTGGCTCCTGGCCACCTGCAACGGCAGGGAATGAGTCCGAAAAGGACCTGGCCGGTGCCCCTCTCCCCCCCCCCACAGGCCACTGTTGAAGCCAGAGGACTGAAGGGAATTACAGGCCCAAACACTGGGGCTGTAGAACACCACAGCCTGCCGGGCCTGAGACCTAGCCTCTCACGCCCTTTACGTTCCCACCCTCCCCAACAGAACGGCATCTCTGCTCTGCTCCCCATCCGCTAACTCCTCCGCTACACTAGGCCCTGGCTAGGCCCGGCTCCTGTGGGAGTGAAGCATCCAAAGATCACATGGGCAGTGGGTGTCAAGCCGTTCCACTGAAGTCGAAGGAGCTGTGCTGATTGACACAGCTGAGGAGCTGCCGGTACTGGTTTCATGTTAGCCACACAGGAATCTCGGCTTAGCCTAACCTGGCAGGGGTGTGTGTGGGGGGGGAACACTGAGCTGCCGTGGGAGTCAGGAGGACATGCCCTCCGCTCCCCTGGATCTCCACTCGCCTGCGTCCTTACCCTACCAGACATCCTTTACCGCATGGTCCTATCACCAGAGCGTCGCTCCCCCAGGAGTCACGGTGGGTCTAAGCTGCCTGCCGGCCTAGAATTCAGGGGCAGGAAGCAGGCTCCGTGAGGTGGGTTATGTGGAGGAAGGGAGAGGGAGCTTGTTGTGGAGCTGATGAGTCTGCTGGGGTGCTCTGAGGTCAATGGAGAGCTACAGATGCTGCCCAGAATGCGCTCAGGTTTGACCGCCTGTTTTCCAGCCACGTGTGAATCCTCCTGAGGTCTCTCCTCTGCAGGTCTCAGCTTACCTAGGGATTCTTCATCGCGAGAAGTCTTTCAGTCAGGACTGGTGTCTCTCTAACAGATAAGCCACAGCTCTAACACAAGTGCTGAGTTTGATGCAGAGATTATGGGTGCGGGTCTCTGGCCTGTGTTAGACAGGAGGACACACTAGAAGACCACAAGTCCCTTCTGGGCTAACGTCTGTGACATCTGCACCTGTGCTCATTATCGCTAGCTGTGCTGGTAATGTGTGTCCAGAGCAGTGTCACAAGAATGGCAGCGTGCGGCTTGCGGAGTGGCCCCCTGACTGCACCCCAGGCTGTGGGGCTGGATCTGTGAGCAAGACAAGGCGAGTTCCAGGCAAGGGCACTTCCTGCCACGTGGCACAGTGGGTCTGAGGCAGGATTTAAAACTGGGCAAGAAGCTGTCAAGGGCTGGCAGCTCACTCCCCAGGAGGACCTTAGAGCTCTGTGACCAATTGAATCTCAGCTACTCCTTATATCTGCCTCTTGCCACCACATCCCCCATCTCCACAAAGTCATCGAGCCACAGCGTTAGACGGGACCACAAGGGTCAGCCAGTCTAGGCCCCTGCCAAGAGGCAGGAGTTGTTGTGTCTGACCCGTCCAGGACAGGTGGCTATCCGGCCTCCTTTTGAAAACCTCCAGTGAAGGAGCTTCCATGGCTTCCCTGGGCCGTCTGTGCCAATGTCTGACTCTCCTGACACTTAGGCCGTTTTCCTGAGATTTAATCTGAATCTGCTATCATGGAATCATAGAATATGGAGGGTGGGAAGGGACCTCAGGAGGTGTCTAGTCCAACCCCCTGCTCAAAGCAGGACTAACCTCAGCTAAATCATCCCAGCCAGGGTTTTGTCAAGTTGCTCCTTAAAAACTTCTAAGGACGATTCAAACTGTGCTGTAGTTTGAACCCATTGCCTCTTGCAGTGGCTTGCTGTGGCAAGAGAAACAACTTTTTTCTATCTTTTTTATGGCAGCGTTTCAAGTATCTGAAGAGTGCTATCATGTCCCCCTTAATCTCCTCTTTTCCAAACTAAACATACCTGGGTATATTCCTCAGCCTTTGCTCATATGGCTTGCATTCCATCCCTTGGATCACTTTTGCTGCTAGTCTCTGCATGCTTTCCAGTTTTTCCACGTCTTTTGGACACAGTAGTCCAGCTAAAGCCTACCCAGCTGAGTAGAGCGGTACCATCCCCTCACGGGGCTTGCGTGCTGCGCCTCTGTTAATGCAACCTAAAATTCCATTTGCTTGTTTTGCAGCAGCATGGCCTTGCCGGCTCATGTTGAGGTTGTGATCCACCACAGCTCCCAGATCCTTCTCAGCAGTGCTGCTGCCAAGCCAGTTATCCCCATTCTGTACGTGTGCATTTGGCTTTTCTTCCCTAGGCGCAGCACCTTACATTTGTCTTTGTTGAATTTCATTTTGTTGTCTAGGGCCCAGTTCTCCAATTCATCAAGGTCTCTCTGAATTTTAGCTCTAGCCTCCAAAGTGTTGGCAACACCCGCCAGCTTTGTGTCATCTGCAAACTTAATCAGTCTGCTCCCTACACCTACATCCAGGCCATTAACAAAGATGTTAATATATAGGCACGAGGACGAATGGGTACAAACTGGATATTAGGAAATTTAGACTTGAAATTAGACGAAGGTTTTTAACCATTAGGGGAGTGAAGTTCTGGAACAGCCTTCCCAGGGAAGTAGTGGGGGCAAATGACTTATCTGGCTTTAAGACTAAGCTTGATAAGTATATGGAGGGGATGTTATGATGGGATAGTTTAATCCAAATCAATTGCTCAAATTATCGACAGATAAGTCTGCTCAATGGTCTGTGGGAATGTTGATGGGATGGGAACTGAGTTACTGCAGGGAATTCCTTTTTGGGTGTTGGCTGGTGAGTCTTGCCCACATGCTCGGGGTTTAGCTGATCGCCATATTTGGGGTCGGGAAGGAATTTTCCTCCGGGGCGGATTGGCAGAGGCCCCGGCGGTTTTTCGCCTTCCTCTGCAGCGTGGGGCATGGGTCACTTGCTGATGGATTCCCTGCAGCTTGAGGTCTTCAAATCTCACTTTTGAGGATTTCAATAACTCAGTCATGGGTTCGGGGTTGTTATAAATGTGTAGGGGTAGGGTTTTGTGGCCTGCCTTGTGCAGGAGGTCAGACTAGATGATCATATTGGTCCTTTCTGACCTATGAGTCTATGAGTCTATGAGTCTATGTTAAACAACGCCAGATCCAGAACAGATCCCTGTGGAACCCCCTTTGAGACCTCCCTCCAATCCGACATCGTTCCCTCAATAGCTGCTCTTTGTTTGGGGCTGTGTAATCAATTATGTATCCACTTAATGGTAGTTTTTGGAGCCGGCTTTTCTCCAGCTTACTCCTCATTTTACTTATTCCCCGCAGGCTCCCTCCTCGTCCTCATCCCAGCTCCCCCTGCAGCCTCCCTGCTCATGCCCACCGTGCTCTTCTTCTCCAGACTTGAGGAGGAATTCCTACTATGTGAGGCCAGTGCAGGACAGTTGGGGCGGGGTGGGGCGAGCAGGAGATGCCCATGTGATCTTGTTGCAGAATGGCAGTGATGTCCTAGCTTGTCTCTCCCTCCCATTCCTTTGTAGCGTTGTGCTGATTCCAGCAGCCTGCTGAAGCAGAACGCGAAGCTCCTGAGTGCGCTGGAGGAGTTACAGCACCGTTGCGCCAGCCTAAAGGAGGAAAACTGCCAGCTGGTGAGTAGGGAAGCGGGGTCTTGGCTAGAGTCAGGCTCGCTAATGAGCATGAGCCGAGGCCATTGTGCAGGGCCTAGGGATGCCCGGTCTAGAAGCTTTCCTGCTTGTGGTGAGGGACGCCGCTGGGCTGTTTGCATGTGGCTTGGCCCTGAGTGGGAGCAGCCGGAGGAGCTGGGCTGTTCAGGAATCCCACCCTGGCCAATTGCATTGTGCAGCTGACAGCAGGACTGGGGAGCCTGCAGACTAGGTGCTGGGCACTGCAGCCCCTCTGCCATCCCGGCATCTCTGGGCCAGGCCACTTGTGACACTTCCCAGAAGCAAGTACAAGCTGGGAGGGGCAACTGTTGTTTCCTCTTGGATAGAGGAAACATGGATTTGTTCATTCACACAGCCTAAGAGTAACAGCACGGCAGCTGCTCCCAGAGCCAGGCTCCCCCAGTCAGATCCTCCGACTGCCTCAAAGCCAGCACGCGGGGCTGTGCGAGTGCCATGGCGCTCCAGTGCCACCATTCAAACCCGCCTTCACATGCCCAGCGCTCGCTGCTCGCTGGCAGGAGCCGTTTCAGAAGGGAGGTTTTCAAGTGCAGAGCAGGACAAAGGGCCACCCCGTGGCAGTGTGAGCTCCCCATGGGCCCTGGTGAGGGGAGAAGCTCATCCTAAAGCTTCAGAGAACCTCAGCAGTTCAAATCCCTCGGTGGGCATAATAAGACTCAGGCCACCTGCAAGCGCTGAACCTAAGACCTCAGAGCTTCTAAGAGCAGCAGTAGCAGCTAATGCGTGCGTTGAAGGGCGGCTCCACTATGCCTCAGACACCAGGAGACTCATAAACTTTTGTAAGTGGTCCAGCCACAAGAAGGAGTCCAAGAGCCACTGTGAGTTACAATTGTCTCTGCAGGGTGTTGGTGGTGTGTGCTTCCCAGCGCAGGTGGCCCACACGGGCACTAGCTCTGCTCCAGCAAGCATGCTAAACATGCCAGGCTGGCGTGGGTAGCAGCTCGGGCTATCTGCCTGAGTACAAACCCGCGCAGAACCCCTGGGTGTGTATTCATTGTGCACCCCAAGCTACACTGCTGTTTTTAGCACGCTAGCTCAGGCAGAGCTAGTGCGTGTCTGTCCACCTGAGCTCGCGACCACGCTCCCAGGCGCATGGAGACGTGCTGTTAGGCTCTCCTCGCTAGCACAAGTGTGTGCACTTGAGCAGGGGAATCACCCCTAGCTCATAGTGTAGATGCACCCTTAGTGTCAGTGTCAGCTTCCGACCTCATTCCGGCACTGGCATCGCCCCTCTGGAAAGGGCTGGAAGAGCCTGCCTCGGAATCTGCATCGTCAGTAATGTGGTGTCGTGGACGTGTCCACTGCGAAGTCAAACGTCAAACATTTTAAACCTCCAGAGCAGTGCCCACAACTTGCTGAAAGGGTTGCATTTGTCCAAACAACGTGCACTAAAAATGCGCTCACATTAATTTAATCTCTTCTGAAGAAAGCACGAACAGTCCAGAATGGTGCTTTTTAGGACAATGATAACTAAGCCCAGGTTTGTTTGCCTTCAAAATGACCTTAAAAAATCAATCACTTTGCAGTCTCCTTTAAGGATTTAAAATTAATCACGTTTCGAAATGCATGGGTTCTAGATAGCTTTATCCGCCCACAAAAATAAAGAGTCCAGCCAAACCCTAACTATGGTGTCACCACTGCTCCCATAATGTCATGCATCTGCACTTTAGCAAAGCATTTATCACAGCAGGTCCCACAACATCTGACTCTCGACACTAGCTCCACCGTCATTGCTGACGAATTGTAAGGAAAGGGAAATGACTATAGCAAATATGCAGGGTAGCATCCAGTGGAGGCAATGTAATTAACCTGGGAGAAAAATCATTTGAAACACAGAGACTGGTTGGGCTGGACTGGGAGTGTTCAGGAAGGAGTGCTGGGAAAGCAGGGATCTCTCAAGAGACTGAAGGAAGCGGGAGATCACATGAGAGAGCCATGTACCATGGCAGCAAAAGAGCCAAGTGTGTTGGAAGCTTGCACTCGGTCCTGGGCAGCACATCCTTGGAAAGCTGCAGATAAACTGAAGGGGTTTCAGAGGAGAAAAGCCCAGTGGTTGAGGAGAACAGAGGGACTGCTATTTGAGACGAACTGAAAGCACTACATCTTAGCTTGGCTAAGTGGGGATTTGGGGGACAGAGTAAAAGCCTGCAAATGGCTAAGAGATGTAAGCACAGAGGAAGGAGAAGTGTGTAGGGTGGCATCAGGGGGTTTAACTGGAAGTCAATGGGAGGAAATTAAGAAAGGGGCAATATTAGGATGAATACCAGGAAAAACAAATGGACAGTGAGACATAGGAAGCTGTGGCAGAGACTCAGAGAAATGGAGTAGAAGCCCCAATACCTGGGAATGTAAAACTAGAGCAGACAAAGTATTAGAAAATGTAGAATTTGCATTTACATTTGCATTAGCCCCAGGGGAATGGACTGGATCTTCTACTGCCAGGGACCTTTGCCCTCTCTAGTTCTCGACTGTGTAGTTATAATGGACAGGGTGAGGCTGGAGTTGGAGGTTTGGGGGGTTATGGGCTGTGAGCTGGTGGGGAGTGAAAGGGCCATCCAGGCCATTAACCATTGCACTCGTTATTTAGCGGAAGAGCTGCTTTCCTGAGGCTGAGGAGAAGGTGAGGCACTTGAAGAGAAAGAACGCAGAGCTGGCTGTGATCGCCAAGCGCCTCGAGGAAAGAGCAAGAAAACTGCAGGAAGCAAACCTCAAAGTAGTAAGTGTTTACCCCTCTGCAGCAGTGTGTGGCACGGCACTGCCTGGCTATTTCTGCCACCCGGCCTTCAGGGCCACTCCTTATTCCTAGCAACGAGAGGGTAATTGGAGGAGAATGCACATTTGGACCAGAGCTGGCAGGTTATTTTTCCATACTGCAATCCTGTACCTTTGGCTAACAGGAAGATACAGCATGTGTCCCAGGCAGGCTTCCTTGGAACCCCCGTGGGAGCCTCGGGGTGTCACAGAAACCGTTGCATGTGTGATCAAAACCTGTCTTCCACTGAACCCAGCAAAAGAGAGCAAATTCACAACTCAGGCTGAGATTCGCTCCCCAGGCTGCCCTGCTGCACCTATACATGTCAGCATCCACCCTCAGTTAGCATGCTGGAGAGTCTGAGACACCGAAGGATTTCCCTGCGCTTCTCTAGAGCATGGCTGATAACTGCAGTGTAGGAACGGGACTGGGGGTAAACCTCCTCACTGTAACCAGTCTGGCTGATCCTATCTACCGGGGCTGGAGGTGCCAGAACATGCTGGTGAGGGGAAGACTGGATCTAGCTGAATTCTCTGCAGAAGCCCAAACCACCAGGCTGGGAAGCTGGCTTTGGGGCTAAAGGGAAAAACACAAAACTGACTATCCCAGGGGAGAAGAGTTTCTGGTGGAACAGCTGCTTGAAGCTTTTGTGTTGCTCTTTCCAGTTAAAAAAGCAAGCCCCTCTGAAGAGGATGCTCTGGGAAGCCTGCTTGGACTTGTTTGTGTCCTGGGTGAGGGAAACTGAGGAAGGGGCTCACGTACTATGCTGCACGTGACCACAAGGGGTGTGCCGCGGTGACCTCCACACCATCACACTCCCTGTGGGCAGGTTATTACAGGGCTTCCTGCACCTTCTGCCGGAGCAGCTGTGGCTCCTGTCTGTTAGAGACAGGACGTTGGGCTACCAGGGCCACGAACCTGACCTGCTCTGGCAGTTCCTTCCTCCCTTCCTGCTCTTTGCCCCTCCTCTGAGTTGCTGAGACTCCCTGTGTGTTTGGCCCCAAGCTGTGACCATGGTCAGGCTACAGCAAGTTCAGCCCCCAGATCAGGGTGTTTTACAGCCCAGGGCCTTTCACTGAGAAGACCTTTGCTCTGATCCAGAGAGGTTCACACTAGGTTTGCTATATCAAGGGGAGGCTGGGGAATTGGAGTCTCTGACCAAACGACAGGAGGTAGGCAGGTGTGATGCCTGCGTGTCTTTCCCTGCACTGGGGCAGGGGCTAGATCTTGCCTGAAGGGGGAGAGGGTGGAAAGGCAGGGCCTGGAGCCTGTCTGGGGCTGGAGGTGAGAGCAGCTTGATGCAGAGTGGAGGAGAAGGACGGGAGACCAGGGGCCAAGTCTCGCCTGGGCCGTGTGGCAGGTCTGCAGCGTGCTGGGGAATGGGGCACTGGAGAGAGTGAAGGGCTGTAGGAATTGAAACGGGAAATGATGTCCCATGTAGGCCAGGGGAGAGGATGTGATGCCAGTGGCCAGGGGAGCCCTCCCCTGGTTGGGTGCTTCTCTGCCAAGCATTCAAAAGCAAGCTGTGTGCTCCCCCCATGGCCTAGCCAAGTGGGACCAGCTTGCTCAGGGTGTGCCAGCCCTCTGGCCAGCCAGGGTGGGAAGAAAAGCCTTGTCTTGGTGACTCAGTCCTTTGCTGAGAACCTGCACTGCAGCTCTGCCCCATTCCAGGGTGGGGACACAAGGGGTATTACTGCATGGCCAAGCTTCTCCACCACTCGGCACTGGGCTCCCCCTTCCCCGGTCTCCCGGCCATGGCCTTTCAGAGCTGAAGACATGGGCAGACGCTCCTGCTGCTTGACTGCCACCAGCAAAGGCCAAAGGCAGCCCTGTCTGGTGGGCCAGGCTAGGGACTGGGCCAGGAAGCACTAAGTGCGAATTCAGATAGGCCACTGCTCCCTCTTAGAGACCCCGTGTCTGCACCTGGGCCGTGGGGGCCATGGAAGGCATTCCACACACGCTCAGTGCTAACCCTGGTGTGAAGCAATACTACGACAGTCCCCTGCCAGGCTGCAGCGTCTCATGAGGATGAAGAGTCAGGCCTGGTCTACACGAGGAACTTACCTCGGTATGGCTACGTCTCTCCGAGGTCTGAAAACCCCCCCTTGAGAGACATCGCTATTCAGACCTCAAGCCTGGTGTAGACAGCGAGGGAATTCTTCCGGCGACCAAGCTACTGCTCCCTGGGGAGGTAGATTTCCTTCGCTGATGGGAGAACTCCTCCTGTCAGGACAGGTAGTGTCTACGGTGAAGCGCTACAGTGGCGCAGCTGTAGTGTTTTCAGTGTAGACGTACCCTGCAGCCATGTCTACGCTACAGACTTATATCAGTATAACTACATCGCTCTGGTGTGTGAAAAATCCACCTCCTGAGCACCAGAGTTATACCGTCCTTATCCGCCGTGTAGATGGCGCTATGTCGACGAGAGGGCTTTTTCCACCAGTGCAGCTACCGCCTCCTGGGGAGGGGGATTAACTACGCTGACAGGAGAGCTTTCTCCCATCAGCATAGGATTGCCTTCACTTAAGTGCTACCGTGGCACAGCTGCATCAGTGCAGCTGTGCCGATGCAGCGTCTTAGGTGTAGACCTGTCCCGAGACTGAAAGGCAGGAGGAGAGGGACAGGCAGAACAGCCGTCACTGCTTAGAGACCCAGCTGCTCAGTCAGGGCATCTTCAGCCATTTGCAATATGCAGCTGGCAGATGGTTATTTCCCCTGGGCTCAGTCTCCTGTGTACCCAGAAAGGGGCGTGGTTTGGGGGGAGAAGTCAAAACAGGCGTTGTCTGGAGAATGGAGTTGGGTGCTACTGGGTTCGGTGCCCACGAGAAGTGACTTATGATCGTTATTATTTGCACAGCTTGAAAGTCCCTCGTTGACTTTCCATGAGGTGCAAGTACAGTGGTGTAACTGGGGTTGCTGTGTGACAGCCCTTGTCCTGTGTCACGGGATCATTCCTGAGATGTCCCCCAGGGGAGCTTTCTTTGCAAGTTGTCTGTGCAGCACCGAGCACCGGGGCACCGTGCAAAGATCAGCAGCATTGCCTGGGCCTCTGTCTGTGCCTGTGTGTAGAGCGGAGGATCTGGGATGCGGGAATGACACAGACCAGTCTTCCTAAAACTGCACCCAGTATCTTCTGTATTTCTCCAGAACAGGAAAGGCTCCGTGGCTTCCAATGAAAGTGAATTGCATGAGTGCCAGGAACACACACACCTGATTTCAGAGTGTTGGAACATGAATGGCCGAGCTGCTAACCTCAGAGAAACAAAATGCATAATGGACAGCTTGATTTCTAGCTGGTCTAGTTACAACACAACAGCCTCCCTTGTGTGATAAGGGAGTGTAGAGGGGTCTGGCCACTGTGGCTGGGGCAGGCGTATATTTAAAGGGAGAGGTGCTGAGGAGTTAGCATTTGGTTGCTAGAGGTGGTCCAAGGCCCAGATGTGCCTGTCTAATGATGCGAGGTCCCCGAAGTGCAGCGATCCCGCAGCTGGACGAGTTGCATATAAATAAGGAGTCAGAAAGCCGGAGCTTGTACTGACTTATCTGGCTCCTTCACACTGATGGTTATTGACTGAGGAGGAAATTCACACCTGCCCAAGCTGCCGGGCTTTAGGTGGAGGGGTCTAGCTGGGGGGATGGTTGTCATGGTAAGCAGGTCTCTGTTAGAGACGGACGCTTGGTAACTGCCTCCGCTGTGCAGAGAATTTTTGCTTTGACAAGGCTGCGCCTTGTGCACAGGCTGTCAAGAGTCTAGAGAGGAGCAGCGGAGCCTGGCCATCACTGACAGCTGCTTTGCTCTCCCTGGGTTTTCAGTGGCTAACGCTACACGAGGAACATCACCACTGCTGACAATGGGCCCTGGTGGTGGATGCAGCTGGAGGGGGATGCATGTGCAGCCAGAGACAGATAGTGCCCAGCACTGGCTCGCCAGGCTCCTGCACCGTGCTGGGCTGTGCCTGGTCCTGTCTTCACTTACAGCTGTGCTATGCTCGGTCCCACCCCACTGCTGGCACCTGCTGCATTTCCTAGGGTAGACAGAGCTACTGTCTCTTGTGCACAGCGTGTCACACCGGCTTCTCTCTGTGCTGCCCGCACCGAAGGCCTTGGCACTTGGCCTCTTAGCAAGAGAGCGAATTAACCTCCATCTACAGTGGGGGGATCCAAACCTGCCTCTGTCCAGATGCCTCCTGGTGTCTCCTCCGGGATGCCCAGCGGCCACCTCCAGCTCAGCTCTCCAGTCTTCTCCCCCTTGCATCACAAGAGGACAGAGGAAGGGGCTCCTGCCTCCCGTATAACCTCCAGCCCCATGGTTATGGCACTCGTGGGAGACGCAGGTTCATTCCCCCCCTCTGTGTGCTGGGCTGTGAAGGGCACACTTTACCGGGCCCAGCCCAGGCTGCAACCCCCATTACCAGAGGAAAAATTGAGGCTAAATTCTAGCTCATGCCTGAGGATATTTATAGAAACGTGTTTCCCTGTGTCTGTGTCTCTATTGTCCAGATCTTGTGAGACTCGCTGGAGCCAGTCAGCAGCAGTGCTTCTCAAGCAGCGTTGTGCACAGTGAGCTGCTGGCCCGGCCCAGGCCCGTCTCTAGACGAGAGTGTGTGCTTGTGCAGCTAAACCAGGACTTGTCGTTTGAGACGGAGAGACAGAGAGATTTGGGCCCCTCTCTGTGACATGGTCGATCAAGAACTACCAGTCCCAGAGTTCCTTGTGCACAGGCAGGAGGGCGGGACAGCTGGTGGGCGGGGCAAAGCAAAGCACCATGAGAGGCTGGGAGGCAGGGCTGCTGCTTCTGGTAGGAGGAGCAGACCCAAAATACATGTGAGCAAGTGTCTCAGTTGCTCACAGTCGCCCACACCCCCCACACTGCTGTGTCTGGTGGTGGCTATAAATGCAACTCAGGCAACCAGAAATGTAAGGCGGTAAAAGAAGGAACTAAAAGAAGCTAAAGGACGCCAATCTCTCCTCCAGTTTTTCGAATCAGGCAAGGCCTGTCTGCAGTCAGGCAATGTACTAACTAGGGAAGCAGATGAAGCAAATCAAGACATTGAGAGGCAAGACATCTTTATAATGACCAAAAAGTTACAAAATAGCAAACTTGTAGGACTCCCAGGCTGGGTGTTATGTTAAACAAAAATAGCAAAGGGAGCGTTTTTCAGAAATGTGGAATATGTAACAAATTTCAGAATTCAGATCTTTTTGCATGGCTCATGCGATTGTACGTATGGGATGAGGGGTTGTGGTATGTGTGTGGGAGGTGGCCCGTGTTACAAGTTTGTTCTGGGCCTCAAAAAATTACACTTGGGCCCCGCTGCAGTGGAAAAGGGACTTGAACCTGGTCTCCCACGTGAGCGATCTAGCCCCTGACTAGGGTCAACGTGACAAGCTCCCTGTGGCCCACTGGCTGTAAGTACAAGGTAAAACAACTTCTGCAGGAGCAGCTGAGAGCAAGGTGGGCCAGCCTTACCTACAGCCTGTGGGATGCAGCATGGGAGAACCAAGTTCAAAATGAGACAGAGGGGGCTTGAGCTGGGCCGCTCATCTCATGCCAGGCTGTAGGGCAGCACCACCTGCTTTGTGAACTAGCCCATCATTTGCTTTGCCTTTTTAGACGTGCCTGGAGACCTAACACAACATTTCCTTTGCTCCAAAACAAGGTTTTGTCCACTTTTTTGGTGCACTAGCATTTTTCCGAAGTTTCAGTTTCAGCTGATTTTTTTTTCTTTCAGTTTTTCGGAGCTTCTGGCGAACCAAAAAAATCAGTGACCCCCCAGCTCTGGTTCTGGTGCTCCGAGCCTGCCGTTTACCTGTGCAGTTGTTAACAACACCAACACACGTGTGGCTTTCTCCCTTGCTGTTCTCTCCCCGGTGCAGGTAAACACTCCAGTGGCTGTGAAGGGCTCCGGCCTGGAGCTGTGTAAAAAAGCATGTGCCCGCCAGCGTGCCAAGGACCTGACAGAACAGGCCAGTGCCCTCCTGGCAAAAGACAAACAGATTGAAGCTTTGCAGCAGGAATGTCGGGAGCTGCAGGCGAAGCTCACAGCTGGGAAGGTGAGAGTCTGTCTGTGGTTTCCTTGCTGGCATGGGCAATCCAAAGCTTTCAATGGTGCGATTAGGCAGTAACAAATTGAGGCTCCCGTAGCTGGTGTGAGGCAAGTTACACCCACCTGGAAGCTGACGCCATGTAGTCCGAGAGCTTGGGAACTATAACCCGAGTAAATCCTCTGGGAAAGCTGGTGGCAGAGAAAGCGTCTGGGCCTCGCTGGGTATATCTACCCGACAAGGAAAGACTTGCAGCACCAAGTCTCAGAGCCCAGGTCCACTGGTTAGGGCTCTTGTGCGGCAGGGCTAAAAATAGCAGTGCAGATGTTCAGGCTTGGGCTGAAGCCTGGGCTCTGAAACACAGCAAGAGGGGAGGGTCTCGGAGCCTGGGCTGATGTCTGCACTGCTATTCTTAGCCCCATAGCATGAGCCACTTGAGCCCGAGTCAGCTGCCCGGAGATCTCAGACTTGTTGCCTTAGGGCTTTCCCCAGTGTAGACGTTCTGAGGGCAGAATTTGTGCAAGAAACCTGTGCCGTGCATATGTCTGAGCTGCTGCGTTTGCTGCTGTATCCATTCTTACCCAAAGCCCGGGACAGCTCGCTGGAACGTTACCCTCTCTCTGCCTTCCTACCCGTCTTTCCACTTCTCGAGATGCAGCTCAGTGCATGCGCGCAGCCATTACAAGTGTGATGATAATTAAATGCGTAAAGCTACGTCCCTGCAACATTAAGGCTGTGAACACACATCTGGGGACGCAGAGATAGGATGGCCATAGTCACCTTAACTCTGCCCTGATGTGTTTGACGTGTATTACAATATGGTCTGTTGTTACATGATCGCATAACATTACCATGTAACAAAGCACAAGAAGGTCACTAAGCTGAGCACACCCCCAGAATTGTCTCTTTCCTTAGCCCAGATGAGAGAGAATGCTAGGCAATGTGGTCTCAGCCTAAGGAGAGCTGGGTGAACAGTGTGTAACAACCACTTTATTTGATGAATTTTGCTTCCTTTTGTGTCCCTGAATAGTCCCTGAACAGATGGTGACTATTTCACGTGTATTCAGTATCATTTTGAGCGTGTCGTTTGCTAGAGGGGAATGTGGGAGTTACAAGCCCGGCTCAGACTCCTGGTCCAGTTAGCCCAGCGTTCTGTCTCTGACAGTGGCCAGTTATTAGCATCAACTATTCAAGTTCAGTTTGTATCCATGTATGTGTTTAGTCCTTCTTTGAATTTCACTAATTCGTTGGCTGCAGCAATATCCTGGTGGCACTGAGTTACGTATCTAATTACACGTCCAGTTCCTTTTGTTGATTTTGAATTTCCGACCTTTTAATTTCATTGATGTTCCCTAGCTCTTGTGTTATGAGACGGAGAACTTCCAGAGCACCATTCACTCTTTCATCTCATCCCCTCTTATTTATCTAAGGGAAACTGACCCAGGCTTCTCAGTCTCTCTTCCGATGAATTTTTTCCAGGCCTTTGATCATTCTTGTTACCCTTCTCTGAACTTTTTCTAATTTTGCAATTAAAAATCAATTTATTGTAAATATTTTCCCTTCAAAATTCAAGCTGTTTTGTTTGGACGCAGAGATCACAACTCGTATTCCCTGCCCGAGTGACAGGAGCTGTAGAATGGGGTGCATAGAGTGCATACTCACAGCTGCAGAGTCTGAATTGGGTTTCCATGAATATTCTGCATAACTGTTTAATAGTACTTAAAAGGTGGTGTTTTATTGAATGCTTTTGCCACGGAATGCGTTTCAGTATTTTGGAAAGCTTGCCCAGAGTGAATTCCTCCCACAAGCAAAATATGCATGGATCAATATTAGCAGTAGAATACGTTAATTATGCAAATACTTCGTATTGTACCTATGCTAACATTGCGGCATTGCCAGTGTTTACTAGTAGTCTCAGAGGGTGCCTGGTTACTTCTCTGGCCCCTGTTCACACCTCACAGTCTTTTCACAACCCCATTGGGAGGCCATGCAGGGCTGTGGTCCTCATTTTACAGACAGGGGATTGACTTAGATTCACAAAGGACCTAGGCATTGAAATACTCATCATTGCAACGCCAAACTTTTCAGTGCTTAGAAAATCCCTGGAACATGCTGCCCTCCACAGGGCCTGAGTTTGGCACCCAGCTTCCTTGTTCAGCACCTGGGGACCAACAGGTGCCTAAGGATATGATCCAAAAAGCCAGCACGCTGAGGGCGGAGCTGCCTAATATAGCCAATGGGAGATGGTGACTAAGCTCCGCCCCCTTACAGAGGTAGATGCTTAAATCCAGGCTGCAGGGAGGTGCCTTTTTATGCTAGTGATTCACAGGGAGGGACCCCGCAGGCATTTCTTCGGAGAATGACTTAGGCAGGTGCCTAACTCCACACAAGCTAGCCAGAGGTGTCACCCTGCACCTGTTCAAACCCTCTCCCCCCCTCGGGCAGAGGGGGGAATTGAATCTGGGTCTCCCACATCCCAGGCCAGTGCTCTGGCCCCTGGACTTAGAGATATCAGGTAGGCACTGCCATCTCTGCCCTATTTGAAAGGAATCTGATCCAGGAGAGGCCTCTGCAAACAAGACGAGCAGAGAAATGCGTTTCCCCTTGGTCCATTGATCATTTCGGGCTTAGGGGGGACCCCGACAGGTGCCTGGACTCCTAGAGGGAGACAGCCGTGCGTGTGTCCAGAGGCAGAAGTGTACTGCTGAGGGAACTATCACTCCGAAAATGTCAGTGTCATGTGAATTTAGGCGCCTGCAGGTTTCAGTGGGAGTTTTCAGAGTCACAAGGAAGCCTAAAATAGGTGCTTAGAGGCCTCACCCCAGATTTAGACATGTAAATCTGGTGTTTAGGCACCTCAGCACTTTAGGGAATCTAGCTCTAGGTGACTCATCTAGGGTTAAACAGGAAGTCTTGGCAGAGCAGGGAGTTGACTCAAGCCGCAGGTTGCTACTCTAGCCTGTGGCCTGCACGTCCTCTCAGTGACTTCAGCTGTGCTACCTACAGGCTGAAGCGCTTTGGTGGAACAGGGCCAGCGGGCTGAGCTCCTTTCAGCACTAAGCCCGCATCATGGCAGTGCTAAATTCCCTGTTCTGTCACACATTTGTGAGTTATAAAAAGACCTGGATTAAAGGACCATACTTAGAGTTGCAACAGCAACCATGCCACAGTTCAAAAAGGCCACAATTGAGGGTGGGGTCATTTTGAGCAGGCTGGAAAGATACCTTTGCATTTAATTCCAGAGTGATCAGCACTGATCTAGAACCCAGCAAAGTGGATGAGTAATTCCAATGATTGCTTCCAGGGCGTGTTACTTGCCCTTATCTACGTGGAATTTAGTCAGGCAGAAAAAGGCAGAATGAGATCTGACAGCTAGAAGTTGAAGCTAGACAAATTCAATTTGGAAATAAGTTGCAAATGTTCAACAGTGAGGCAAGTTAGCCATTGCAACTTACTAAGGAAAATGGGGGGTCTTCTGTTATTTGAAGTCTTTAGATCAAAATTAGATGTCTGCCACGGATCTGCTCTGCAGGTCAAACTAGATGAGGTAATAGTCCCTTCCAGCCTTAAAAAAAATATGAATAACTTGCCCACATCTGTATGCATTTTCCTGGTGCCAGCAATAGACAACGCCCTGAACCTAGGACTGTCCCCGTGGCAAATGTCAAGTTCATTCAGCAAACCATGGAGGTACCAGACCTTTCAAAAACCTGTCAGAGGAATTTTCATAATGGAAAGTCTCAGGCAACATAAACAGAGGGGTTGCAGGATTCTGAGGCCCTGCAAAGGAAGTCAACAAAGTGAAGTGTTTGGCAGATTGACGTCTGTGTACATTGGAAGGAATAATTTGGATGTCTGACACATGCTGCTAAGCTCTAAAGGTGTCTTTGCTGGAACTGGAAAGTGTATTTCTGGCTTGAGGAGACACATCCTGTGCTAGGTCGGAATGAGCTAGCAATGCTAAAAGCAGAAGTGTAGCCACAGGGGCACACCACAAGTTGTGGGAGCAGATAGCTGCCCCCCATACGATCCCATCCAAGACCAAATGCATGTACACAGGGTGGCTAGCCTCTCCTGCTGCATGTGTTGCCATGGCTATCCTTCTGGCTTTATTGTGTTAGCTTGATGAATGCTAGCATGGGAACACTGGGCTAGAGACGACAAAATGAAATTCACCAAGGGCAAGGTGCTCATGGATGTGGGTTTGCTGCTCAGGGGAGATGGTGAGCTGGTAATGGAAGATGACAAGAAGACAGAGCTGCTCAATGCCTACTTCGCTTCAGTTCTTCCACAAAAAATAACGTGACTGGACGACTAGTGAAGTTACCATAGACAATAAAGGGAAGGGTTGCAGATCGGGATCAGTACAGAACATGTCAGAGAGCTTCTTACTAATTTGAATGAATTCAAATCAGGGGGCCTGATGCTATTCACCCGAGGTTACTGAAGGAACTGGGGAACAACTGGCAATAATATTTGCAAATTCATGGATGACAGAGGGCCCAGAAGCCTGGAGAAGGGCTATTGTGGTGCCCATCTCTATAGAGGGGGAAAGAAGGAGCTGGGGAACTGTAGACCAGTCAGCCTGACTTGGATACCTGAAAAGCTACTAGAGCAAGGTATAAAACACTCCATTTGCGAATACCTGGAGGATGAGGGGCTGAGCACTAGCAGCCAGCATGGATTTACCAAGAACAAATCATGATTTCCTTCTTTGACAGGGTAGCCGGTTTGGTGGATGGGGGAATGTGGGAGACATGATATATCTGGACTTCAGCAAGGCTTTTGACACAGTCCCATATGACATTCTGATGAGTAAGCTGGAGAAATGCGAGGTTGGCAGAGCTGCCATTAAGTGGACACATAATTGGTTGAACACCAGCAAACAAAAAGTAACTATTAATGGAATGATGTTGGATTGGAGGGAGGTCTCAAGGGGGATTCCACAGGGATCCATTCTGGATCCAGTGTGGTTTAAAATCTTTATTAATGACCAGGATGTCATTTGTTAATGATCAGCTTTGTAGATGAGACAAAGCTAGGGGTAGTTGCCAGCACTTTGGAGAAAAGAGCTAAAATTCAGAGGGACCTTGATGAATTGGAGAACTGGGCTCTTAGACAACAAAATGAAATTCAACAAAGACAAATGTAAGGTTCTAAATTTAGGGAAGAAAAACCAAATGCTCAAATGCAGAATGGGGGATAACGGGCTTGGCAGCTCTGAGAAGGATCTGGGAGTTGTGGTGGATCACAACCTCAACGTGAGTCAGCAACGTGATGCTGTTGCAAAAAAGCAAATGGAATTTTAGGTTGCATTAACCGAGGCATGGCATGCAAGTCCCGGGAGGGGCTAGTACCACTCAGCTCTGGTAGTACCACTCTACTACTGGAGTAAGTATTACATAGCTTACTCCACACCTGATTCCAGCCAGGTGAATGATATCTGGAACAAAGTTAATTGATGAGAGAAAAACTCCTTTCCCACAGCAGCAGATTTAGGTTTAGTATTGATGAATGCTACAGTGTGCTGTGACAACCACCCCATAGCTGGTGAGAGGGAGACCTCATCTGGCTAAGAGTGCTAGTGCAGATCATCAGCTGGTGAAAATAGTCATCTTTCCAAAAGTTATGGCAATTTCTATTTGGTGTGCCTGCTCTAATGAGCTCACAGTAAAGAAATAAAGGTAAAAACTTACGCTCTCTTCTTGTTTTCCCCACTTCCCTGCCAATCTAAAAATTCACTTTCTTTGTTTGCATTAAGCTAAGTCTGTTAACTACGGTTTAAGAGCTTCTATGACATCCCTACTAGGGGTTTGCACAGTGTAACTAGATAGATTTGAAATGGATTTGGCTGCATCAATGCAAGTTTTCTATTATAGACAATCTTGGTTTCCAAATACGGGAAATGGGGCTAATAAGAGTTATTTACTGATGGCTGGAGACACTGTGAGTCTCCTGTGGTACAGATGTCAGTGTAATTGCCCTCATTTTGCAGTGTTGCAGAGCGTTGGGCTCTGAGGGGTGAAGTGATTTCCCTGAGACATTCTGCTCTAGGGCAATGGTCCCCATCATTCTTCATCTGCAATTAAAAGCAAGTTGCAGTTTCTTGCCATGATCCAAAGCCAACAACCATTGTGGTAACACAGGATTGTGAGATTGAGATCCCAGCAAGAAGCCATGGCTAGATTTGTGTGAAGACTGATGGGTGCAGGAGAGGAGGGATACCCGAGAACTGGAAAAGGGTAAATAGCACCGAGCTATAAAAAGAGGAGTAAGGACAGCCCAAGAATTACAGACCAGTTAGCTTAGCTTTGGTACCCGGAAAGATCATGAAGCAAATAATCAAACAATCAATTTGTAAGCACCTAGAAGATAATAAGTGATAAGTGACCATCAACATGGATTTGTCAAGAACAAATCATTTCAAACCAACCTAATATCCTTCTTTGGCAAGGTATCAAGCCTTGTGGATGGGGGGAAGCAGTAGTTTTGATATATCTCAACTTTAGTAAGACATTTGATACTGTCTGACGTGATCGTCTCATAAATAAACTGGAGAAATACAGAGTGGATGAACATACTATAAGGTGGGGGAACAACTGGTTGGAAAACCATACTCAGAGAGTTATTAATGGTTCACAATTGAGCTGGAAGAGCAGATTGAGTGGGGTTGTGCAGGGATCTGTCCTGGGTCTGATTTTATTCAATATTGTCTGTTCAATATCTTCATCACTGATTTGGATAATGGCATTAAGAGAATATGTATAAAGTTTGTGGACAATGCCAGACTGGGTGGGGTTGCAAGTGCTTAGGAGGACAGGTTTAGAATTTAAAATGATCTTGACAAACTGGAGAAATGGAATGAAATAAATAAGATTAAACTTAATAAGGACAAATGCAAAGCACTCCACTTAGGAAGGAAGAATCAATTGCATATATACAAAATGGGAAATGACTACCTAGGAATGAGTATGATGGAAAAGGATCTTGAAGTTATAGTGGATCACAAACTAAATATGAGTCAAGATTGAAAAAATTGCATTTGTTTAGTCTGGAGAAGAGAAGACTGATGGGGAAACACCAGAACAGTCCAAGTACATAAAAGTTTGTTAGAAAGAGGATGATAAATTGCAGGACAAGAAGTAATGGTCTTAAACTGCAGCAAGGGAGATTTAGGTTGGACATTAGGAAAATCTTCCTGACTGTCCAGGTGGTCAAGCACTGGAACGAATTACCAGGGGAGTTGTGGAATCTCCGTCACTGGAGAATTTTAAGAACAGGTTAGACCAGGGGTCAGCAACCTTTACTATCAAAAGAGCCACATGCGGCTCCGGAGCCGCGGGTTGCCGACCCCTGCGTTAGACAAACCTGCCAGATAATACTTAGTCCTTGTTCAGCGTGGGACACAGGACTAGGTGACCTATCAAGGTCCCTTGTAAGGCTACATTTCTATGACTCTATGCAAGCTGGACCACTGGACAGGACTTGGTGAGGGGTGCTAGAGGTGGAGGTGCTACTTCAGCTCCCTAATTCTCCACTGGCGTCACACATAGCACT
The DNA here is from genome assembly GCA_007922155.1 of Mesoclemmys tuberculata. Classification (NCBI taxonomy): domain Eukaryota; kingdom Metazoa; phylum Chordata; order Testudines; family Chelidae; genus Mesoclemmys; species Mesoclemmys tuberculata. The sequence continues at coordinate 547,589 of ML675623.1, read as the reverse complement.
GGGGAATTGCTGCTCTCTGGAGTAGCTAAGCACTGAGAGCAATGGTGTGCCATGCAGCTTTTGTCATGGCATCTCCCAGTAGTGGAGCTCTGTGTGTTGTGGGCAGGGAGCAGATGCAGTTGGAGTGGGGTGTAATGACAGAAGCAGCAGCCTAGCTGGGCCAGGCAGAAGGACAAAGCTTCTCTTTCCTGATCCCACGCTCCCTCAGGCCCTACCACCTGTCTGCTGGAGTTTTTGGGTGGAGAGGAGAGAGATTTTGCATAAAGCAACTGACAGCTAAGAACCACTGCCATAGTGGACTAGACATGGGTCTAGCAGCCAGGCGGATATTTAATCCTGACTCGTGTGACTTCAAGCCAGTCCGTATTGCTCTATACGTTACTTTCCCCTTCTCTTACATGGTATAGTAAAGTTCCACTCCACTGCACCCTCTTGTGGCAGGATGCAATGCAGCTGCAACTCTGCCTCTGGGTCCCCCCCAGTCTTCCGGCCTACTCCATCCATAGGAGTGACCTAGCCCCACTTTGTAGGGGATGTCTGTACTGCTTCTGGGAGCGAGCCAGCTCCACAGACTTGTGTTCGTGAAGTTCACGCTAGTGCACTGCAAATAGCTGTGTAGACGTTGTGGCTTGGACTGGAGATTGGGCTCTGAAGCATGGGGCATCTTGTCCCAGGCGTCTCTGCCTCCAACAACTCCGCTGTCCAGGGGCTAGTTTGCTCTCCCCCTCGCTCAGGGGTTCAGGCAGGGTGCCTAGCTCCAGCTCACCAGCTGCTTCCCAGAGACCAGCTTTTCCCTCCCCTGGATCAGTCTCCATCACCATCTTTCTCCTTTCCTTAAGCCCATCCCCTCAGCCAACTGCACTCTCCCCAGATGCAATCAGCGAGGTTATAGCACTGCTAGGCTCCCGTAACCATTCCGGTGCCTGACAGGGCTTACGTTCCATCACACATGGGGTTAATGGTATTTACCTGCTCTAAGTCAGTCATGTTTATAGGGTGCAGAGTATTGCTAGGGCCCTACAGTGACAGATCCAGATGCGGGGATAGATCAAGATTTTCTAGCTCCCAGCTTTTTCCTTAATCCAGTGAGTTATGGGCTTTTTGTACAATGACCCCTTCAGCAACTCTTCCAAAATCCACAAGTGCAGCTTTGTACAGAATGGGTCTTTCATGGCCTTTTGCCTGTAAAAACAATTGTTGGTCTCCTGAAATTTCATGAAACCCAAATGTTGATGAATGCAACCGTAGGTGGAACACACTGGTGAAAAAACTCACATGTACTTTTGTGAGAAAAGGTCTCCCTGGTTTCCTTTCATGTGTCTGTGAGAGCTGCAGAGTTTGCAGCGGGAGTGTAGGGATGGGGTGACCAGCCAGCACCAGGGCTGTTGTCCAAACCCACTTTCTGAGCTTCAGGATTGATCAGCTTCTAACCTTCTCAAAACATGAATGAACAAACAAAACCTTCTTGGGACAGGATTTTTAAAAGTTTCCTTCTAGATACTTTCCAGATACCCCAGCATTTAAAATCCAGATTTATAGAGCTACCAAGAGCCCAAACTACTTCCTAACAAAAAGTGGTAAATAGCGTGGTGGCAAAATTTGCAGATGATACAAAGTCACTCAAGACTGTTAAATCTGAAGCAGACTGCGAAGAGTTACAAATAGATCTCACAAAACTGGGAGACTGGGCAATAAAATGGCAGAGGAAACTCAATGTTGCTAAAAGCAAAGTAATATACACTGGAAAACTTAATCCCAACAATACATTCAAAATGATGGGGTCTAAACTAGCTATTACCAGTCAAGAAAGAGACTTTGGAGTCATTGTGGATAGTTCTCTGAAAACATCCACTCAATGTGCCTCAGCAGTTAAAAAAGCTAACAGCATGTTAGGAATCATTAAGGGATCAATATGAACATAGAAAATATCATAATGTCACTAGATAAATCCATGGTAAACCCATATCTTGAATACTGTGTGTAGTTCTGGTCACCCCTTCATAGAAAAGGTATATTAGAATTGCAAAAGGAACTTAGGCAGCTAAGAGGGGGTCTGATAGAGGTCTGTGAAACTGTGACTAGTGTGGATAAAAAGAATACGGAAGTGTGATTTACTCTTTCACATAACACAAGACCCGGGGGTCACACAATGAAATTAATAGGCAGCAGGTTTGAAATAAACAAAAGGAAGCACCTTTTCACACAATGCGTAGTTAACCTGTGGAACTCATTGCTAGAGGATATTGTGTAGGCCAAGACTATAATGGGGTTTAAAAAAAAAACTAGATAAGTTCATGGAGGATAGGAGCATCAATGGCTGTTAGCCAAGATGGTCAGGGATGCAACCCGACGTTCTGTGTGTCCCTAGCCTCTGATTGCCAGAAGCTGGGAGTGGCAATGGGCTGGATCACTCAACGATTGCCTGTTCTGTTCATTCCTTCTGAAACACCTGGCATTGGCCACTGTCAGCAGACAGGATACTGGGCTAGATGGACCATTAGGCTGACCCAGCATGGCCATTCTTGTGTTCTAACATTCACACTGAGTAAGTCAGACCCAGACCCTGGCTTTGGAGGGAAATGGAGGATAATTAATGTCATCCTGACACGCCCTCTTCTGGGCATTACCAGACATGCAGGAGCTCCCATAAGTGCAGGATGCAGAAACTCTCTTAAGTAGAAACCACAAGAGTCCTGTAGCACTTTAAAGACTAACAAATTTTGACAGGCATAAGCTGCAACCCATTTATGCCTGCAGAAATTTGTTAGTCTTTAAAGTGCTACACAACTCTCGTCGTTTTTGCTGTACACAGACTAACACGGCTACCCCCTGGACTTCTCTTAAGTGGGTGGTTGCGTGGCTTCGTGTGGTCGTATTCTGCCTATGGGGATCTGCGGTCACACATTGACACAGGTGAATCTGAGGCAAAGGCCTAGATTCACAAACGTACCTAGGTACCTAAGTCCCAGGTTTAGCCTCCACTGTGATCCACAAAACTCTGCCAAACCCTGAAGGCACCTACCTTTTCAGGGAGAAAGTTCCCTTGGTGCCCATGTTTCAGCCTCTGGACATGCACACTGTCACGTCACTCTAGGTGTCGAAACACCTATCCCCTGCCTAACTCCCAGAACGATCTGCAAACTGGGAGGTAGATAGTTCATCTGCCTGTGTCACATGTCGAGCCCGATCTGGTCATGTGCTCAGAGGCTGCCGTCTGGATCAGGTTCCATTCCCAATGTGCTCCCTGGTTAGAGCCCTCAGCTGGGATGTAGGAGACCCCGGTTCAATTCCTCCCAAGGCAGAGAAAGGATTCAAACGGGTCTGTACCACTCAGGGATGTGCTTCAATCACTGGGCTATGGGCTATTCTGATGTGCATGTGAGAGTCCCTCGATCTCTTCCATTGATGCTGTTCCACTGGGGATAAATAATTAAAGGGTCCTTGCAGCAGGGGAACTGGACCATGCATACCCCAGCTCCCAGCTGGCTACTTTGACCACTAGGCTACAGTGTCTCTCTCTCTGGCCCAATACCTGTTTAGATATCTATCCCAAGTGGAAAAGCACTCACAGGAGAACTCAGGAGTGAGTCGCTGGGCCAGAGAGAAAATGAGAGAATGATACTGGTGGCGAGGGCAAACTTCTTCCGCTCCAGGCACTGGGAGACTCAGGGTCCAGTCCCCCTGCGCCAATGATTTTCATTATTTATCCACAATGGAACAGCTTCAACAGGAGAAATGTAGGGAGCCACACATCAAAATATCCCATAATTCAGTGGTTTCTCTCTACTGAGAGGTAGAAGACCCCAGTTCAAGTCCTTTATCCCCTCAGGCAGGGGATTGTACCTTAGCTTCCCACATCTCAGGGGAACGCTTTAGCCACTGGGCTACTAGTTATAAGGTGGGTGGCTTGCTCCTGGGGGAATTCTGTGCCACTGCACGTGCACAAAATTCATGGCCCCGCAGATTTCTTTGCTTCCCCGCAGAAAATGATGGGGAAGCAAAGGGAAACCATGAAGGGGACTGCAGACGCCTATGGGCATCGTTTTGGGGAGGGGCATTGCCCCTCCCAAAGAGAAGTGAGGTGTGTGGAGGGCACTTGCCACTGCGCGCCCCCCCATTTCTGTGAGCATAGAGCTGCCTGGCTGAAGGAGGGTACCACTTGGCTCTGGACATGGCTTCCTGGTTGCTAGTGCCAGTTGTTCTCTTCTTCTGTGTACTAGGAGCCATCCTGTTTTCTGTACAACAGTGAGTGCCTGCGGTGGGTCGGGGGGGAGGGGGGAATGAGGGTAGGAGGTTGGTGTGGAGGGAAGAGGCAATGGGGAAGGAACGCAGGTGGAAGAGCGCAGGGGGAAGGAGCTGTGGGAATGAGGTGAGGGGGCTGGGGCAGGGTACAATGGGGACAGGAAGAGATAGGAGAAGCGGGTGGGGAGGAAGTGGGAGCCCAGCATGTGACGTACCATTGGCAGCAGCAGCTGGCACTCCTCTCTTAAGCAGACCCATTGAACTCCCACCACAGCAAGCCCCGCCCTGCCCCTGGACTGCTCTGACAAGCCCCCCACACCTGGACCCCCACCCCACTGAGTCCCACGCACCTTCACCTGGACCCCTCTGCAGAGTGCCGTTGTTCCTGCACTCAGAACCACCCAGCGAGGCCCTGGGCATCTAGATCCCCACTGAGCTGCTTAAACCCCGACTGCCCCACACACAGCCTGCTTACCCCACACCTGGATCCCCCCCCCCCCCAGCCTTGCCACACTTGGATCCTGCTGGGCTGAGCCTGCCTGACCACACCTGGCGCATCTGGCGCCAAGGGGTAGGGCCCCAAGGTTTTTCTAGGGCAGCCCCAGCCTTTGTGTTGTGTCAGGCTCAGGTACAGCCGCTCCCGAGTCTGTGTCCTGGGATGTGGGCTGCAGGTGATCTCCCACCTCCATGTAGCCTCCATGGTTATTTATTGACAAAGACAATTGGTAGAATTTTGAAATGTGCACAGAATTTTTATTTTTTGGTGCCAAATTTTTAATTTTTTTGGCCCAGAATTCCCTGCAGAATAGTGGCTGCGCCGCGGCCTCTGCCTGATTTGTGTAGCTGGGCACCTGCCTAAGCAATTCTAACAGGAATTACCTTAGGCCCGAGCCATGCGACTCCAAGAGAGGACTCCTGGCTGCGAATCAGTAGCAGAGATTGCCACCTCCCTGAAGCCTGGATTTAGGCATTTCTCTCCATCTGGGATTGGGCCTTAGTCATCATCTCCCATTGGCTAGTTCAGGCAGCTCCACCCAGTGTGCTGGCTTTTGTGGATCATATCCTTAGGTGCCTGTATCTCCCCATGCATTCTGCAAGGAGCCTGGACACCTAACACAAGCTTTGTGAATCACAGCGGGTTCTTACGATTTTCTAGGCACCCCAAAATTAGACGTGATGATGAACATCCTGATATCTAAGTCCCTTTGTGAATCTACACCACAGCCATTTTCTTCAGTGCTTTGGGAATACACAAGACCTGGCCTCTTTCCATCACATTAGTCATAGTGGTTTGTTCCAGGAGGCCCTGCAAACAGAGCTCTGTGTGCTGAGCTATGACAGTGCAGGTGTGTTTGTGCCACTCTGTTGTCTATTGAACAACACTTTGGCAATTCATGCTCAAAACCAGCATCCTCTATCTTCCATCCTTTCAACCACAGGGGCTACATCATATTGTGTTTGCATTTCCGTAGGAGGGCCCTCATTGCCTGAATCTCATAGACTTTGATCACCTGTTGCGGGAATCTCAGAAGGAAGTGTTACGGTTACAGAGACAGATTGCACTGAAGAATTTCAAGGAATCTCTTTCTTCCTCTAAAACTGGTTCAAAAAGCTCTTCGTCAATTGCTGCCATGTGCTTGGGACCATCTGTGCCAACTCTAGGGACCAGCATAAATGACTCATCTCTATCAAAGGGGGTGCAATTAGGAGAACCAACACTAGCAATGGAAGCACATAGGAAGGTGAGAGATCTGGGTCGATGACGTTTTTGCTAATTAATCAGTCAATTAATGAATGTTCTCGCAGAACTTTTGCCATGATGTAATTGCTAAGATTATTAGTTATTACCCTCTGCCAGAAATAGATATCATAGGTTTTTAAAATGACCTTTTAGGTATTCAAAGTCATCTCTGAGTGTGTGATAAGGTGTCATATAATGAACAGAGAGGATAAGTCCAGTTGCTATAGAAAGCCCAAAAAGCATATCCCAGTGTGAATTCTACAGCATCCGGCCCTGCAAAGTGGCAGTGTTGTAGATAGAAAGAGATGAATATGTATGGCCTGCACCTGTTCTTTTTGTGTCTCTTTGATTTTGCAAAACTTCCATTAAAAGGTAGCACTTACGCAACGTTTTTCCGTTTGTGAAGTTGGGCAAAAAATATTTCTCATGTTCTGGAAGCCTCTGTATTGAAGCAGTGTGAAATAGGGTGGCTGTGTGTGTGTGCATGCATGTACATGTGCACATGATAAAACCCAGTATACAATAAACAGGTTAGTCTTACAAGACTTATCTTCCATAAAACCATGCTGACAGGCATTAATGATATTACCTTCCTTTAATTCGTTATTAACTGAGTCCTGTATCAGCTGTTCCATTATTTTGAATATGTGTGTGGCTGAAAGGTCTATAATTACCCAGGTTATCCTGTTTAAGTATTGGCAAAATATTAGCTTTCTTCCAATTCTTTGGAATTTCCACAGAGTTCCAAGATTTATTGAAAATCATCATTAACCATCCAGAGAGCTCCTTGGCCAGCTCTTTTAAAACTCTGGGATGCAAGTTTTCTGGATCTGCTGATTTAAAAATGGCTAACTTTAGTAGCTGCTGTTTGACATCCTCCTTAGTAACTGCTGAAATGGAAAGTATTTCATCCTTATATGATGTAAATATATCATCTGGTTTATCTCTAATACAGAACAGAAATATTTATTAAACATTCCGCCTTTTCTACATTATTGAAAATTCTACTATTTCCATCTAGTAATGGACCAATACCACATTTGGAATTCCTTTTGTTCCAAATACACTTTAAAAACACCTTCTTATTTTCCTTAACGCTGCTAGTATGGCTATTTCCTTGTGACCTTTTGCTTCCTTTATACATTTTTTTCAGTTCCCAGTTTCTGATTTATATTTGTTAATAGCAACTTCCCCTTTCTTCTACTTGTCATATATTGTGTTTTATTTTATTTTTTATAGTGGTCTTTACTTCCTCTCTAAATTAAGCTGGGTTTTTTTTAGCCAGTGCAGCCGAATTTCTCGATTGTGGCTTTTTGGGCAGCTAGTAAAATGTTCTTTAAACAATTCTCAATTATCATTCACATTTATCTGTTTAAATTATTTTCCCCAGTTATTTTCAGCTTTGTGAAACTGGCCCATTAAAGGACCAAGAATACATACTACTAGTTTGGACTTTCTTCTGTTTGCACATAACGAAGTAATCAAGTTATGATTTATCACTTGGAACTAAGCATCTACTAATTTTTAATTCTGTGAGCAGTTCCTCTCTCTGTCAAGATGAGGTCTAATATAGAACCCACCCTGTCTTGGATGCAACAATTGTTAAGTTAGGAATTTGTCATCTATAATTTCTAGTCATTCCAAGGACTAGAAGCAAGAGAGATCCCAGGCACTACAGCTCATCACTGAGACTGAAGTCCCCCTGGATAACACAGTCATAGATAGGTGCTGAAGGAACTTTTGCCCTATTCCCCAGTATGTTTTGGTGGTTTGTAGCAGACATCAATGACTGTTCCATCTTGTTCTTTATCTGTTAGCACTTTGATCCGTAAGCATCCAAGATCATTTGTTTCCAAGTTGTCAGTGACGCAGAAACAGGTACTGCCATGTTTGACATGGAGTACGTCTCTCCCCTTCCTCTTTTGGCCATTCGGCAGAAAATTCATACTAGTCAATAAAATATTGACTAAACTTTTGCAGGACACACATTAAGACCGCAAATCTAAATATATTTTGACCTCCCTGTAGACCCCCAGTCCCCAAAATTTCCAAGCATGACACCTATGTACGCACACACGTACTCACTTATTATCTCAGAGACAGGCTGCTTTTCAAATATAGGCTCTTTGTCAGTTGGTGTTACGTGCCGGGACCCTCTGTGCCAGTGATGGATACCTGCTTACATGACTCATCTCTATCAAATGGGGTGCAATGTCCGGACAATTTAGCTTAATAAAGAAAAGCCAGTGAAACCGCCCAGGTCCTCCAGCTGCATCTGTTCTCCCAGGCTGCTTCCCTGCCTCACCAGCGCCCTTGGGCAGCTCCTCAGCCCAGAGAATGTTGTTACACCCCTACCCTCTCACTCGGATACTCCATTTCCCCACTCCCTTAGTGATGGTAACTGGTGCCCGAAGGCAGGCTAAGGGAGTTTCCTCAACCAAGTGCCCCAGAACAAGTTCAGTTGTCACTCCAAATGCCTATCACAAGAGGTTTAGGTCATCTTCCCGTCACGGGTGCAGCGCAGGAACTTCAACTCATCCTAACTCTCCGTTTGTGCTATGTCTACACTACGGGTGACACACTGCTGTAGCACTACAGTGTAGACACATTACAGTGCTGGAAAGGATTGTAGTAGATCCATCTCTCCATGAGGCGGTAAATAGGCCAGTGGAAGAATTCTTCCTTTAGTGGGGGTTAGGTTGACCAAACTACATCACACAGGGCATGACTTTTTTAATAGCTCTGAGCAATGAAGCTAAGTCAAGCTAAGCTTTAGGTGTGGACCAGCCCCAGGCCTGCTGATGGCAGGGGGCGGGGAGGGGGAAGGAAAGGTGGCAATTGGCCAGGGGCCCAGTAATTTAAAAGGGCCCAGGCGGATGAGATAGATACCATGGGTGGCAGTTGAAGCATCCTCTTGGGGAGGCTAGCTCCCCATCCCGCCTCTTCCACCCACAGCCCCACACACAGGCCACCCCTGCTCTGCCCAGGCCCCGCCCCCTCCCCTGCTCAGCCCTGCCGCTCGCTGCTTGCCGTGTCCCTCCTTTCCCCCCTCGCTCAGTCCCCTTCCTCTCCTCCACACCCCCATTCCCCGCTCAGTCCCCCCGCTGTTGCTTGCTGAGTGGGGGAAGTAGCCGTGTGGAAGAGAGGCGGGGGGAGGAGAGGCAGAGCTGAGTGGAAGGGGTGGCGCTTGGGTGGAGTGGGACGGGCTGGGGCAGAATGGAGGTGGGGTGTGGGCAGGGCTGTGGGCAACAGAGGCGAGACGGGCAGCTAGACTCCCCCTGAGGGGAAGTTGAACCCACTGCTCCCGGTTAAAGGTCAGCGCTCCCTTTCTAGGGGCCATTGACTGTTCTGCCCTGGGCCTGGAGCTGCTCTCAGTGGGCCTGACCAGACCTAACATGTAGAGGAAAGAGAACGAATCAGCCTGAAGCAAAGGACGCAGTCGACATGGTGCCCTAGGCTGATGCTCAGCAAGAGCGAAGCTGCGGCTGCCCCTTGGCTTGGCACCATGAAGTTACTGCTCAGATTTCTCCCCTCCTCTGTGCCAAGCCCACCGTCCTCAGCTTGACACGTCCCATCTTGATCTGCCGCAGCCGCCCACCCGTCTGCCAGGTTCCCCTGACGTGCCTGGCTGGCTCTCAGTAGTGCTCCCTGGGCCTGGCCCCAATTCGTTCACCGCCTGCTAACCTGTGTCTGCTCGACACTTACATATTGCCACCCGCCACGAGAGGCTCTGCCTTGCTTCCTTTGTGCCCCCGTCTGGAAGGAGATGGGAAGAGGGGGGAGCTGCACCCACGTTTGCCTGGCAAGTGGAGTTTGCAGCTCTGCTAGGGAGGCAGCTTCTCTTCTGGGAGAGGCGCCTGTAGTGCCCCCGCGAAGGGCTCGTTTCCTCTCTAGCCCAGCGCCGCTTTTGTGCTGCTTCCATGTCCCCGGGTGCGCTCCGTGGGCCAGACACCCCTTCCCCCAGCACTGTAACTACTAGGCACGTTCCCACACAGCGATGGTGAACCCAGAGGTGCCCAGCCGGGTCTCCTGCCACCACCGCCCCTGCAGCCAGGGGACACGGCCAGTTACCCGCGTCCCCTGGCAGCCTCGCCGTGAGACCCCGCCAGCCCCAAAGGTGCAGCTCCAGGGCCGGCTCCCGCCCGGCCGCAGCGCAGAGCTGCCCGGCCCCGGACCGAGCGAGGTGCCCCGCGGCGCGGCCCGCCCTGGTGGGTGCGGGCCGGGCCGGGCCGGGCCGGGCCGGGGCCACCCG
>ML675623.1:503058-536954 GCA_007922155.1 Mesoclemmys tuberculata | reverse complement strand
CGGCCGCCGCAGGACGCGCTCCGGCCGCTCCCCCGGCGGCTCCAGGTAGGCGCGATCGCGGGCGGGTCTCCCCGGCCGGGCCGGGCCGGGCCCAGGGACCCGCCGATGGCCCGGGGCCGCAGCCAGGGCCCCCGGCCCGGCCGTGTCTAAACGGGGCCCAGCCCGCGCTCGCCGCCCGGCCCGGCCCGGCCCCTGAGCCTTCATCGCGCCCCTCCCCGCCGCTGCCCTGACCCTGCGCTTCCCCCAGAGCCCGCGGCCCGGAGCCGCTGGCCGGGTACCCGCGGGGGCCGGGCGCCCCCAAGTGACTCGGTCCAGCTCCTGGGGACCTTCCCCACAGGCAGGTTTTCCAGTCCTTTCGCCGCCCTTGGCGCGACTCTCTCCACCGAGCACGTAGAGAGGTGACCTGCCCTCTGCTCCCACCGGGGCTCCCCTCTTTATGCAGCCAAGTAGCCCTCTTGGTTGCAGCGTAGCACTGGGATCTCACGTTCAGCCGATTAGCCACTGGGACCTCTGAATCTTTTCAAGAGCCACTGCTCACCAAGACGATATCCCCCCATTGTGTGAGCATGGCCTACGTTCTTTGTTCCCAGGTGCATATGTTTACATTTAGCCATGCTGGCTAACATGAGGGGGAAAGGAATCCAAGAGGGCTGACAGTATTTTAGAGGAACCTTATTGAGGGCGCAGCAACAAACCATCCCAATGCGTGGAAAGAAGAACAAATATGGCCAGGCAACCAGCTTGGCTTAAAAAAAGAAGTTTTTGGTGAGCTTAAACACAAAAAGGAAGTTACTAGAAGTAGAAGCTTGGACAGATGACTAGGGAAGAGTATAAAAATACTGCTTGAGCATGCAGGAGTAAAATCAGGAAGGCCAAAGCACAATTGGAGTTGTTGCCAGCAAGGGACGTGAAGGGTAACAAGAAGGGCTTCTACAGGTATGTTAGCAACAAGAAGAAAGTCAGGGAAAGTGTGGGCCCCTTGCAGAATGCGGGAGGCGACCTAGTGATCGATGATGTGGAAAAAGCTGAAGTACTCAATGTTTGTTTTGCCTCTGTCTTCACAGACAAGGTCAGTTCCCACTACTGCATTGGGCAGCACAGAATGGGGAGGAGGTGAGCAGCTCTCAGTGCTGAAAGAACAGTTCCAGGACTATTTAGAAAGGTGGACATCCACAAGTCCAGAGGACCGGATGCAATGCATCCAAGGGTGCTGAGGGAGTAAGCTGATGTGATTACAGAGCCATTGGCCATTATTTTTTAAAACTTGTGGCAATCAGGGGAGGTCCTGGACGATTGGAAAAAGGCAGATATAGTACCTATCTTCAAAAAAAAGGAGGAGGATTGGTGAACTACAGACCAGTCAGCCTCACCTCAGTCCATGGAAAAATCATGGAGCTGGTCCTCAAGGAATCCATTTTCAGGCACTTGGAAGAGAGGAAGGTGATCAGGAACAGTCAACATGGATTCACCAAGGGCAAGTCATGCCTGACCCACATGATTGCTTTCTATGATGAGATGACTGGCTCTGTGGAGGTGGGGAAAGCGGTGGATGTGATATACCTTGACTTTAGCAAAGCTTTTGATACAGTCTCCCACAGTATTCTTATCAGCAAGTTGAAGTATAGGTTGGATGAATGGACTATAAAATGGATAGAAAGTTGGATAGATCATCGGGCTCAACAGCAGAGTGCCCCAGGGGTTGGTGCTAGGGCCGGTTTTGTTCAACATCTTCATTAATGATCTGGAGGATGGGTAGATTGCACCCTCAGCAAGTTTGCAGATGACACTAAGCTGGGGGGACTGGTAGATACAGTGGAGGGCAGGGATAGGATACAGAGTGACCTAGAGAAATTAGAGGATTGGGCCAAAAGAAATCTGACGAGATTCAGTAAGGACAAGTCAGAGTCCTGCACTTAGGATGGAAGAATCCCATGCACAGCTACAGACTGGAGGCCCACTTGCTAGGCAGCAGTTCTGCAGAAAACAATTTGTGGGTTACAGTGGGTAAGAAGCTGGATATGAGTCAGCAGTGTGCTCTTATTGCCAAGAAAGCTAACAGTATGTTGGGCTGCTTTAGAAGGAGCTTTGCCAGCAGATCGCGGGAAGTGATTATTCCCCCCTATTCAACACTGTCGAGGCCACATTTGAAGTATTGTGTCCAGTTTTGGGCCCCGCACTACGGGAAGAATGGTGGACAAATTGGAGAGAGTCCAGAATAGGGCAACAAAAATGATTAGGGGGCTGGAGCACATGACTTACGAGGAGAGGCTGAGGGAACTAGACTTGTTTAGTCTGCAGAAGAGAAGAATGAGGGGGGGATTTGATTGAGGCCTTTAACTACCTAAAGGGTGTTCCCGGGAGGCTGGAGCGAGGCTGTTCTTGGTATAGGACAGAACTAGGAGCAATGGTCTCAATCTGCAGAGGGGGCGGTCTAGGTTGGACATTAGGAGAAACATTTCACTAGGCACTGGAATGGGTTACCTAGGGAGGTGGTGACATCTCCATCCTTAGAGGTTTTTAAGGTGTGGCTTGAGAAAGCCCTGGCTGGGATGATTTAGGTGGGGTTGGTCTAGATGATCTCTTGAGGTACCTTCCAACCCTAATCTTTTATGATTCTATGGTATTAAAACACATTGTTTGCTTCAGCCCAGCTTGCCAAGTGATCCAGATCACTCTGTCTCAGTGACCTGTCCTTTTCATTATTTACCACTGCCCTGATTTTTGTGTCATCTGCAAACTTTCAGTGTTGATTTTATGTTTTTTCCAGGTCATTGATAAAAATATTAAATAGCATAGGGCCAAGAACCAATTTTCATCAGACCCCACTAGAAAAACACCGTGTAGATGATGATTCCCCATTTGCAGTTACATTTTGACACCCATCAGTTAGCCAGATTTTAATCCGTTGAATGTGTGCCATGTTCATTTTATATCTTTCTAGTTTTTTAAGCAAAATGTTATATGCCTTACAGAAGTGTGAGTGTGATGTATCAATGCCATTACCGGTGTCAACAAAAGTTGCAATCTCAGCAAAAAAGGGTATCAAGTTAGTTTGACAGGAGTTGTACCACTTCCGTCCAACAATGGACCAGTACGATTGTTAGGATTCTTTTTGTTCCTTACGTACTTAAACAACTTCTTACTGTCCTTATTTCTATTTGCCACATATTTCTCTTTATGTCCCTTTGCTTCCGATATCAATTTTTTACCATTCCTAATTTTTTATTTATATTAGTGATTACCAACTTTCCCTTTCTTCTATTTGTTATATATATTCTTTATAGCTGCCTTCACTTCCGCTCTAAACCAGCCTTCTTCCTCAGTTGTGGGATTGTGGCTTTTTGGTCATCTAGTAAAGCGTGCTTAAACAATTTCCAATGATCATTCACATTTTTCTGATTAAATTCTTCCTCCCAGCTGATTTGGCTTATAATTGCTTTTAGCTTTGTGAAATAGGCCCGCCCCAAGTATATGTACCACTGGTCTCGATTCTCTTCTGTTTGCACATTATAAGTGTGATCAAGTCATGATCAGTTGTGCCTAAATTATCATTAATCTTAGTCCTGTGATCATTTTCTCTTTATCTGTCAAGAAGATGTCTAATATTGAATTCTCTCATGTTGGATGCTGTACTTTTTGAGTTAGGAAATTGTCATTTATAATATTTAGGAAATTAATTTTCTTCAAGATCATTTTGTGCTGAGTCCTTTTAATATTAATCTGTGTTCCTCCCCTGAGCCTGTGCAGTGCCTCATGGGAATTGTAATTTGGGAGCCTCATGCCCCCATTCTTACCTTTGGGCTGGGTTCCCTGGCCAGACTACATCTCCCAGGATGCACTGCAGTGGGTAGAGGTACGGTTGTAATATATGGTTTGTATGGTATGGTGGGTGTGGCAGTGGTAAGTGTGAATGTGGAGGGAGGAATGGAAAGTACATGCTGTTTCATGGATTTGCTTCTCATATCCTTGGTCCTCTGGGATTGGGTCAGATGTGCTGTGTGTGTGTGTGCGTGCGTGCATGCGTGCGTGTGACAGCCCTAACCACTTTACAACAAAATATTCTGTGTATTCGTTTCTTAGTTTTTAATATTTAATTGAGGATGGGGTTGGATGAGAGGTCTCATGAAGAGGTGTTGAACCTGCAGGCTGAGATGTGAAGCAGCTGACAGAGTATCCGTCAATGACTTTATGTGATCCCTTTGTTGGTGGTCCTGGAGGACCCCGAGTGAGGCCCCAACAGTTTGGGTTCGAGCCCGGTGCGCAATTAGCCCAGGTAGACACTGAGACGGAGAAATCCTTGCAAAAGCTGTTTATTTCAGGATTCAAAATGGTGCAGGGAGACTGTCTGTCTCAAATCCTGCACACCAAGCAGCAAGCATTAACTTTATTTATACCTTCTTTATTTCAACGAGGAGTTCTTTCCCACCCCTCCCTTTTCCCTCCTTCAAGCAGTTTCAGTGTTAAGTCCCTGGGATGGCCATGAGAGAGAACAATGGGCTCTTTAAACATACAGTTAATGTTGTAAGCAGCCCCTGTAGCATGCACAGTATATCATGCTGATAAGCAAGCCATCAGCTTACAGCAGCAAGAAAATGTCCCAAAGTAACCCGAATGGAGAGGAGAAGAAGGGGGGAGCTGGCTGGAGGCAGGAGCCTAGCACAGGAAAACTTCATCGGCACTCTGGCCTTCCATTTACCCGAATTACCTAGTGTAATGCCCCAACCCCACAGTGCCCCAAACCACAACACCTTCTTAGGGTCTTTATGTACCAAAAAGAATCCTGACAATGGTATTGGTCCATTACTAGGTGGAAATGGTACAATCATCATTATTATAATGCAGAAAAGTCAGTGCTGTTCAGTAAATATTTCTGTTCTGTATCTGGGGGGGAAATGGTTAGGGTTATCATATGGTGATGACAACACTTTTCCTTTCCACTAGTATCTTTGGAGAACGTTAAACAGAAGCTACTAAAAGTCAGACATTTTTATATTAGCAGGTCCGGATAACTTACATCAAAGAGTTACTTTCATCAAAGAGTTTAAAAGAGCTGGCTGAGGAGCGTGTTGAACCAGTAATGTTGATATTTAATGTTTGGCACACTAGCGAAGTTCAAGAAGACAGCAGGAGAGCTAATATTGTGCCAATATTTAAAAAGGGTAAATGGGATCACATCCATCCTGGGCAAGAAAATTGGCCAACTGATACGGGACTTGACTAATAAAAACCTAAAGGAGGGTAATATAATTCATGCAACTCAGCATAGGTTTATGGAAGATAGATCCTGTCAAACTAACTTGATACCTTTTTAAAATAAGATTGCCAGTTTGGTTGAAAAGGGGAATAGTGTTGATGCAATATACTTAGACTTCTGTAGGCGTTTGATTTGGAACCACATAACATTTTGATTAAAAAAATAGAAAGATATAAATTAACCTGGCACACATTAAAAGGATTAAAATCTGGCTAACTGTTGGTCTCAAAATGTAACTAAACTGGGAACCCTCATCGGACAGGTCTGTTTTCATTGGGGTCCCGCAGGTATTGGTTCTTGGGTCCTCTGTTTAACATTTTTATCAATGACCTGGAAGAAAACATAAAATCCTAATTGCAGATGACACACAGATGGGGCAGTTGTAAATTATGAAGAGGACAGATCACGGATACAGAATGGTCTAGATTGTAAATAGGGCACAAGCAAACAATGTGTTGTAATACAAGTAAATGTATACATGTAGGAACAAAGAATGTGTGCCATACTTACAGGATGGGTTCTCGAACCTGGTGTGACATTACCTAGGGTACAATCTGCATTGATGGACAGATGAGTCCCCTCAATTCTCCAGCCTGGGGTGCCTTTTACACTGCTTTGCTGTGAAAGCAACCATACTTGGTCTGTTTGCACACAGCCTCCAGCATGTTAATCACTCCCAGCTATACTGTATGAGTGCTATAACCAGCCATTCATGAATTACACTGCAGAGCATCACCAGCAAATTCCCAGTGCAAGACTTTCCCCCAGGAATGTGTGTCTTGTACTGCCCAGCAGCCTTCTGGATAATACAAGTTCATATAAAATCCATCATTTATTTACAGAAAATGATATGCACCAATCTTGTTATCCCAACTGGGCTTTTCCAAACACTTCAGGCCAAACACACTGCTTTAGCTAAAACAGCAAAACAACTGTATTAACTATATATGTATAAATGTATAAACAGAAAGAGATTTTAAGTGACAACAAGTAATAGGGCTTCTAAGTCAGAATTGGTTACAAGGAAATAAAAGGTAAAATGCAACCTAACACCTAACTGAACAAGCTAAGTGACTACAAAGCAAAGGTCTCTCTCACGATGTGTTCCTGCAGTCTTACTGGCTGAACCGCTTTCAGTCAGGATCTCCCCTCCAGTCCAGTGCTGCTTCCTTTGTTCATCAGGTGTTGATGATGCCACAGGTAGTGAACAAGGCAGGGATGATTTGGGGCGGTTGCCCTCTTCTCTTATAGCCCTTTCTCTTGTGCAAGAATCATCTCCAGCTCGTGTTCAAGAGACAGAAAGTCTGAGTGGCCAGGAACCTTAAGCTGCTGCTTTGTCAAAATGTAGATTTTTTTGCCCACACCCTCTTTCCTGAGTGGCCACTTAATCAGGTCCTGGCCCATTTGATCTCGCTGACATCTGGCTGAGGAGTTGGCTAGCTTTTGTCTCTGGGGAACTTGTGTGTGACTGCCCTCCAGAACATGCTGGAACTGTCAAACAATACAAAAATTTAATCATGAGATTAAAAAAAAGTTGCATTTAATCGCAGTTCTAATCGCATTGTTAAGCACTAATAGAATACCATATATATACCATATATACACCAATACAGTGGACTCTTCTATCTTTACACACAATGTCACACATATTTTACAAGAACCATAATGATCAGCAAATCATGAGTTTTCAAATGATGCCTTACACAGTATGCTTTGTATAAAATTTAACATAGTTTTGTAAAAGGGGTGAACATAGGGGTACATATAGTCATGCCTGGAAAGCAGTGAGTCTGAAATAGATTTGAGGATCATGATGGATGAGCAGCTGAACGTGCGCTCCCAGTGTGATGCTATGGTCAAAAGAGCTAATGCCATCCTGGGATGCATAAATAGAGGACTCTTGAATAGGAGCAGAAAGGTTATTTTACCTCTCTGTTTGGCACTGGTGCGATCACTGTGTCCAGCTCTGGTGCCCACAATTGAAGAAACATGTTGATAAATTGAAGAGGCTTCAGAGAACAGCAAAGAGTATGGTTAAAGGATTAGAAAACATGCCTTATAGTGAGAGACTCCTGGAGTGCAATGACAAAGCTTATCAAAGGGAAGGTCAAGGGGTAACTTGATTACAATCTATAAGTACTTCCAAGGGGAACAAATATTTAATAATGGGCTTTTCAGTCTAGCAGAGAAAAGAATAACAGGATCCAGTGGCTAGGTGTTGAGGCTAGACTGGAAAGAAGATGTACATTTCGAATAGTGAGTAATTAATCATTGGAACATTTTCCCACGGGTCATGGTGGATTCTCATTACCGACAATTTTAAAATGAACGTTGGATATTTTTCTACAAGCTCTGCTCCGGGTAGTGTTTTGGAGGAAGTTCTGTGACCTGTGTTACACAAGAGGTCAGACTATATGATCATAATAGTTCCTTCTGGCCTTAGAATGTATGAACTTGTAGGTATAATGTGAATAACAGTTAAAAGTGACTCTAAATCCAATCTTTTAAAAGATCTATCGCCATACTGTACCAGCTCTTGTCAGGCCCCCCTCTTTGCCTGTGAATCCTTCTCTACTGAAGGATAAGATCTGTCAGAAAAATGCAGCACCCAATGGAGAGGGCTCATGCGCTTGGCTTCCTTCAGCCAGTTTTATGTGCACAGTGCATAGGCTCTCAGGTCTAATGTAAATGAAGGCTAACGTAATGTTGACAAATTGAAGTAGGTTGAAGAAGAGGAGGGGTTTAGGTTTATTAAGAATTGGGATTCCTTTGAGAAAGGAGGAGCCTGTGTAGGAAAGATGAGCTCTACCTAAACCAAAATGGAACCAGATGGCTGGCATGTAAAATGAAAAAGGTTGTGGGGGATTTATAAATGAAGGGCTTGGGGGAAGCCGACAGGTGCAGAGGAGCACACTGTGTGGGCAGACACATTCCTTAGGGATGAATTTATTGAAGAGGGAATCCTATATCGTAGTAAAGAGGATAGGATAGAAGTTGTAAAATATGCATAGGAGTTACCAAGGAACCTTAAACTTGAGTCCCATTTCAGTGTAACATATGAAGGCAATTAACTGACTATGGACAAAATGTGAAAGTGCTTGTATACAAAAGCTAGAAATGTAAATACTAAAATGAGTGAACAGGACTGGCTGGCATTAAATGAGGATATTGATATAAAAGGCACCATGGCAACTTGGTGGAATGAGGCTAATCAATGGAACATGGTAATACCAGAATACAAAATACATACGAATGAGTGGGTCATACTGTTGGGAGCGTGGCACTGTATGTGAAAGAAAGCATACAGTCACATAAGGTAAAAAAAATGAGTCAAACAGTACATAGAATCTCTATGGATAGAAATTCCATGCTTGAATAAAAAGAGCATAGTGGAAGGACTATACCGCCAAGCACCTGACCAGGGTGGTTGTGAAATGCTCAGGGAGATTAGAGAGGCTACAAAGGCAGAAAAGGGGGGTTTTAACTATCCCCATATTGACTGGATGTATGTCACTTCAGCAAGGGAAGCAGAGAGAAAATTTCTAGACCTATCAAATGACTGCTTCTTGGAGCAACTTTTTCTAGAACCCACAAGGGGAAAGGCAATTGATTTAATCCATGGTGGAGCACAAGATCTGGTCCAAAAGGCAAATATAACTGAACCACTTTGTAATAGCAACTGTAATATTGTTAAATTTTACATCCTGGAAGGGTGAAAATACCAGAGAAACCCACCACAGTAGCATTTAACTTCAAAAAGAGGAAGTACAGAAAAATGAAAAAGCTAGTTACAAGGAAATTAAAAGGAACGGTCACAAGGGTGAAATGCCTGCAAGCTGCATAGAAACTATTTGAAAACACCATAATAGAGGCTCAACCTGAATGTGTACCCAAAATAAAAAAAACACAGTAGGAGGATTAAAACAGTCCCACCATGGCTAAACAGAAGAGTAAAAGAGGCGTTTAGAGCCAAAAAGCATCCTTTAAAAACTGGAAGTTAAATCCTAGTGAGGAAAATAAAAAGGAGCATGAATGCTGGCGAGTCCAATGTAAACATATAATAAGGCAGGCCAAGAATGAATATGAAGAGCTACTAGGAAAGGACACCAAAAGTAACAGCAAATTTTTTTTTAGTATATCAAGCAGGAAGCCTGCCAGTCAGTGGGGCACTGGGTGATCAAACTGCTCAAGGAGCACGCAAGGATGACAAGGCTGTTGCAGAGAAGCTACATGAATTCTTTGCATTGGTCTTCATGGCATGGGATATGGGGGAAGATTCCCCCACCCAAGACATTTTTTGGGTGACAAATCTGAGGAACTGTCCCAGACTGAGCTGTCAATATAGGAGGTTTTGTAACAGATTGATGAATTAAACAATAAGTCACCAGGATCAGATGGTATCCACCCAAGAGTTCTGAAGGAACTCAAGTAGAAAAATGCAGAATTACTGTGGTATGTAACCTGTCACTTAAATAAGCCTCTGTACCAGATGACTGGAAGGTAGCTAATGTAATGTATAATTTAAAAAAAGGTTCCAGTGATGACCCTGCCAGTTACAGAGCGGTAACCCTGACTTCAGTACCAGGCAAACGGGATGAAACTATAATAATGAAGATCTCAGACACATAGATACACACATGATATGTTGGGGAAGAGTTAACACAGCTTTTGTAAAGGTAAATTGTGCCTCAACAATTCGTTAGAATTCTTTGAGGGAGTCAACACGGATATGGACAAGGGTGATGCAGTGGATATAATACACTTGGACTTTCAGAAAGCCTTTGACACGTTCCCTCACAAAAAGCTCTTAAGCAAAGTAAGCAGTCATAGTGTGACCCATCTGCACCTAGGGTAGTCCACCTGAAAATGCCATGGTCAGGGCAGGCTGCAAAAAGGAGAGTGAATTCTCCCAAACTGGTGGCTAACACTACAGTTAGATTCACCAACCAGTCATGAACAGTGCTTCTGTTTCGCCACACTGGTTATCAAGAAGCTACAACAACATAAATTACACAGCCCCCTTTACTGCGTTTCAGTCTCTGGCTCCCAGTCAGCAACTAGGTCCAGTAAAGAGATGTTATTTAATATATCAATTCTGTTTACCTAAATGTGATCCTGATCTCCAAAGAGTCGGCCACATTACCAGACCAATATAAGTTTGGATCTTACCCACAGCGCCACCACATGGGGGTGTGAAGGGCCTGGAGGCCTTGGAGGGCCCAGCCCAGGCTGCAACCCCCATTACCAGAGGAAAAATTGAGGCTAAATTGTAGCTCATGCCTGAGGATATATATAGAAACGTGTTTCCCTGTGTCTGTGTCTCTATTGTCCAGATCTTGTGAGACTCGCTGGAGCCAGTCAGCAGCAGTGCTTCTCAAGCAGCGTTGTGCACAGTGAGCTGCTGGCCCGGCCCAGGCCCGTCTCTAGACGAGAGCGTGTGCTTGTGCAGCTAAACCAGGCCTTGTCGTTTGAGACGAAGAGACAGAGATTTGGGCCCCTCTCTGTGACATGGTCGATCAAGAACTACCAGTCCCAGAGTTCCTCGTGCACAGGCAGGAGAGCGGGACAGCTGGTGGGCGGGGCAAAGCAAAGCACCATGAGAGGCTGGGAGGCAGGGCTGCTGCTTCTGGTAGGAGGAGCAGACCCAAAATACATGTGAGCAAGTGTCTCAGTCGCTCACAGTCGCCCACACCCCCCACACTGCTGTGTCTGGTGGTGGCTATAAATGCAACTCAGGCAGCCAGAAATGTAAGGCGGTAAAAGAAGGAACTAAAAGAAGCTAAAGGACGCCAATCTCTCCTCCAGTTTTTCGAATCAGGCAAGGCCTGTCTGCAGTCAGGCAATGTACTAACTAGGGAAGCAGATGAAGCAAATCAAGACATTGAGAGGCAAGACATCTTTATAATGACCAAAAAGTTACAAAATAGCAAACTTGTAGGACTCCCAGGCTGGGTGTTATGTTAAACAAAAATAGCAAAGGGAGCATTTTTCAGAAATGCAGAATATGTAACCGTAATTTCAGAATTCAAATTTTTTCCTGGCTCATGCGATTGTATGTATGGGGTGAGGGGTTGTGGTATGTGTGTGGGAGGTGGCCCGTGTTACAAGTTTGTTCTGGGCCTCAAAAAATTACACTTGGGACCTGCTTACCCAAAATATCACACAGCCAGCCAATCCTTTAGTAACTAAACTAAAGCTTTATTATAAAAGGAAAGAAACATAGAATAAGAAATGTTAAATGGTCAAAGCAATCAGATACATACAAAGGACTGTAAAGTCCATATATATCAGATTCTCAGTAAAATTGTGGAGTTTGCAGGCTTGTACAGTCCCTCTGGTGTACATCCAGTACCTGGATGGGTCTCAGACCTTTCGTTCACAGCTTCAGTTGCAGATGAGTTGATCCAGAGGTAGGAAGCAGTAATGAAGACAAGATGGGGATGGTGCAGCTCTGCCTTTTATGTCTCTTTGCCATGTGGCTTTTCCCAACACAACCACACAGCACATGGCATGGAAAAGCCGCAGAGGCTTGTCGCTGGGCATGGTTTTACATGTCCTGGTGACTCATAAGGTGCAGCCCCTGGGTTCTTTCACTGAATTCATACAGTACCTGTGACTTCCCTTGATGGGCCATTAATCAGCCTTAATGCTGCTGCCATCCTGTCTGCCTGTGTCACCCAGAAACACAGCACAAGATGAAATACCAGGGGATCACACATATTTAGAATTTATAACACTGATATGTATATATAAATGTGCTTATCAATTTTAGTGAATTATAACGTTTCCAACAGTATCTGGCATGACATATCTCACAAATTGTAATTTTGCAATATTGATATTGAATAATATAAATGATCTTTATACAACAGACAACGTCATACATGGGATAAGAGGGAAGGTCCTCTTGTGGACTGGTAAATGGTTAAAAGATAGGAAACAAAGGGTGAAAATAAATGGTCATTTTTCATGATAGAGAGCTGCAAATAGTGGGATCCCCCAAGGAGCTGTGCTGGGACATGCTGTTAAGCATATTCATAAATGATCTGGAAAATGAGGTGAACAGTGAGGTGGCAAAATTTGCAGATGATACAAAATTACTCAAGATAGTAATGTAGCCTGTGAAGAGTAACAAAGGGATCTTACAAAACTGGGTGACAAAATGGCAGATGAAATTCAGCGTTGATAAATGCAAAGCAGTGCACATTGGAAAACATAATCCCAACTGTACATGCAAAATAATGGGATTTAAATTAGCTACTGCCACTCAAGAAAGATCTTGGATTCATCATGGTTTGTTCCCTGAAAACATTTGCTCAATGTGCAGCTACAGTCAAAAACATGAACAGCATGTTAGGAACCATTAGGAAAGGGATAGATAATTGTACAGAAAATATCATTATGCCCTTATATAAATCCATGGTATGTCCACATCTGGAATACTGCCCTCATTTCTGGTCTCCTCATCTCAAAAAAATACATTAGAATTGCAAAATGATTAGTGATTTGAAACAGCTTCCATGCAAGGAGAGATTAAAAAGACTGGGACTCTTCATCTTAGAAAAGAGAGGACTAGGGTGGGATATGTTAAAGTGTATAAAATCATGAATTGTATGGAAGAAGCAATAGGGAAGTGTTATTTACCCCTTCAGATACACAAGAGCTATAGGGGTCACTTGATGAAATTATTAGGCAGCGAGTTTAAAACAAACAAAAGCACCGTCTTCACACAACGCACAGTCAACCTGTGGAACTTGTCAGGGGAAGTTGTGAAGGCAAAAGTATAACAGGGTTCAAAAAAGAAATAGATCAGTTAATTGAGGATAGGGCCATCAATGGCTACTAGCCAGGATGGTCAGAGACGCAACCTCATGCTCCAGGTTTCCCTAAATCTCCATCTGCCAGAAGCCGGGACTAGATGGCAGGGGATGGATCACTCAAAATGAACTGTTTTGTTCATTCCCTCCGAAGCATCGTGTGCTGGCCACTGTCAGAGTCAGTCTCCTGGGCTAGTTGTATCATTGAACTGACTCAGTGCGGCCAATCTTGTGTTCTTACGTACAAGATTGAGTCAGTGTCTAGAAAACCCATCGCACAGTAAAGAAATCCAATCCGTTTAGTTTTTCCAGGGGAACGTGAAGAGGTGACTTGGTAACAGTGTGTAAGTACCTATCTAGGGAGGAGATTTCTGATAGCTGATGACTCTTTAGACTGGAAGACAAAGGCAGAATGAGATCCACTGCTTGCAAATTCAAGTAGACAAATTCAAACTAGAATTGAGGTGCAAATTTTTTACAGTGAGGAGAATTAACTGTTGGAACAGGTAACAGAGGGATGTGGTGGAGTCGCCATGTTTTAGAGCCTTTAAATCAAGATTGCATGTCTTGCTAAAGGATTTGCTGTAGTTCATACAGAAATTATGGGCTTGATGCAGGAATCACGAGGTCTCTTGCCTGGGTTACACAGGATGTCTGCATAGAGATGATCATAATGTCCCATTTTGGAACGCAGCCTTAACCATGGAGTGGCTATTCAGTGCCTCCTAAATTAGCATTGGTTGAGTGGTGCAAGCTGGTGGACAGTTCCACCATCAAGGGAATAGACTTAAAGATCCTAGCCTGTGTTCTTTCAAGGCTCTTTTCTCAGGGCTTGTTTATTAGTCACCAAACCATCACGAAAAGCAAATCAACTGAAACACACAGGGAATAATTCCCCAAGGCTTCTTGTGCTTTAGCCAGTCAGGAGGGGAGAAAGCACAGCTCACCCCTTAGACGCAGCCATGTGACGTAGTGGAAAGGAAAGGGAGGTCATATTCTGTATTAAATGCTATAGGTCGTTAGAGTACTTTCCATAGCACTGTATTAGTTTTATCCTTATTAAATTATTTGGGATTTTTCTGTGAGAGTAACTCAATGAACAATGCTCAACCCTTGGCTGGGTCAGGATGGAAGGAGAACATGTACGCTGAACTTTGCTGACCGCAGCAGAATACCAGACACCTTTACTGCCCCACATTGGA
Source organism: Mesoclemmys tuberculata (assembly GCA_007922155.1). NCBI lineage: Eukaryota > Metazoa > Chordata > Testudines > Chelidae > Mesoclemmys > Mesoclemmys tuberculata. The sequence continues at coordinate 522,681 of ML675623.1, read as the reverse complement.
ATCCGGTGAGGACCCCAATACTTGCTGGGGCGTTGGGGTCGGCTGATTCGGAAGGAGGCGCCTCGCCTAATAAATCACCAGCAGCACAATCTGGGTTTCCTCAGAACTCTCATCCGTGAGAACCTCACTAAGGCCCGGGCAGGTGTGGAGCACAGTGTAATAGAAACACTTGTTTCCCTTACTGACGTCGCTAGCGTGGCTCATTCTGCTGGCTGATTTCAGAGAGAAAATGTTCTCATGGGCTGTTAGCATTCTGGGCTGTAGGTTACATTGTGCTCTGTTACCCTGATTCTGTCTCAAATCCCTCTGGGATCACTCTCTTACCTTCCAGCTGCCTCCAGGAGTGCTACCTTTGGCACATGCCTCTGAGGAGCATGAAAACTTTCCTCCAAAAAGTGCAGTAGCAGACCCAGAGAGCAGTCAGCAAATACAGAAGTTGGTGAGTTGCGGCCCCTTCCCACATGCTCAAAAGGGAACTCCACCTATGTGCTTTTCTCCCGCAGAGTGAAGCAAGGCTTTCTTGGGATGAAATCTTATAACTGTTCTGTTTCAGTTTTTTTTATCTCTAATTTCATATGTGGGATTTGGGGTAAAGTTTTCCAGGTGCTGCTGGTGTCAGAGATGGGCGGTTCCGGGGAACTGGCCTGTGCCAAGAACCAGCTGGGAAACAAAAGGTCAAGGGTGTAGGCACTTGTGATCTCCCTCATTTCCTGGTACCCTGGATATGCGCAGCTCCGAAGTGTTTTGGTCACTGCATGCTGAAAGATATGTATCAGATGCACTACTGAAGCATCGACCACCTCAATACTAAGTGAAGGTGAAAAAAGTGAACATCTGTTTTGCTTTCCTGGGCTTATACTTTGGTAAAATGGGACAGGTGCATCCCAGCATGGATGTAGGAGAAATACATGTAACTCACACCTCCCTTGTGGGCTGTCCCAACAAGCCAGACTTGTTCAGGGTGTAATCCAAGTTTAACAGTCTGCAATGTTCACAGTTATGCAAGGGAGCCAGAAAAGGCAGCAAGTAGCTAGAGATGCCAACACATATTGAGCAAATGTATGCTGGCTGCTAGATACAGTCTGGATTTGAAGTGTAGCTGAGTTAGAACAGCTCAGGCTGACCCTTTTGAGTAGCTCCTGCCCAACTCTCAGGGTCTGTTTCACATGACAAAGCTCCCCCTTGTGCTGGAGACCGTGCCATGCACTTCTTGTCATCAGCATGATGTAAGTGGGAAAGCAGAGAGAGGTGTCCAGAACTGAGGAGGTGGGAGGGGGAAAGGGGTGTGTAACAAAAGCTGGTTAGCCTAATGGGTTTTGTTTGGGCTTGTCTTGGTGCCTTCTTCAAAACTGTTCTTAACTTTTTTCAAATCATTTTCACAGAAAGATTTTACGCGGGAGAGAAAAAGCTTTTGTGGTGTTAGAAAAGGGAAGCTGTTTTGAATTTCATATGCACCATGAGAAATCTGGGATGCTGGTCTGTGTTTGGTCCAGTGTTTCTTCATGGCTTTCTTTGCTTTTCTTGTGTAGGAGTTTGAGCTCAGGAAAAAGCGTAAAAAATGTGAAAACCTTGAACATGAAGTGAGAAAAAAGCACAAAAGATGCAAAGAATTGGTAAGCATTATCTCTCCAGCTGTGAGTTTGATGTTAGAATGGTTAGATTGCTGCAGTTCTTATATCGGACTTTTTCCTCATTTAACTAAAGTAATTTCTTTTCCAGCTCTGTTTCCTCATTTCAACAAAGTCACAAATTCTGGGTTCCAACCCTTATAGTCCGAAGGTCAGTTCATTTAGTCTTTCAGCTGGTTGCAGACCCAATGTGTAGCTTCTTCTGCATTAAATTAATATTAATGTATGTAGTAGAGAAAAATAATTCCATCTACTTCTGGGATTTCTGGGTGAAATTCCCCCTGTATTGTGCAGAAGGTCAGGTTGGAAGATCATAAAGGTCCCTTCATGCCTTAAAAATCAGCTGTGAGAAAAAATTTAATAAAAAAAATATGAATGATTATTGGAATTGTTTAAGAACACTTTAAGAGAATCTGAAAAAGCCACAAAGAAGGCCATATTGGTTAAAAATGTGACCTGGTTCAGAGGGGAGGTGAAGGCAGCTATAAATATACATAAAACACATGGAAGAAAGGGGAAGTTGATAGAAATAAATATAAATCAGAAGCAAAGAATTGTAGTAAATTGATGAAGGAAGCAAAGGGACACAAGGAGAAATCTGTGGCCAGCAGAGTTAAGGACAATAAAAGGGGTTTTAAAAAAATATATTAGGAACAAAAAGAATCCTGACAGTGGTATTGGTCCATTACAAGGTGGAAATGGTAGAATTATCAGTAATAATGCATGAAAGGCAGAAGTGTTCAATACATATTTCTGTTCTATATTTGGGAAAAAATGATCATATCATGTGATGACACTTTTTCCATTCCATTAGTATCTCAGGAGGACATTAAACAGCAGCTACTAAAGTTAGCCATTTTTAAATCAGCAGGTCCAGATAACTTGCATCCAAGTGTTTTAAAAGAGCTGGCTGAGGACCTTGCTGAACCATTAATGTTGATTTTCAGTAAGTCTTGGAACATGGGGGAAGTTCCAGAAAACTGGAAGAAAGCTAATGTGCCAGTATTTAAAAAGGGTAAATGGGATGACCTGGGTAATTATAGGCCCGTCAAGCTGATATCAGTCCCAGGCAAGATAATGGAGCAGCTGCTTTGGGACTTGATTAATAGAGAAAGAAGTATAATATAATTGATGCCAATCAATATGGTTTTATGAAAAATAGAACCTGTCAAACTAACTGGATATCTTTTTTAGTATGTTATGGTGTTTTAACAGAAAATTAGCCTTGGCCAATACACAAAAAGCAAAAGATATTGTAAAATGTAAAGATAAAGCCAAGGTTATAAAATGTTACAATATTTCTAAAGTTTAAAAAGGAAACATGCCATCAATCTGTATATTATCCCTCTGCTGCTTGCCTTGTCCTTAGATCAGTGGCTGACCAGGCCATATCCAATTGCTTATTAATATTCTCTCTTCTGCACTTGATTAGGGATTTCACATTTTGAAACTTAAATCTAATTTCTGATTCTGAAAAGCCTAAGGGTGCAAAGAATTTTCAACATACTTTATCAAAGGAAAGTTACGTGAGAAGAGTTGCTCCTCTAAGTATAACCTTGGCAAATGCTGTGAGTGAAAACTATGAATATGAAGCCAAAAAGAAATATGATCGTGTTGCCCTTTGGACGGAATAGAATTCAGACACATCTCAGCTGTAAAGAAGAGTTGCTAGAGTATTATTTCGGAGACCAAGGATCTTTCCAAGAAATTTGTTTTGAATCATTCCCAGTCTCTGGGATCATACGATCCCGGCATCTTTGCACCATACAAAATTTGATCATACTTTAGCCTCCAACACTTTAAGGACTGGTACAGTTAAGTTGCCCTCGTGAGTCCAGGTAAAATGTAACAGCACTTGCATTGAATTTGAGGCCTTCTCTTTTGTTATCTGAATTTGCATATGCCAAATACTATTTTGTGAGAACCAGATACCCAGGTAGGGTAAAAAAACTAACTTGTTTAGTGTATTGCCCATCAATCCTCCATTTATGCACCTCAGTCTCTGAAGAAAGACACTTAAATAGTTTTGGAGTAATCTATCAAAACGCTCCCTTGTGGACAGTACAAACCAACTCATTTCATCTACAACCATGCATCTCTTAAGGGGGGAAAACTGTTTGCAGCTTTTGTTGAGCTAAAATCCGCCTGTGAATCGATTGTTAGGGACCGTTAGTGGGGCAAAGTGGAGACCATTGGAATGGATCCCTGATTACTTTTTCTTTTAAGAGCTCTTCACTGACAAACAGTGGATAAATCTGGATCGGGGACTAACTGATTCCATCCCAGTTACAAAGGAGGTTTGACGGGGGGGTCTAGTAGCCCCTGTCTATCTTTTCTTATTAATGATGTGGTTTTAACATTAAAAGGGGATCAGTATTTTCCCCCTAAAATCATGAATCACCCTGTGTCTTACGATATGCGGATGATACGGTTCTACTGCCACAAACACCTTTGGGGCTGACATGTTTATTAAATGTATTTGGTGTCTTTTTTGATGAGATTGCTATTTTGGTTGATAAAGTAATGGTGTTGATGTTATATACTTAGGGCTTAGCTTCATGTACAGCACTACAGTGGCACAGCTGCTCCGGTGCAGAGCTTTAGTGAATGGTGAAGAGCTTCTCCTGTCAGCGTAGTTAATTCACCTCCGTGAAAGGCGGTAGCTACGTCGGTGGGAGAAGCTGCCCCGTTGCCGGTGGCCCTGTCTACACGGGGTTATGTAGGTATAATTATGTTGCTCGGGGGTGTAGATTTTTCTCTCTGGATCTGCTCCATGCTGCTGCACTGTCCCTGGCTCTGCCTTGCTCTGTCCCGGCAGCCCCAGCTCACACGGTGCATGGGCCCTGGGCTCTTGACTCTGCCACTGGCCTGCCTGCACTGACAGTCTGGCTGACTTTGAGTGCTGGCCTCTCCCCACGGACCCCGGGGACCTGTCAGTCCAGGGTCCTGACTCCTCTTCGGCCCTTCTCCTCTCTCCTGGTATTGGGAGAGGGCCAACCAAAGGCCACAATCATTCAGTAAGGGGCCAGCAGCCCCTGACACATCTCCTGGCTCCCAAAAGCCTTGGCTAGTGCACTGCTGAGGGTGTCATCTCTGGGAAGTGAAGGAAAGTGCCCTGTAGGAACAGGGATGCCGAGGCTATGGGGTCCGCATGGGGTCTGTTTTGAACAGTGTCTTGACCACAGATTGATTTACCCATTTCAGGCCATCACATCACTGAAGTCAGCAGTGAGCACACAGTAACTGGCTTGTGAGTCTCTCTTGAGAGGGGTTAGTGCCAAGCTGGTGTCCAGAGATGTGTGATGGTCAGTAACAGCCTGTTCCCCTTCTCTGAGTCTTTGACGTCTACCACAATATGTTTTTGTGGGGCAGCGGGAGTGAAATTCTGTAAAGTTCCCCTGTTGCTTTAGAGACCACTCATCATTTGTGGTGATCACCAGGCCTGGGAAAATCTTTGTCTCCCCATATCACCACTCAAAATTAAGTGAGCTGCATCTCCTTTGTCTGCAGCAGTGGGTATCAAAGCACAGAACCATAACTTTCTCCTGCAGTCGGCCAGATGCAGCTAAACCTCCTACTCCCTTCTTGCCTGGGGAGAGCAGTTAATCAGGTGTAGTAACAAGCTCATTCGCTCTGGACAGGAAATCCAGCTGCATATGGTGCAGGGTGAAAATGCACGACTGGCTGAGGAAAACACTCACCTGAATGGGAAGGCTGAATGGGCACGACAGGTAACCAAGGATGCTCTTGTTCCCTCAATGGAACATTAGCTTCTATTTTCTATATTATGTTTATGTTGCATTGCAAAACTCCACTACCAAGCAGAGCTTATTACTGGACTAAGACAAAGCAGTGGCCTAGATTCTGAGTGTAGTTATCAATGGCTGGCTGTGAAACTGGGAGGGTGTATCTAGTGGGGTCCCATAGATGTCAGTCCTGGGTCTGGTACTATTCAATATTTTCATTAATGACTTGGATAATGGAGTGGAGAATATGCTTATAAAATTTGCAGATGACACTAGGCTGGGAGAGGTTGCAAGCACTTTGGAGGACAGGATTAGAATTCAAAATGACTGTGACAAATTATAGAATTGATGTGAATTCAAAAAGACAAGTGCAAAGTACTACACATAGGAAGGAAAAATCAAATGCACAACTACAAACTAGGATGTAGTACTGCTGGAAAGGATCTGGGGGTTATAGTGGATCACAAATTAAATATGAATCAACAATGTGATGCAGCTATGAAAAAAGCAAGTGTCATTCCGGCATGTATTAACAGGAGCATTGCATGTAGGATGCAGGAGGTAATTTTCCCATTTTACTTGGCACTGGTGTGCCCTCAGCTGGAATGCTGTGTCCAATTCTGGGCATTGTGCTTCAGGAAAGTTGTGGACAAAATGGAGAGAGTCCAGAGAACAGAAGCAAAAATGATCAAAGGTTTAGAAAACCTCACCTATGAGGAAAGGATAAAAGAACTAGGCATGTTTAGTCTTGAGAAAAGACAACTAGGGGGACCTGATAACAGCTTCCAAATATATTAGGGATGTTATAAAGAGGACGGTGATCAATTGTTCTCCATGTCCACTGAAAATATTATAAGAAGTAATCACAGAATCCTAGATTAGGGTTGGAAGGGGCCTCAGGAGGTGTCTAGTCCAACTCCCTGCTCAAAGCAGGACCAACTCCAACTAAATCATCCCAGCCAGGGCTTTTTCAAGCTGCTTAAAAACCTCTAAGGATGGAGATTCCACCAGCTCCCTAGGTAACCCATTCCAGTGCTTCACCACCCTCCTAGTGAAAAAGTTTTTCCTTATATCCAACCTAGATCTCCCACACTGCAACTTGAGATCATTGCTCCTAGTTCTGTCATCTGCCATCACTGAAAACAGCCTAGCACCATCCTCCCTAGGCATTAATTAAAGGGCTTAGTCTGCAGCAGGGGAGATTTAGGTTAGCTATTAGGAAAAACTTTCTAACTCTAAGGATTGTTAAGCTGTGGAACAGACTTTCAAGGGAGGTTGAACAAACACCTGCCGGGGTGGTCTAGGTTCACTTGGCCCTGGCACAGAGCCTGGATTTGCTGATCTCTCGAGGTCCTTTCCAGTCCTACCATTCTATGATTCTGTGATTCCCCACAGTGGTTTCTGCTGTTGTAGAGCTTCGTGAAGGGCCTTGTGCAGGGCTGGTGGAGTCCACCATGGAGTGGTTACAGTGGAGGAAAGGGGCCATAAAACTTTCTCCATGGTCAGAGCATAAGGGGGGATGTCAGTGCTTTCCCTCAAATGGGTGGTGCTGCCTGAGGGCAGGGTGTATCCAGGGGAGCCGGGGAGAGACCTGAGTGCAATTAACAGCTGCCCTTGCCTGATGGAAACCCTGAAGCAGGGCAGGAGGCACCCACAGCAGCTGCGCTCCTGGGATGCCAAGATTGCAGAGTGTTTTTTTACGATGTGACTGCTCTGTCATTACCCCAGTAAATAGTTGCACTCTGGTCATAAACAAAGCATGCAGCAGCAAGGAAAAACAGAATAATTCGCTACATTGGCTGCAGCCACTAAGACCACCCATAAGGCGCACACTAAAGTGTAAAAAGAAGGATTTTAAATGTGCATGAATGGGTGGGAATTGGTAACGGATTTGTGTGGGGGTGACGAATCCCTCAAAGATGCGGCTTCTTAACTCAGCTCCTTCTCTCAGCATAAGTGAGCCAGAAAGCCAAAATCTGTGCTGGGTGCTCACTCTGAAGACTGGCTAGGACTTCCTAGATTTTTACCGGCCATTTGTGCAGCAAGGGGACATTAGCCTTGCACTGGGGCTCTTCATTGCTCACAATAACCAAGCCTTAGTTCATTCTGAGGAGATCTAAAGACTGATCATCAGCACTTTCTGCGGCGAATGTAGGGGACAGCACAACAGTGTTATCAAGTGAGTACTGGTCAACCCGAAGCACAAATTTCTGTGTTTAGTCCCATCGTGTCCAGGTCACACAGCTTGCGTCTCCACAGTCTCTCCAGCATAAATCATGTTTGGAAAGCCCCACATATGGGGGGGAGATGACTTCAGTAGCAAAAGCAAAATGGCCATTAGTCGTGTATAAAAATGTCTGAATATTTTCCCAATGACGTTTGACCACAAACGGGAGGGGAGGTGGGGTCACATGACTGCCAGCGGGAGGGAGGAGATGTGGGGGTCGTGGGGTTGCCATGGGGAGCGAAAGAGACGTATGTTAATGTCCCTGCCAATGGAAGGTGTGTCTGCAAAACATTCTGAGGTGTTGTTCAAACTGGAAACTGGTGGGCCTCCATTACTGATACAGCGTGTGCCTGCGGCTGTTTGTGCTGATGAAGAATCCTCTCTCCACAGGCTATATCTGAGAACGATGACCTGAAGTCGCAGGTTGTTTTAGTCACGGAGGAGCGGGATTCTGCCATTCAGAAGAGCCAAGGGCTCCAAACCAAGCTGGAGAATCTAGAGCAGGTGTTAAAGGTGAGTCAGCATCCGCAGCCTTTGAGAAGGGTGTTGACACGCTAAGCACTGGTTTGAATGGTTTGATCAGGAAAGGAGATGAAGTTCCTCCGTCTGACAGTGTTTGGTCTATCTGACCTCGTGCCCTCGCTAATCTAATGTTATTTCGAGAGGGCCTGTCAGAGCAATGTCGAAGGTCTGCCATAAGCAGCAAGAAGAGAAACCTAGGCTGTGGGTGATATGGGAAATAAGTGATTGTTTTAATTTCCTGCTAGGAGAGTTACAGTGCACTGTGATTCCCTGGTGCTCCTTGGTCACCACCGAAAATAGCCTGGGCTTCACTGTAGTGTAAGGCAACTAGGCTGGAGGGCCGGTGTTGGTGTGATTTGTTTGCGTCACTTTTGTATCGTTTCACTGCTTGGGGAGTTTCTCAGACTGGGCTCCTCTGGCTTCTACAAGAAGGTTCTCATTTCACGTATCTGGTTTGACAAGTGCCTTGTCTGGCAAGAGTGACTAAATGATGCTGGCTGTTGTGGTCCCCTGGGGACTGCTTCGCCAGCTGAGGACTGGCCAGGGTGCTGTGTGTGATGGCCCTGCCCCTCTTGACCTGGCATGCCACTCCTCTTGTCCCCGGTGTCTGATGGGGGAACCTGTGGGGTAGAGCTGTCTGAGGCAGCCATGAGCCCCTTTGTATTGCTGGAGTGGGTTGGAGAGCACTTTGGGAGGCCAGGGATCTGCCCAGGTTGTTCTGGGTCTGGAACTCTGCCCTGAAAGTAACCTCCCCATTTTGTATTAGTCTGTGAAAACACAGGGTCTGTTAATTCCCATCAGGAAAGCCCTCAGCAGAGCTCCAAGGGGCAGTGCTTCGATAATGCCTCCCCTAACTTGTGTGTGCCTTCTTCTCCAGCATATGAGAGATGTGGCGGAGCGAAGGCAGCAGCTGGACGCTGAACATGAGGAGGCGCTGCTAGCAGCGCAGGAGAAACAAGAGGAAGTCAGATGGTTGCAGCAGGTACGCAGCGAGTGAGAGACAATGAGAGCAGGGACACTTTCATTCTCTGAATCCCTGGGAAGAGATGGGACTCCTGCATTGTCTCCTTAGAGGGACTGTGCAGGGAGGAGGTATGTGTGAATTTACCAGATAAACTAATCCAGGGATGTGTGTCTGTGCCAGGGGCAGCTCTGATACCGGGGCACTGCAAGGGGCTGTTCTCACGCATGATGATTCTAATCTGCAAAGGCTCTCTCCATAGATGTCTCTGGTCCTGTTGTTCTAGCCAGGCTTTTTAATCTATCTTGCTGCCTATTGAGATGCTGACCATATTAGCAGACATGAGCTTTCTGAAGCATGCTTGATCTTTGACTCTGTCTCTTGTTTGACTTCAGGCCCAGGCAGAGGCGAAAAGGGAACATGAAGGAGCCGTACAGCTACTAGAGGTAAGCTGGAAAGGCAGAATTAAGCAGGTGTTTGCAGACTTGGTCTTCAATAACTTTAATGTTTCCTTGCTGGGTGTGCTGCATGTTGCTGGGTCAGGATGTTCCCTAGCAAATGCTGCATGTGGGAGACCCGTGCACACTTAGCTGTTAGTCAGGCCAAGTGGCCATAAGGCCAAAATTTTCAAGAGCTCCACACCTGGCAGGCTGGTCCTCCTGGAAAATCTGCCCTAAGACTTTGCTCTGTTCAGGTTTTCAGACCATGACCACAACTCTGGTGTCTACATCATCCAGTGATGCATTGAGCAACATACCTGTCATCTCTGGTGCTGTCCCCATGATTCTCTGCATGTGGGTTTTTGGTTGGTTGGTTACGTTATGTGCTCTGTGCTGTTATTACTGGAGACAGGGCGAAGGTGAGGGTTAGCCCTCGGAACGGAAAGTGGAGAGTTCCAGGTAGTTTTTAGATCCAGCAGGAATGAATGCCACAGTCTTGGACCAGTTCCCCCAATGCTCTGCCCCCTGTACAAACAAGCTTTGCCTTGCGGTAGCCAGCTCCATTATGCCAGTGGAGAGAAGTGATGGCCGTAATTTTCATCCCAAGTATGTGGTGCTCTGTTACATATCCTGGACCCAAACCAGTTAGAGGCAGGAAGACAAAGGACCATTGACATGATGCTTCATGGGAATCCAGTGCAGTGAGTGGAGGGTCAGGTCTGATGCCCAGGGAGTGAGCTGCTGCAGTCTCCATCAGTTGTAATTTTTTCGGTGCTAAAGCTTCCAAGCCCACGTAGGCTGCTTTCTTGTAGTGCGGCTGGAGGGCAGTGAAGGTGTGTGCTGTCAAGGGTAGCTCTTCCTCTCCAGTGATGGAACAAAATCAGAAATGCCAGAGTGCATCTCTTGTGACCTCTACTCTGTGAGAGCTTGGTGCCAGTGAGGAGTCCATAGGACACTGGGAAGCCAGCTAAGCAGGTGTGGGTCTGTTTCTTCGACTGGGGGATACCACGCCATAGCTACCCCGTCTGCCAACCAGCAACTTTAACCAACTCTTCTTCATCTATGGGCTGCGTTCTCGAGGCTCGCCTGGTGACAGTGGCACATAGCGAGAGCTGTCTCATGTGAAGCTTGCTGGCATTTGATCTTGTGACGTCTCACCAGTTCTGGTAGCGGCTGCGTTTTGATGTCGAATAGATCATTGTGGAGCTCCACAAGTGAGATGCAGGTTCCCTTCATTACACTTCGGGCATCTTCCTCCAGGACTGTTTTAGTTCCTTTCCAGGGCCCCCAGCACCTAGCTCAGATGGGACAGCAATATCTCGCGGCTGACAGGGCCACAAACATTCAGACGCCGTCAGCACAATTGTAGTTATTGCCTGGTGTCACTGCTGGGCAGAGCTAAGGCTCCCAAATTATAATGTGTGGGTAGATTTCAGCGTGACCTTAACTCTGAACAGAGAGTTGTCCCCACTTCCGTGCTGGAAGTTTGTTCTCAATAGTAAAATTATAGTTAGGAAATGACTCCGCTTTGGGGATTATTGCCTGTCTTTTCTTTCTGTGGCCACTAATGAAAATTCAGGTCCCTGTCTATTCCATCAGTTGCACCTGAGATCTTGAAGGAGTAATTGTTCGAATAGTGTTCCTGGGTGTGCTCCACTCTAGGTGCGCTAGTGCCCCATGCGCCTTTATCTGGAGATGTCTCATAGCCGTGTCTGTTTGGCCCACGCATGCATGTTAGCCAGTCTCGTGTTATATTGTTATATAGCACCGTGTGGGCGAAATGCGAACAGTTCATTCTCGACTGCGTTGGCCGGAGGTGGAGCTCTGACAGTTGTCCTATTGAGATTTCCTCAATTCTGTCCTCTTTTCTTATTAACAGTTAGTTGTAGTTTTAGTGTTAGTTTCAATAGTTAGTAAGTTTGGGTTTTTCTGAAAAAAAAGATTTTTTTTTATTTTATTTTTTCTCATGTTGTATTAGATAGACACTAGTTAGTTAGTAGGTTTTCTTTACTGGGAGGTTATTCACCATTCTCCTGACTTCAAATGTTGTCTGTTGTGCCAGGAGGCAATCCTAGTCAGCGATGGGCACTCTCTCTGCATCCGCTTCTTTGGGAAATTGCATGTGTCCCAGAAGTGCAGCTTTTGTCTGGCACTGAAATCAAGAGCCAGAAAAAACAGAGAGCTTAAGCTCCATCTTCTCGTGATGGAGAGCTCTGTCTGCTCAGCTTCTAGCTCAGTCCAAGAGACCACTCCCGTATGCTGGTCTCCGAGCAAATCTGTTGCATCCGTGACATCAAAGCCCCACACCTCCAGGGCTTCTAAGGGGAAGACACAGGACTCCTCTCATAAGCCTTCAAAGGGACGTGCCCCTGGCTCATCAGGTAGAGAATCTACCTCTAAATGCCGAGGTTGTCAGTCTCCTTAGCTACCTCGGTGCCACCTGCTCTCCAATCGGGTACTCATGTGGCTGCTGGTTCCTCAGCTACCCAGGACACAGTTAGACCGAGAGACGCAAAACCTCAGGCCCAGAGAGATCATTGTATTGTTAACGGATTGAGGCAGCAAGAACTATTCCTCTGCTTCCTCAGTACCGAAGAAGCCCGCTTGGGCTCCGATTGCACTTCCCTCAGAGTGCACAAGACCTTTGGTATTGTCATCAACTGCACTTACCTCCAGGTGCCAAGACCTGTGGTACTATCTGCGCCCTTGGCCATGATCACCGCGGTGCAGACTGCAGGCTCGGTACCAATAACACTCTTTGGTACTGCAGGAGTTCTGTTCTTTCTGGGACCTGGCAGCGTCTGAGTTGCTCGATTCTCTGCTGTTGGCTCTGATGTGCTGCTGGTATGGAGAACATTGAGATCTCTGGAAGTCTGCCCGGTACTGACTGTTTCACCTCAGATGTCTCCAGGCTCTCCACCATTCCAGAGTGAGCTCGAGGAAGAGGATTCTGATGCAGGCCTTTCCTCAGGCCCGGTCCACACTTACCTTTGCGATTCGGCGGCAGTCGATGGGAGATATGCAAGTGACGTAAATCACTTGCGTATCTCCCGCTGACTTTGCAGCGTCTCCTCTGCGCGCCATCCACACTGCACTGCGTCGAAGGGAACGCTACGCCACTTACCGGGGTGGTTTTCCTGTGTCGCGCGCCTATATAGACGCTCAGTCGATCCAGAGCAATCGATATGACGGCGGCAAACTTGCCGAGTTTCCATCAGCCCATTCACCTGCCTATCTTCCGCCTAAACTGCATCTAGGTAACTCGGAGGCACTGTTGCACACCCTTGACATCTGGAGACTGCTGGCCTTGTGTCTGGATAGGAAGAAGTTTTTTCGAAAGACCCACAGGCTGTTCATCTGGCTAGCAGGTAGAATAGAAGGGTCTGCAGTCTCTAACCAGAGGCTCTCCAAGTGGATATCTGTTTACATTGACTCTTGTTGCAAATCTCGCAATAGTCAACCACCTTTGAATATTGGCATCCATTTTACAAGGCTCATTGCCTCGTCTATGGCCTTCCCAGAGAACATGCCCAGTATTGAGGTTTGTAAAGCCACTACTTGGGCATCTGTACGTATGATCACTGAACAACGAGCTATAACTCACAGTTCTGCTTTTGGTCTGCGTTCGGCCCTATTGTAGTGTCCTCCATACCGGACTCGACTCTGAAGCCCCTCCGCCTTAGAGGGAACTGCACGGTAGTCACCTAGAGTGGCGCGCCCCAAGGAACACTGCTCAGAGAAGGAGAAACGGGTACGCACCTCACGCAGTAGCTGTGATTCTTCGAGATGTGTGTCCCTGCGGGAATCCTGTGTCCTGACCCGAATGGACGCTGCTGTGAGAAATCGCTGATTGAAGGCGTGGGGGTGCTCGCACACGTACAGTGGAGCACCAGTAGGCACAGACGTCTTGAAGAACCACAGTTTCTGCACAGGATGAGTAACCATTTCTTCTGCTGGGAGTGTTGGTAAGGAGGTATTTAAAATGGATGCTGTGCTGTGAGTTTAGCTCTCTGAGCTCTTGATGTCCAGGTTCAGCACAGATGCCTGAGCCCAAAACTTTGGTTACTAGGTCTTCTTAGGCTTGAGCGTGGTTCCGTTGCCAACTGCCCTTCGACTCTGGTTCTGAGTTTGGTGAAGCCCTGCTGCTCTCAGACCTAGCTCAACAGCAGTACTTGAGATACGGCAGGCAGGGTTAGGAGACGTGCTTGCCTTTCTGGTATGTTGCTCTATCTAGACTTCAGTGGTGAAACCAAAGTCATGATAAAAATGGAGGGCCAGGTCCATGACTGCCCCTTTAGCGGCCCCTTTGTGTCACTCCCACAGTGCGAAGGAGCTATAATCCTCCTGCGGGAGCATCAGGCACTGCTGTGCTGATCTTCTCCGCACAAGGGCCGGTGCTGAATTTTAGGGGATGTCTGCCCATGGCAGCTGGGAGGTGGAATTCCTAGTGTGGGTAGACATATGTGCTAGCTTTGCTTGGGCTAAAAAGGGCAGTTTTTCCATGGTGGCCTGGGCTAGCTGATTTACCTCCGTTGGGGTTGTGTTCCTGAGGCTAGCCCAAGCCTCTGCCGCTGTGGCCACACCGCAGTTTGTAGCATACTAGTTCTAGCAGAGCTAACGTGGGCATGTTTACCCCACTTGGGAATTGTACCTCTCAGCTGCAGTGTAGACAGACTCTTGGAGCAGCGGGGGAGCTGTTTGAATTGTGTTGGGGCTGGATCAGCTCCAAAAGAAAGGGAATTGTAACTGGCTCCCTGAAACCACCCATCCCTCCAGCACTGAGTGGAGCTCTGGGGTTGGAGCTAATCTAGTTCAGAAGCTGCGGACCACTAATGTGTCTGGAGAAAAGGGTTTGGTGTCCATGATTAAAAGGCACTTCATGATGGAGAGCGTGACTGTTTCTGAGGTAGCAGTGTTCTAATTAGTGCTTTCATCTGTGGGATTTTTTTTTCTGATTAGCAGACGGCGGGGGGAGGGGTTTCTCACCAGCACATAGTATGTACTGACTGGGATAAAACTGTTGCCTGAACTAAGGATTTTGTTACGCATTGTCTTGATTTTTGGTTAATGAAAATGTTGATGTGTGGTTTTAAAACTCTGTTTGCTCTCTTCCTTGCTGACAGAATTCCTTGGATTGCATGCAGGTACTGAGATCCTTGACAAGGGCATTTTCCTCCTGTTGCCTGACTCTGATTATTGTGTGATGTGTATGTTAGGAGTGGATTCCTGTCAGATTAGTATGGTGTCATCTCTAAAAAGTAGAGCTAAAATAATTAAATGGGTGCTACCACTGCTGCTTTGACAGAGCATTTACCTGCTAAAACCTTTTCTTTCTCAGCAAAAAATCCAACACAAAAGGTTTCTTGGTTTTTAAATATTAGTGAGCGTTTCCAAGTTCTCTATTTTTTCAGCTTCTTTGTCCGTGTGAATGGTTTCAGGAGGGTAATATACATTTGAAGGGTTATCGAGGCTGTTCTCTTTAGTCTGGGATGAAAACTTAATTCTGTAAAGTTAAAGAGGAAGCGATGACATTAATAGTGTTGTCAAAACTCATGATTTTATTGAATGTTTTTCCTAAGGCCTCAGCTCTGAGGGAAGTGTTGCTATGAAAAATCTCAGCTTTTTAAAAATAAAATAAAAGTAAAGTAAACTTCGAACCCTCAGGGCTTAAGAAGGACAAGTGCAGAGTCCTGCACTTAGGACGGAAGAATCCCATGCACAGCTACAGGCTGGATCTACACTGATGGCGGCAAATTTGGCGCTGTCAGTTCAATGTCTCTGGATCGACTGAGCAGTCTGTGTAGACCCGCTCAGTCAATCCAGCAATCGATGTAGGAAAACCACCCCGGTAAGTGGCGTAGCGCTGCGTCGAAGGGAGCGCTGTTCCCTTCGGCGCAGCGCAGTGTGGACAGTGCGCAGAGCAGACACAGCAAAGTTGATGGGAGATACGCAAGTGATTTATGCCACTTGCGTATCTCCCATCGACTGCTGCTGAATCCGGAAGGTGAGTGTAGACTGGGCCACAGACTGGGGACCGACGGGCTAGGCAGCAGTTCTGCAGAAAAGGAGCTGGGGGTTACAGTGGATAAGAAGCTGGATATGAGTCAGCAGTGTGCCCTGGTTGCCAAGAAGGCTAATGGCATATTGGGCTGCATTAGTAAGAGCATTGCCAGCAGATCGCGGGAAGTGATTATTCCCCTCTATTTGGCATTGGTGAGGCCACATTTGGAGTACTGTGTCCAGTTTTGGGCCCCCCACTACAAAAAGGATGTGGACAAGTTGGAGAGAGTCCAGTGGAGGGCAACAAAAATGATGAGGGGGCTGGAGCACAAGACTTATGAGGAGAGGCTGAGGGAACTATGCTTGTTTAGTCTGCAAAAGAGAAGAATGAGGGGGGATTTGATAGCAGCCTTTAACTACCTGAAAGGGGGTTCCATGGAGGATGGAGCTAGGCTGTTTCAGTGGTGGCAGATGACAGAACAAGGAGCAATGGTCTCAAGTTGCAGTGGGGGAGGTCTAGGTTGGACATTAGGAAAACGTTTTTCACTAGGAGGGTGGTGAAGCACTAGAATGGGTTTCCTAGGGAGGTGGTGGAATCCCCATCCTTAGAGTTGTATAAAATGCAGCTTGACAAAGCCCTGGCTGGGATGGTTTAGGTGGGGTTGGCCCTGCTTTGAGCAGAGGGTTGGACTAGATGACCTTCTGCGGTCCCTTCCAACCCTAATCTTCTATGATACGATGATTCTATGAGGGTTAAAGAGAACTTGAAAATATGACTGGCACTACACCCTAAATCCTCAAAAACCAGAAGGCAAATAAAAACCCCTCTATATTATTTTCATACATTTTCATGATTCTTAAGCCAGTTTCATGGTTTCTAGGGACTTGAGATATGATTTGTCAACATTTAGGGTTGGCCACACTGAGAATGTCAAGGTTCTTGTTATGCCTGCTAAGCCTACGATACAAAAGTTATAAACGATTGAAAGCTTTGGGCTTGTCTGCACCGTGGGGTTACGGCAGCACAACTACAGAGCCACAGGAGTACCACCATAACCCCATAGCACACATGCAAGCCACAGCAACAAAAAGGGTTCTTTTGTCACGGTAGTAACCACACCTCTCCGGGTGATGGTAGCTAGGTCAGTGGAAGAAGGCTTGCGTTGATCTAGCCATGTCTACGCTGGGGGATTCGGTCGGCATAGCTGTTGCACTCAGGGTATGGATTTTTCACATCCTTGAGTGCTGTACCTGTGTTGATTTAAGATTTAAATATAGACCACACCTAGAGGAGAAGGGCAATAGGTGGGATAACATGTTTACAGACAGGGATTTGGCAATGGGTGGAATCAGCAGTCAGTGGGTATGGAAGAGCAGGGAAGAGATGGAATTATGAATTGTTAGCAGTCGTTGGTTTGCTAGAATCAAAAGACTTCTGTAAGGTGGGCAGGGCATCAGATCACCTGGCTCAGCAGAAAGCTGGCTAGCTCTGAATTGTCAGTCTTAACATTGTTGAATGGCCTACGGGATGGCCTCTCAGACGTACTGTATTAAGTGTGGAAGCTGTTGATCCAGTGATAGGACGCAGGAATTGGAATTAACTCAAGTGCTGCAAACAGTTAATTCCCCTAAAGTAAAATGCAGATGTTGTCTGGAGTTGTTAAGAAACTGAATGGAAAGAGCTTGTGCTCATCTGAAAAGGGAGAGGAGATTCAAATGTGTCGTTTTTAGAGTCGGTCAAAAATCAGAATTTCTTTTTGGCAGAAAATTCCAGTAGTTTGCATTCTAAAATGGGACAAAAGTTCGATGTGTTGAAATTTTTCACAGAATGGAAAGCTTTGAAAATGTTGCATTCAAAATGTTTCCTTTTGACATTTCTGATTTAAACTAAATGTTCAGAGGGGACACTGCATCATGGGAGATGTAGTCCCTTTGGAGAGCCCAGCTCACAGAGAAAAATAGGTGTGAAGCACCCAAAACAAAAGTCTTCCCATGAGGCACCACCGCATCTCATGCAGACACAGATTAATGTTGCATTGACCTGAAAAATTAAAAATTTGGGAGGGAATTGGAAATTTTCCTGTGAAATGTCCATTTCCCATTGAAAAAGCATTTAGACAGGAGATTACGGACAGGCTTCTTGTACAGTCCAGGGGCCCCTGTGCTTGGCTTGGTGCTCTGCTGCCTTCTGGAGTCTCTCACTTGTGGGGGAAGTTGGGTCAGGAGAGGAATATTAGGGCGCCTGCCCCCAGTGGTTCTGGCGGGGAAGCTGCTGGAGGCCTCATGTCCCAGGGAGGCTCCCTGGGTCAGCGAGGCCTGGTGCAGTCCCTTTTGGAGCTATGACTTGGATGTGAAAAGCCTTCCCATCTCCCTCACTCCCCCATCTCAAAGGGCCTTGTCCGACTCGCTTCTAGCCCCCCACGTGTTCTCCTGTAGGGGGTAAGCAGGGGAAATTGCAGGCCCAAAGCAGCTTTCCAGTGATGGGTCAGATGGGGGTTAGGGTGGAACCTTTCCTAAACTTGTCCTTTGGGGCTGGGATTTTCAAAGGGCCTATGGACAGGAGGTTGACGCCTCCTACTGAACATCTCTGGGGCATGGGCACCTCCTTCCTTTCATTCCCTATGACAACCCAGCCCCGTTACATGGAAGGACACAGCAAAGGCAGCTGCTGTTCAGCGCTTTGTGCTAGTTCAGGCCTGTGTTTGTGCCTCACTTTGCTTTGCTTCCACCACCAGGCCCGGGTGCGAGAGCTGGAGGAGCAGTGCCGCAGCCACATCGAGCAGTTCAGCCTCCTGTCTCAGGAGCTCAAACGATTCCAGCTCCAAACAGTAAAGACTGATCCCCTGACCTCAACGTTGGTGACTTCTGAGCTCCCCCTCATACCCTGCTGTTCCATCCCACAGCCCCAGTGCGGCCAGTGGGAAAAAGGTAATTGCTGCAAGATGCAGATCAATGCATTGTCTGTTGGCTTCCCTGAGTGTAAGTAGAACCGATTAGGATAAATAATGGGAATAATTTTTTCATCTTTTTACTGTCTTTTTAAACTCCCCCAGTGTATATCTGAGACTGATTCAGAGCTACAGATATTTAACATTTCATTTGCCACAACCAACCCCTTTGTTAACGGGAAGTGTTACACTGACGCATTTCCATTCCCTGCATCTGATGAAGTGGGTTACAGCCCACGGAAGCTTATGCCTGCAGAAATTAAATTTGTTAGTCTTTAAAGTGCTACAGGACTCTCGTTGTTTGTGCTGTACACAGACTAACACGGCTACCCCTCTGGAACTGGTGCTTTAGATTTACAACAGGCATCTTTAACTCCTAGCCCCCAAACTACTAAACATTTGTTTGGAATAATTTCCTGGATAATGAAATCTGTGCCCAGCAGTAAGTGATGTTCGTTTGGGGAGGACGCCGGGTACAATAATTGGCATGGAATTGTGTCACCACCTGTACATGGAAATTTCAGTGCAGCCACTAATGATTCCTCCATACATAAATACAAGGTAACATGTAGGAGGACTGAGGGAAAGCATCTAGATGCTCCGTAAGGAGTGAGGATGCAAGCCCTGATTAGATACTGCCCACATCCTTCGGAACAACTTAACAAAGGATGAGGTGCATTCTCCATCCCTTGGAGCATTAAATGGAGTTTGGGTCTCTTTCTAAAAGATACTCCAGCTCCTTGAGAAGGGATGGACTCACTGGGCTACACTTTCTGACCGGAGTCATGCAGGAGGTCAAATTAGATGATCGCAACGGTCCTTTCTGGCCTTAAAAATCTATACATGTGTGCACTTTAGACACTCAGCAAAGCATTTTCCTCAGCTGTGCATCTTGTGGACTCTTCATGCATCTCAGAGGATGAAATTCACCCCTGTACAAAGGGACTTCACAGTGCTTGTGCACCACTTAAGCCCCACTTAAGGACCCTCATAATTAGAGCTGGGAAAAAACTGGATTTTTCAGTTTCTGGCAGTCTGAAAAAAATCGAAGAAAAGATTTATTTGGGGTCAAACAAAAACTGAACTTTTTCAAAGTTTTAGTGAATTGAAAAGGCAAAAATCATTTTGAGTCAGGTCTAACAACATGTTTT
>ML675623.1:483292-502658 GCA_007922155.1 Mesoclemmys tuberculata | reverse complement strand
TTTTGTTTGCTCCACCTTGAAAGGTTTTGTTTCCATTTCTCCATTTCCTGAGAGGGCGGGAGGAGGTGATGGTGCTCCCTGGCAAGTCATAGCCAGGATTGTTTCACTGTTACTGAAACATTTCAGTTTTTCGGTTGGCGAGAAAGTATTTAGCAAATTCTGCACAAAGTCACAAATGGGTTAGGGTTGACTGCAAGTGCTTTTTTCTGCCAATATACTATTTGCCAAAAAAAAAAAAATTGCCCAGCTTTACTTAGAATAGGTCTTTGTGTTGCCCCTGTGCCTGGGGGCAAACTCACCCTAACACAGTTGCCTACTGAGTTCCAGTCTGTTACACTCATGCAAACCGGTGTCACTGACAACATAATTTTGCTTGCATTACTGGTGCAAAGGAAACCAGCTTGGCTGTCAGAGCTCAGGGTGAGTTTGTGGGATTGGTAGCTAAAAACTGACCCTTTTTACTTGAAGACCCTGGAAGCAGAGTTATCTGGAGTCCCTGGGAGACTATAAACATGGGATTCCCCCAGCACCCTTTCAGAGTAGCATCTTTGTGTGAAGTTGGATGGCAAAGACCTCAAAAGTCAAGAAATGCCGGCTATCAATTTGCCAAAAAACTTAATTCTGCTCCCCTGTTGCAGATGTGTTGTTATTATACAGTTAATAAGATGGTCACATACTTTTTCTCCTAAGTTTTTCTATAAACTTAGATGCTAAAGTTGGACAGCATTTTCCAAATTTTGATATTTCATCAAAAAATATAATATTTTGCAAACATTTTCACAAAAACCCAGCCCTTAAATCTGCTAAAAAAATTTGAAATTCAAAATTTTGTTTGAGGCTTTTTGTGAAAATTTTCACAATTTTTTTCCCTTTTGTCAACCAGACTTATTAGATACATATGTATAGCATGCATCAGTGCTGTACAGTGATTTGTGTATGCCAGATAGAATCCATAGAGACATAACAGTGGGTGAGGTGATATCTTTCATTGGACCACCTTCTGCCGGAGAGAGAGATACGCTTTCAAGCTACACAGTGCTCTTCCTCAGCTCTGGGAAAGTGTCATACCTAGATACAGGATTGAACAGATAGTTTAGCGTAAGTAGTTAGCACATATTCTGAGAGACCATTCCAGGTGAAATGGCCAGTTAAACATCCCTCTAGTTACAGGATAAAAAGGGGGGTTAGTGGCTTACAGATTGTTGTAATAAGCCACAGAGTCCCTGAGAATCATTTATGTATGTGGTAAATACTCAGTAAACTACACTTAGGGCTAGTCTACACAAGAAGTGCTCCAGTGGCACAGCTGGCCACCAATGCAATCGTGTCTGGTGAAGAAATTCTTTGCCAGCAGCCAAGAGCTCCCATCGGCATAGTAAATCCACCTCTGTGAGAGGTGGTAGCTATGTTGGGGAGAAAGGCTTGATCTAAAACCCACTAGAGTAAATGGGAATCTTTCCATTCACTTAAGCGATCTTTGGATAAGTCCTTTTGTAATTAAAATATATACATTGGAATGTGTCTAGGATAAATTCTTGAACTGCTTAACAGAGACGAGTGTTGGGACAATGAAAATAGCGTAATTATACACAGTGAAAAGTACGTCAGGATGCTACTGTACACAAGTGGAGCAGCAGCTGCACACGAGCCGCATAGCATTCTGTGGTGTTGTTTGGAAGCTGGTTTCAGTGCACAAAGAGGTAGGTTAAGATGGTGCATTCAGCTTCGACATTTGCTGGCCTGGACGGCTCACTGGCAGTCTTAACAGCCAGTGGTTAGGCTGCGCCGTTTGCTGTATTAGCAGCACGGGGCAGATTCTTTTCCCAGCCCAACTCCTTGGTTCCTCCCAGGTGGTGTAAATGAGTGAGAATGTGGCTGTCACTGGCCAATGGAACATTTCCCTAGCAAGGCGGGAGGGGAGCTCTCGGCTGCTGGAAAGCCAGGAGAGCCGGTTCCAGAGCCCTAACAAGCTCCCTAACAGCTCCCCTGCCTCCTGTGCAGACTGCACCTCAGTCCAGGAGAGGAGTGGGTGGGTCCACAGCAGTGTACAGGGCTGAGATTTCATGTTAGGAGCCTGGTCTGCTTCCTTATATCAGTTTCGTCCAGTAACTTCAGTGCACTTGCTCAGGGCTGAGAGTGTTTTCACAGCTCGAAGTTAAGCCTTGCTTGGATAGATCCCCGCCAGAGAGGATGTGTTTGCAGTGCAAAGGCCATAGCACTCACAGCGGCTCTTGTTCTGCTCTGCTGGCTGTTTGGAGTAACACGTGGAATGTTTGGTTTCAGGTCCAGATGTTGCTCCAGCACGTCCTGCTCTTCAGTGCCCGAAGAAGATTCATGATGACGGGAGTGACGAGCGGGAACCCTCACCTCAGATCCATGATCCCAGGTCTAGTGGCACCAAGATTCCAGTCTCAGGTGCTGCCGTCACGTCTCCGAAGCAAGTCAAGAGACTGGAGTCTCAGTCAAACTCTTCGAAATCAGAATCCATGCAGAGCAGCCCCAAGTCCTGCCCCACACCAGAGGTAAGTGCTGTTTGCTGTTTCTGGTGTCCCTTGTCATTATCCCCCTTGTCAAGTGGGGATGAACACAGCATGGGATCAGTCGTTTACTAGCACTGCTTTCCTGTGCAGGAAGTAGAGAACCCTGTGGGAAAATAGTAGAAAACTTGCAGAAAAGTGTTGAAGGGATTTGCTTCCTCTTCACTTGGAACACCCTGTGATGGCCATTTGTACAGATCATTGCAGTGTGGAAGGAATGCAGAGAACCTGAGAAAAACCCTGGGATATTTAGAGCAAGTTTCCTGAACTTTTTCAATTTGCATTTAGTCCTGGATAGTTTCTGTTGTGACTTTGCTTGGTTACACACGATATCTGGGTACTGCAGCTTATAGTAATGGTTTAGCAGCATGAAGGCATGTGCTCCCTGCTGCTCTTGTCACAGAGCAATGGAAGAGGGGCTGGTGCAAACATTCCTGCTGATGCTGTTAGATCTGTTAGCGCAG
The DNA here is from genome assembly GCA_007922155.1 of Mesoclemmys tuberculata. Classification (NCBI taxonomy): domain Eukaryota; kingdom Metazoa; phylum Chordata; order Testudines; family Chelidae; genus Mesoclemmys; species Mesoclemmys tuberculata. The sequence continues at coordinate 499,657 of ML675623.1, read as the reverse complement.
GAGATCATGAAAGGCTGAGCTGGTGACGGCAGATGTGGTCAGGTTATCCTGACTTTGCCTTCTCCTCCTCTCACAGCTCAGAGAGGTGATGGGCAGCTGCTCCCTCTCCCCCAACAGGTTTTGTGTGTGGATTCTTGTGGGGCGTAGTTCTGTCCCCTCCCTTATTTAATGTTTCCATTAGATCACTAGGGGAGCTCAGGAAAAGCTAGGTCTGGCAAGACAGGGTCTCTTCCTTCTTCTGATGCTATGCCCACTCTCCGATGCACTTCTTTAGCTTGCTTGAGTACTTGAGTACATCCCTTGATGGCTAACTTTTAGACACTCAGGTTTTAAAATGATGGTTGAATTTAACCACATTTTTGCCATTATAATTAATAAAGAGATGTGGCTAAATTCCTGTCCTGCTTTGGAAATCTCAACTCTGGCCGTTTACCTTTATTTCCCTAGCTGGGATATTAATTCTTATACCTGCCTCCTACACTGCCTTTGCGGGTTCGTTAGTAATATTTATACAACTCTTTGTCTAAAGTGCTACATTAAATGTGAAAATCTACCCTGCAGGGACATTGAGGTGTCACAATGAAAACTCTGAAGTCAAGAAATACTAAAACTAGGGATGCACGTGCATCTTTACTCTGACTCCTTGTACATACATAGGAACATAGGAAGGGACCTCCTGGGCCCTCGAGTCCATCCCTGCTTTCTCTGGCAACCCGCACCATCCTATTCATTCACTTATCAAGATCCACCTTAAAACTAGGTAGGAAGTTTGCTTCCCCCTATTTCTAGTGGGAGGCTATTCTAGGACCTCACTCCTACTTCTCATTTCCAGACGAAGTTTATTCATGACCAGTTTATCCCCATTTGTTTTTGTGCTGACCTTGTCCTTTAGTTTCAGTAGCTCTTCTGTGTCCACCCTGTATTTATACAGTATGTCCACACTGCGATAAAACCCCCACGGCTCACCCATGGCCGCTGATTCAGGGTTATAGGGCTCAGGTTTCAGGCCTGTAAAACTGTGGTGTAAACATTCCGGCTCAGGCCAGAGCCCAGGCTCTGGGACCCCACGAGGTGTTTCTTTTTTCTTCAATACAGGTACGACGTGAGCCACTCTCCAGGCATATGATACCACCCCCGATTTAAGAAATATATTAACCCTTGTAACCAGACCTCAAGTCTCATATGCCAGTTCTTATAGTGTTCTGGGATGGAGATTGTCCGTGCCCCCCCTACCTCCTCCCGACTCCCCCGATCTGAGCATTTTTAGGGCTTTGAATTTTTTTTCCACTTAGATGTGGTAATTTCCATTGTGGTATAGCAAAGACAGAAGGCAGTAGGAAAGTTCTAGAAGGGCGCTATATAAGTGCTAGAATGATCCGGGCTTTATACCCTATAGACTAGTCAGAGTCCATATAAGGTAATTAGTGTCAGCTAACACCAATTAAGGCCCCACCCAGGTGCCTATAAAAACCCTCTACTCCTGAGAGACAGCGTGGAGTGGAAGGAGTAGGTGTGTGGTGAGCAGAGGAGTGTGTGAAGTGGAGGAGAACAGAATGGAGTACAGTGGTGTGTGGGAGAGAGGTGGAGCCCTGAAGCAGGTACTGGGCTCAAGAAGCCAGGAAGACAGAGGGGGTAAAGTAGCCCAGGGGAAAAGCCTGCAGCTGCGAGTAAGGTGCCAGCAGCCCATAGCTGCTACTCAGAGGCCCCCTGGGCTGGGACCCGGAGGAGTGGGCGGGCCCGGGTCCCTACCCCCCTCCCTGGGAAGACGGGGTTACCAGCGACACCTTGGCCCACTGCGAGAGGCAAAAGTGCGAGACCCACAAGGGAGAAGCCGGCCGTTTGCCACACCATGTTCATGGATTCCAAGGCCAGAAGGGAGAACTGCAATCATCTAATCTGTCCTCCTGTGTCACACAGGCCAGAGGAGTTCCCTGGGTGAATTCCATTCAAAGAGCGTTTGGGTCATAGTGGTGCCATTGCGGCAAATTGCCAGTGAGGGCCTAGTACACAGGGAAAATCACCTCTCTGCTTCGACTTGAGATTCTCTAGTTTATGCATCCCAGGTTCGCATTTGCCTCTTTGGCCTCTGTTGTACTAATTTAGATGGCATACATGGACCCAAAGAATCAAAAGTGTTAACAAGACTGTCACTATTCAGCATTAAACAAGGCTTAGGTTTGATATAGAGACCTCAGCCTGCTTAGTACTGTGGCAAGCACACCATAGAAATCCTTTTTAGCCTTTTATTAAAGAGAAATGTTCAACTCTCTATCCCCCTTGACCACGACGTCATTTTCAGAGCCGCTGCTTCCCAAGATATTGCCCCCCCTCCTGTAAACGTGTCCTATGTTCTTTGTTCCAGATGTGTGACTTTACATTTGGCTGCTTAGAAACACACATTATTGCGTGAGCCCAATTTACTAAGCCATGCAGATCCTGTACCTCATTCCCATTAGCCATCCTGCCTTTGCCCCGTTTCTATAACACCATCCTTATTGGAGACTGAAGCAAAGTATTCAGTTAGTTGTGGGCCAGACCTACGGTATCCTTAATCCTTACTCCATTCTTGTTGCATAGTGGAGACCCTGCTCGCTTCTTTTCTTGTTCTCTGTTTAGTTATATGATTAAGGAACCTTTTCCTGTTTTGTTTCTATTTCTTTTACAAGGTCTAACTCAGTTTGACTTTTGGCAAGTCTTATTCTCTTTCTGTACTTTTTGACCTTCAAGAAGTAACTTTCTTCGCTGACCAATCCCTTCTAGGGAACAGAAAAATTCCACTGAAGATCACTTGTGCCTCCACTTTCAGCATCTTCTCTACTCTGGTGTAGTCATCATTGATCTGATCCAGCAGGGATCTGGCAGCGGAACTCATGTACTCTATCCTGGGAAGTAGTTACTTTAAAAAAGATTTAGGGATCATGGTCGATAATTGACTGAACATGAGCTCCATGCAACACTGTGGCCAAAATGGCTAATGAGATTCTTTGATGCATAAACAGGGGAATCTCAAGTAGAAGTAGAGAGGTTATTTTACTTTTATATCTAGCACTGGTGCAACCGCTGCTGGAATATTATGTCCAGGTCTGGTGCCCACAATTCAATAAGGGTGTTGATAAATTGGAGAGGGTTCAGAGAAGAGCCACAAAACTAATTAAAGGACCAGAAAACCTTTGTTACAGTGATAGACTACATGAGCTCAATTGATCTAGCTTAACAAAGAGAAGGTTAGGCGGTGACTTGATTACAGTCTAAAAGTACCTACATGGGGAACAATCACTAACGTTTAAATTAAGAATAGATGCTTTTGTAGCAGACCTGCTATAGGAATTCTTTTGGGGAAGGTCTCTGGCCTGTGTTACACAGGAGGTCAGACTAGTTGATCACAAAAGTTCCTTCTGGCCTTGGAATCTATGAATTTCTGGTTGAACTACAGCAAAAACATTCAGTCTTGATTTAAAATTTCCAGTGATGAATCCACCATGATTCTTGGCCAATTGTTCCAATGGTTAATTACCCTCATTTAAAAATGTGTACCTTATTTCCAGTCTGAATTTGTCTACTTTCAGCTTCCAGCCATTGAATATTGTTACACCTTTCTCTGCTAGATTGAAGAGCCCATTATTAAATATTTGTTCCCCATGTAGGTACTTATTGATTGTGATCAAGTCACTCCGTAACATTCTCTTTGTTAAGCTAAATTGATTGAGCTCTTTGAGTCTTATCACTTTAAGGCATGTTTTCTAAACACATATTAAACCTCATTGTTTGCTTGTATCCATTTTACCAAGCAATCCAGATTGCTCTGTGTCTGTGGACCTGTCCTCTTCATTATTTACCATTCCCCCTAGCTTAGCGTCATCTGCAAACTTGCTGAGGGTGCAATCTTCTCCATCCTCCAGATCATTTATGAAGTTGTTGAACAAAACGGACCCCAGGACTGATCCCTGACTGACTCCAGGAGCTGGAGCTTCAAAAAAAAGGAATATTGTTTAAATATTGTTAAAATTGCAAGGGCTGGCAGCACAGCAAGTGATTTGGATGCATTCTGTCTGCCTGACATGCACAGACTGGAAGATGTTGCACATGTGTATCTAAGGGTGTAGAAAAGAGTTGCACGACATGTATCATTGGAAAAATAGTCAGTGACTCTAATTCCAGACTGCATCATAATGTTGCATACGCACAAAAGTGCACAGTTCAGGACCCCCGTTTGAATGTTTCCTTTGGCATTTCCTGACTTATGAATTAATCATAAACATTGAAAGTTGGCTTTCAAAAGAAAGATGAGAAGGACCTTCAATCTGCAGGGCTTGAAAGCCCTTGGCTTAAAAGAAATTCCAGATTGCTAGAGATTGCAGTGGGAGAGTTCATGATAGACAAGGGGTGGGCAAACTATGGCCCGTGGGCCAGATCCAGCTTCTCTACCATTTCTGTCCGGCCCGCAATGATACCCGGCAATTGAGGAAATTAATAGAATCTTCCTCCATGCAGGGGCGTAGCTACGAGTGAGCCGGGATGGGCCACCCACTTTGAAAACAGGTCAATCCAAGCTCTGCTTAAGCTACCTTCAATTGGAGCTTTTTCGGCTGGTAGCTTCCCGAATTTCCTGCTTCCGGTCACGTGGCCAGAAGCAGGAAGTTCGGGAAGTGCTTGACCGCAAGTTGTAAGTAAAAGTTTAGCGTTTGTGTTGTTACAAATTTGACACGTGTTCACAAAATGACTTGCAATAGGAATTGCCTCCTAAGATAAGCTTTGGAGAAACGTGTATTCAGTTGCTTGTTCTTAAGTGCAATTACTTTGTTGTGGAAAGAACATAATGGGGTTTCATTGATCTAGAAGAAAGGTGTGGCCCGCGGCGACTTACCAAAATTAGTGGAGTGGCCCCTCTGCAAAATTTATTGCCCACCCCTGTGATAGACTGTGCGTTGCTCATTCGTGAGGGCTGCTTCACTGCCTCGTAGCTCTCAAGCTTTGGCTGTTCAAAGCCAGTCAGCAGTAGTTTTTGTAAGGGGAGCGGTGTAGCCTTTGCTCTTGTGCTCAAGTGTTTCATTTTCCTTGTGTTCGAGAATAACTGAACTGACTTTACCTGAACTTTCAGAGATCTGCTCAGGTGATTCTCAAACCCTTCTGAAAGCAGAGCTAGTAACACCTGTCGGCTCTCCTCTGGGACTCATCGCAGTCTCAGATGGCCAAATGGCAGGCAGGAGCCAGGCAAAGGGCAAGATGTCCTCAATAAAGGCTAGAAGGCAAAGAGAACAAAGAGAAACATCCTGCCCCTTTAAGGCTCACACCACCACCAGGTTTTCCCTCGTCCACAGCCCAAAAGGTTCACAGGCACCCCAAATATCTGTCCTAATGTCAAGTCCCATGAGGAAGGGGAGTGTGGGGCATTCAAGGCTCAGAGAAAAAACCCCAAGGCTGGATTTCTCCTCAGCCAATGCTGGGAGGCCCAGCCTGTAAACTTAGCCCACCACTGTGGCTCATCGAGGCAGTAGAGCACACCCATGTTGGCAGGGCTCTCCCTCCACTGTGTGCATCTCAGACGCAGCAGAGCCCATCCTTCCCCTCTTCCCATCGGTAGGCTGTTAACTTTTTCTTGGCCCCATGGGGAGTTAGGTGTGTACCCCTATTACAGGGATCAGTCGTTGCTGACAGGGATTGATTTACTGTATGCTGTCTGTAGGCGCAGAGGAGGAGAAATACTGCGCTTTGTATTTGACGTCTGCTGCCATCCACAAAGGCCAGAGGGGGTCGGGCAGGAAATTCTCAGAGTATATGAATAGGGAAGGGTGGGGGAGGAAGGGTTTTCTGGGGAGGAAGGGTTTTCTGGGGAGAGGGAAGCTGATTTCAAATGAAAGTTCAAGAGAAGAGGCTCCCAGTAGTAGGGGCTTTTAGGCTTCTTCCTTTTTCCTAAAGCCCAGTTTAGGCCCCAGTCTGCAAATGCCTAACTCCTGAGTTCAAAGGAGTTTCTGTGTGTGTGTAAAGTTAAGCACGTGCATGGTGTTTGCAGAGATTTGTGCCTGAATCTGTAATCTGTTGGCTGGACGTTTCCATCACTCACAAAGACTAACGTGCTTCACAGAAAGGACTGAAAAAGCACCAGAATGTTCATTTCAGAGATGGTGGCAATTGCTGAAAACAATATTATATTGATTTCGTATTTAATGAGTATTAATTAGGGTTTCTTCTATTCTGGGAAATTTTACTGTGCAGTTGTCTACATTAAGCAATTATTGAATTTGCTTATTGAGATATAAATTTAATAGAAACCATTCATGTTGGAAATATGTTTATACATGCCTCATCTGCTACCTGCTGTGGTTACTACACCACTTTAGTACAGTACTTTACTGCATCTTCTACAAGAACTTCAGCCCTTTTATATCAGCTTTGTATTTATGAAGCATTTGGGGGAAAAACATTAGGAATGGAGAGCTCATATGGGGAAGGGCTTGAAAAGTCTCCTGCTTGGTGGTGAGTGGTGAATTTTCGCTGGGGAGCACAGCAGCTTATGGCATCAATTTCTGAAGAATTCAAGCTTTTATTAGAAAAATATTTTAGGCAAAACAGTTATGTTCATTTTACTTCCAAATATGTAGTTACGACTACGCAGTTGTCCTACTGAGCCGGCAGGTAGACAGCTGCAGTTCTGGTGAGTTTCATTCCTACAATTCAAATACCATGGGCAGCCATGAAACTGATTCATGTCAGCTTCATTCTCCTGCCCTCTGGGAAATCTCTGAGCAGCTGCAGGTATAGGCCCAGGAGTTATTTATAAGTGAGGAAAATGGAGACGCCATGATGATAGGTATGGTATAAACGCCCAGACAGACACATTAAAAATGGCACTTGGGCAGGGGTAGAGTGCTAGAGACCTCTTCCCACACTCCTCACTCTGTCCAGGAGGCCACAGGAGAGTAGCCTAGGTGGGACCTGCCCACTTGCAACATCCAGGTGATTCTCAAGACGAGAGAAGAACAAACCACGACAGGTATAAGACACATTGGGTCTATCTGCCCTGCGGAGTGAAGTCGATTGATTTTAAATTGACTTTCACCCACCAAAGTTTAGAAGTCGGAGGAGTGTGATCACACCACGCTCATTGCGTCGGGGGATTGTGTCCCCACTAGCCGGGCCTGGGTTGACAATCAGAGCAGTGCACCAAGGTAGCTGTTCCACAGTGCAACTAGCTGCAGAGGATTTTGGGAAGGTTGTCATCCTCCCAAGATGCAACGTGCTCCCCTCCTCCCCTTCTTGTCCCTGTCCAAACAAACAGACAATCTCCTTTTCATGCCATTTTTTCACATCCTTCACTCTGCTGCACGTATGCCATTGCCTGAGAGGAATGGAGTGCACCCAGCTCTGCACCCAAACACCTCACGACTTATTCTGCAGTATTTTCAGGGGTGAGACAGGAGCTGCAGCGCTGAAATTTGCCATGTTACAGAGGCCGCCTTGCTACAAGCCACAGAATGAAACAATTCCCATTTGCTGCAGGCTGTCACGCACCACCTGCAGTTTGGTGGAGCACCGCTTCTGGTCCCAGGAACAAGCAGTGACCAGTGGGATCGCATTGTTCTGGAGGTGTGGGGTGATGAGCCGTGACTGCAGAACTTTCAAATGCAGAAGGCCACTTTCTTTGAACTTTGCAGAGAGCTCTCCCTAGCCCTGAAATGCATGAATTCTCGCTTCAGACTAGCTCTGACAGTGGAGAAGATAATGGCCATTGCTCTGTGGAAGCTAGCATCGTCAGTTGGGAATCTATTTGGAGTCAGTAAATCCACTGTGGGAGCAGTTGTGATACAAGTGTGCCAGGCCATTAATAGACTTCTGCTAAGAAGGGAAGTGATTTTGGGAAATGTGGAGGACAAAATGGAAGGCTTTTTTTCACCTTCGTATCTGTGACAAGCGCTCTGCAGGACTCTGAGATGGTGGTGTGTTGAAGGCCACTTTGTCCACTGTGAGGGAAGTAAAGCACAAGGTACCCATTATTAACTCATCCCATGGATGAAAAGTTATGTTACAATGTAAAAATAAGTTCCCTGAACATTCCCAAGGGAAGGCTACAAGCACATACGTTGTCTGACTATTGCAGGGGTCGAAGCGCCGTTCCATGGTAAGTAAGGGGTGAGTGCATCTATGTTAGGGAAATCCCTGGGGCCCATGGTGCACTAGTCCATGCTCCCTAGAGCATGGATGTCAGGGCTCCCAATTGATCAGGCTTTTAAGAGGCGGTAGAAAGGGTGGGTGTGGGTTAACCGTCTCTGGAGGATAAAAACGGGAACCCGTTTGCGGATGCCAAAGGCACATAACAACAACGTCCTGCTTAGGGACTGGCAGTGTGCTAAGCCAAGAAACCATCCCCAGCTGTGCAGTAACACACACTTTAAAAAGCTTTCTTGGTCGGGTACTGTAAATGTGCGCCATCTTCCCTAGGTAACCATGAGTGATTTCAGCCGGCTGAGGATCACACAGGCGAAAAGGGAGGATTTGCTTCAAGCATCTGGCTACAGGCCTGGCCCTTAGGATGCTATGCTGTGTTTTGCGATGATGCCTGCACAATTAATAATAGAATGGCGTGGGACAGTGTCCTGTCGCAGTGGAAGAAATAAGGCTGCCCTCCCAAGAAACCTGCACAGGATTGCAGAGTGTCTGCATGAAAGCTTCCTGGAGATATGCCTGGAGGGTTCTCGGAGCATCCCTGTGCACATAAATAATCTTTTCTGCAGTGAACCCAATGCTTAAGTACACCAAGTACAAAGAAGCACAGCCCCACCGCCACACCCACCACTTTTTCCCACTGGTAAAGGATTCTGGACAGGGGCTATAACCAAAGACATGCAATTTGCAGTACAAACGCACCACATGTGCCTTCTCCGGCACCCCCGTCAGTCATGGTTTCCTGCATCTGGGTGGGCTGCTCCTGTGTTGCAAACAGCTCGTGGCTTTCAGGGAGAAGGGATGCCTCACTCACTTGCTCTCTGTTCTCCTCATCATCCTCTTTGTCCACAGACTCGTCCTCATTCATCCTGGCCTCAGATTCCCCCGAGGAATCAACGCCGCGAGCTGGCACAGTGGTGGGGTTTCTGCTAAGAATCGCATGCAGCTCCTCGAAAAAGCGGCATGTTTTGGTTGAGAAGCCAGAACGGCTGTTAGCTTCCCTAGTTTTCTGATAAGCCTGACTCAGCTCTTTGATCTTAACGTGTCACTGCTGCGCGTCCCTGTTGTGCCCCTTCTCCAGCATGCCACGAGATATCTTCTCGTAGATATCCAATTTTCTTTTGCTTGCTTGGAACTGATTTTCTTGGAACAATTTTCTTTTGCTTGCTTGGAGCATTATGGGATACCTCCCAGAGGCCAGTGACGTCGATTTACGTTGTGCTCTGCCTACACTGACAGTCATTTGACTCACAGAATTCGACTTCAGTGCTACGCCACTTGCGGGATTTTGTATTTTAATTGAAAAAGTTGAGTTTTACCACAATCTAGGTTGGTGGGACTGACTTGCCAGTGGAGACGCATACTTTATGTGGTGGACATAAGCCGCATTACGTTGACCTACATTGTTAGTGGAGACCAGGCCTGAGGGTGAAGTGTTGGCTCCATTAAAGACAATAGCAAAACTCCTATACATTTCAGTAGGGCCAAGATTTCACCTTTATATACAGAGGTGGATACAAAAGATGGAGCAGGGTCCAGTGATGGCACTTTCCCAGATGCTGGGGATGGCAGAGGTTTCAGGCTTCTTACCACAGCCTTGCGCCTTGACCTCTCTAGAGGTGCCCTCTCACCTCTTCTTTCCTATCTACCTTGGACTAGTAGATTTAGTCCTCTGGATGCTAGGTGTCTGGTAAATTTTTATGTCATGGAGCCAAGAACATGCATCTGTTACTCATTCTACCTTCCCAGAGCAGTTTCTATACAGTTTAGCTGCTTCCATGTGCAGTATAGTACTTGTGTAATCAGACTGATATACACTAGCTCAGAAATAGGATTTCTGTTGCTACACTGCTGTTGTGATCTTTCAGACACTGTTCCTTTACTCAGAGTTGTAGCTTCTCTTTCCTCGTTTTTATGTGTTCTTAGGTGGACACTGCAAGTGAAATGGAAGAACTGGATGTTGATAGCATCCCTCTGATTCCAGAGCCAGAGAGCCAAGGCCCTGCGAAGCTCCAGGTCTTCTTAGCTCGGTACAGGTACTGAACTACACACCTTTGTGTAAAAGGAGGCAGAATTAAGGGGATTTTTGGCTGCAGGGCTGCCCCTGTCTACTCTGGGGTTTCTTGCTCCTTTTTGTGAGCGTCTGGCACTATCCACCATTGGAGATGAGATACCAGAGCACATGGACCATGCCTCTGATACAGTTGGGGAATACCCCTGCTGCTGAGGATCTATACAAACAAAAATAATGGCCCCATACGACAAAACAGCAAACTCACAAGATGCGTAACCAGTAGAGATGGCTGAACATTTTCCTTTGAAACTGTTTTGTTTATGGAAAATTGGGGATTTGATTATGCATGTTTTTTGTGTGAAAGTGTCCGCTTTCTGGGGAAAATGTCATGTCTTCATCACAGAAATATACACCTGAAAACTGAAAAGTTTGCAGCTGAAAAACAAAAAACTTCCAGTTTTTGACCAAAAACATTCAGGTTTTGGCTGAAAAGTTTTGGTTTTAAATTTTCTCAGCAAAATTTCAAAATTTCCCACAGAACAAATCCCTGTTTTCTAGCCAGCTCTGATAATGATTGAAACCTCAATCCTGACACACAAAGCAGTTGTGGGAAACATGCGTACCCGTTTACTGTCCAAGATATGCAAGTGCGGTTTTAAAGGCATAAACAACTGACCTAGAAAGTGCCTGGGACAATTACTTGCTCACCATGGCTGGATCCAACACGTACCAGGGGATCTGAGCCCTGGGCCAGGAGGGAGCCCATGGACTCACAAAGTTTGGATCCAAGGATCCAAGAGGGGTAGCATGGGCGGTGGACTAAGCCTCTCCAAACAGCTGCCAGCAGCTCCCACTCGGCTTCTGCCCCCAAGGCCCTGCCTCTGCTCTGCCTCCTTTCCCTTGCTTCTGGTCACAGCAGGAGCAAACGGTGGGTGATGGGGGCTTGTGGGAGGAGGCAGAGTGGTGACAGGAAGAAGCAGAGTGAGAGCGGCGGGGGCTAGAGAGGCGTGAGCAATGTGGGTGTTGTGGGGCAGAGCAGGGATGGAGAGTGGGCGGGGCATTGGCAGTGAGGTAGAGCGGGGGAGGGTCTCAGGGTGGAGCCAGCTTCCCCAAATTCAAGAGGCACGCGCCGCCTACGAAGGGTAGCTCTGCGTTGGCCTTCCTCGGAAGCACTGAGTGCTCCCAGAGGCAGGTACCAGCCTCAGTGACCATGAGCTGATCTAGTGTGGCCACTTCGATGTTTTGCTGTGCAAAGTACATTTTATTGTTGCCTCTGTTTCAGCTATAATCCTTTTGATGGTCCTAATGAGACCCCTGAGGCAGAGCTCCCACTGACCGCCGGAGAGTACATTTACATCTATGGGGACATGGACGAGGATGGCTTCTTTGAAGGTATGTTTGATGAAATGAGATGTGATTCAGAAGTGTAGAACCCAGCATCATTAAAGAACAGAGGAACTTAATGATTCTTACAGCTGCAAGGAAGCAAAAGATCATAAGGCCAAAGTGAGACCAACATCAGTGAGTGCAGCTCTCATGACTCAATGGGGAATGCATTTACTTATGTCAGTGTTGAATAAAGGGTGAAATCCTGGCCCCACTGAAATTAGTTGGAGTTTTGCCATTAATTTCATTAGAGCCTGGACTTCACCCGTAGGGTTTTACCTGAGCTCTTCTGACTCCTCCGCTGTAGGCGTCCCACTTTCCTCTCAAAGAGTCGACAGCTGGTAACGCTGTGATGCAACCACTGGTGCCCAAGTGTTTAAGACATTGCCTTGCACTGATCCTTGGAAAGTAGCTCGCAGCGCACTAGTTACCGCCCTGGTAGCTGGCGTTCCTGACGCACTCAGGAAAAGCTGAGCCAAGGATTTTTCAGGTCGGGCTGAATCAAAACATCCAAAAAAAGCTGGTTCAATCTGAACCAAAACATTTACATTTTTTTGTATTGAATTGAAAACTCAAAATAATTGTTTTGAGTCGACTAGAAATTCTTATTTTTCATTTTTTAAAATTCATTTAAAGTCGACCAAAACATTTTCAGTCAACTCGAAACAAACTTTATTTTCTGTTTTTTGTTTCAATTTGTCCTTTTTAGGTGGTTTTTATCCTTATTTGTTGGATTTTTTACACATCCCTGAGTGGCAAAACTTTTGCCGGCATAAGTGATTCAATTAGTTCTCCTTCTGCACTGCCACAGGCTACTTTAGATACTTCTACAAGTCCCCCTATACGTAGATTCAACCTCAGGCCCCACCTGAGAGAGCTGTTTTCCTAATCCATCACTGATTCAGTGAAGCATTTTTATTAATTTAGAGTAAATTCAAAAAAAGCATAAAATAAAATAGAGCAGAGAAGGCAACAGGCATAAATGGCTCTGGCTTGAGTTCTGTCATCAGAACCCAAGTCAATTTTCCCCGTTTCAAAAATGTTTAATGAAGCCATGGTTAAAAACAAGCTCTTTCGTAGCCCTGTAAGATGCATTTACACTGGTCTTACTGGTCAGATTTCTAAGTTACTGTTACAGATCAGTACTAAATGAGGAAATCTGGACTAAATATAACATTATAGCATAACATGAATTACAATGGTAATATTCTTTAAAGTGTCTAAATGACTTGTGAACCTGAGGCCCATCTGATTAGACTTGGACTCTGCCTAAATCACAAAATGCTTTTGGAAAAGATAATTTAATTCAATGCCATTTAACACTGTGGCTTCTTGCTTTGTGTGGGCCTGAATTTCCTTCTGCTTTTGCTGTTTTCTTTAGCGTCTTCTCTCACCTTTTCTTTCCTCTTTTTTTCTGCTTTCCAACTTTTTAATTGACTCTTTTATAATTTGAATTTGAAACAATAAAATAGTAATAATGACTCACCAGTAATTGGATTTGTTAATGTCTGGGCACCTTTATTAGAGGAACCACCAGATAACTGCAGGGAGCTCAGAAAAGAGCTACAGAGATGAGCAGGGGCTGAAGAGATTGGCTTTATGAGGCAAGTTAAAAGGAGCTAAATCGACTGAGCTGAGCTGAGCTGCCTTGGGGATTTGGTGAGAGCGTGAATTGACGGGAAAGGCTGGAGAAGAATGGTTTAAGATAGCAAAAGGGGCGTGCATAGATGAAATAAAGGAAAGGAAACTTAGGCCTTGTTTACACTAGAAAAATAAGTCGATTTTATGTACGTCGACTTGCAGCCACTGCAATAATTACAGTGCTGGCTGCTGTCCACGCTCCCCTCCTTGCGTCGGGTGCGCATCCTCACCGGAAGCGCTTTCACTCACCTAAGGTGCCGTATGGGGAGCTCTGAGTCCAGGCTCTCAGCTCCCAGCTGGGAGCCCCACAGGCTTCTGGGTCCTGATTGGCTGCCCCCCTCCCCACTCTCGGTTCCCACACTTCTTCCCTCCTCCTTCCCAGGGGAAAGCTACCTGGGGCTGCCAGCAGCCTTGTCAATTTCATGGCTTTGTTGTGAAATTGACAATGCTGCCCGGCTCCCTGGCAGATGGGAGCTGAGACCAGCTGCTCAGCTCTCAGTGGGGCTTGCCAAGGTGGAGCAGTGAAATTGACAAGAACGACAGCCCCACAGCTGATGTAAGCAGACACAGTGTCTACACTGACCTAAGCAGACGTAAGCCCTGCACCTCTCGTCAAAGTGGTTTTATTTTGTCAAAAAACGGGGCAGTTTTGTTGGCCGTGGTGTAGGGAGGGGGCAGTGAGGGGGTCGCAGTGTGGACACCAGCACTGTTTTGTAGAAGAAAGCTGACTTTTTTCAACAAAACAGTCTAGTGTAGACCAGGCCTGAGTCTAAATAGCTAGAAATCCTTCCCAGTTCATAGGTCAGGGGTGGCTCTTTTACAGTTGAAGTGCAATTCGTGGAGCCCCTACCCCCCGTTCACCCCCTGCCAGACGAGGGTGGAGAGCTCAGGGCTTCAGCCCCCGGTGGGGTGGGGTGGGGTGGGGTGGCTCGCAGCTTCTGTCCACAGGAGCCACCTGCCAGGGCTCAGGGCTTCTGCCCATGGGGCGCGGCTGCCTGGGTTTCAGCACTACAGGGAGTGGGTCTCAGGTAGACGTGCACCATGGGGCAATAGCCCCAAGCCCTGGCAGGCACCTCCCATGGGGCAGAAGCCCTGAGCCCTGCTATAGGGCCAAAGCCCTAAGGCCCGGGAGGCGCGTCTCAGTTCTCAGACTTCTGAAGGTGGTTGTGTGCGTCAAAGAGTCAGTAAGTCTGGCCAGCCCTGTAATAGGCTGTGAAATACGCACCAAGGACAGTGGTGGTGTCCCCTCAGTTGGGACAAAGTGCTAGGAAGTGGAGGGAGCAGTCCTTCTTCCCCGGCAGTGCTGGGCTCGCCTCTCTATTCTGATTGCTGTGGGGTAGCGACAGGCAAGAGACGCTGCTCCTTTGTCTCTCTGCCACCCAGTTGGATTTGGCGTCTGAAGGGCAGGTGTGCTGATAATGGATTTCCTGTTTCTCGTCTAGGGGAGCTGATGGATGGCAGGAGAGGGCTGGTTCCCTCCAATTTTGTGGAACGCGTTTCAGATGATGACCTCATGACCTGTCTGCCTCCAGAGGTAAATGATCTAACCCAGAGCTCGTACCACGAGAGGAGTTTTGTCGGGGCAAGCGCCAGCAGCAGTGGAGAGAAAAGCGATTGCTCTGCTGAAGAGGCCAGTGTCAGTCCATTGTCGAGTAGACATGGAGACCAGGAGGAGCCTGTCAGTCACACAGCAGTGCCTTACCCCCGAAAGCCGACTCTGATCAAACAACTTGCCAGAAGCATCGTGGTAGGCTGGGAGCCACCGCTTTTGCCAGCTGGCTGCACAGACATAGAGAGCTATAACATCTATGTGGATGCAGACCTATGCCAGAATGTGAAGAGTGGCTCTCAGACTAAAGCTGTGATTGAGAATCTGGACTTGAATCTGGGAGCCTATCGCATCTCCGTGCAAAGCGTGAGCGAGCGAGGAAGCTCCGACAAACTGCGGTGCACTCTCTGCGTGGGGAAGGATTTCTGCGTGGCGCCGACACTGCTGACGGTCGAAAGCATCACCGCAACCTCGGCAGAGGTCACCTGGCTACCATGCAACAGCAGCTACGCTCACGCCGTGTACCTCGGCGAGGAAGAGTGCGATACGGCAAAGCCAGGTGTCTACTGGTACACGTTCCGCAACCTGCGGCCTAGCACTCAATACGTCGCCAAGGTGGAGGCCCGGCCCCCCAGTGTGCTCTGGGAGTTGCCCCAGGAGAGGCGTGAGCAGAAATCAGCAGTGATCCATTTCACGACTCCCTCAGCAGGTATTGGGGCAGACGGGGACCAGCAGTGCAGTTTACTAGGTGGTTTCACTGATTTCCAGAGTAAGGGTGTGTCCGCACTTGGAGCTGGGGGTGCTGAGAAGACGTAACCCGCACTAGGTCTTATTGAGCTCCACGAATGTAGCCATGGTGGCGGGAGCAGTGGGAGGGCAGCCACCCCGAGTGGTTGCCCGTCAGAGACACTAGCTACATACACAAGGTGGCTAGACCTTCCCACAGCTCATATTGCTTCAGCTGCTTTTTATTTTCGGCACGCTAGCTTGGTGAGAGCTGGCCCGTGTATGTTTCTTCGAGCGGGGACTCAGACCCTCGGCTCCACGTGTAGACAGACATAAGCTGGTTTGTCATTTTGTTGTAATGTTTTCCTTGTTTAATTTTTTTTACAAGTTGCACTCTTTTTGTTGCAAGTCGCTGAGTGAAAATAGCAAATGTCCACCTTCAGTGAAGTGTGCAATGTGCCTTCCTGCGGGAGAGGCGACAGATATCACCATTAAACACATGCACCGTGCTGCAGGCATCATTTCACTTCACCCTTTACATTTGCCAAATCCTCATTTCCACATGGGGAAGCACACAAAGCAAAAGCATTGCATTTTCCCTGCTCTGATTTGGTCTGTTGTCTCCCAGGTCCAGAGACGAATGGCTCCATTGCATTTCTATTCCTGCAGCTCATGGGTGAGAGCCCCATGTCCGCTGCTTATTGGATTTAGTTTGACAATTAGGTCACTGTCATTATGAATAAAAGGGCAAATCTCACTGATCTCACCTAGGAACTCCTGATGCACCACTTGATGTCCAAGCAGAGCCCGGCCCCTCAGCAGGCATTCTGGTTATCAGCTGGCTGCCTGTCACCATTGATGCAGAAGGATCATCGAATGGGGTCCGAGT
>ML675623.1:395860-483282 GCA_007922155.1 Mesoclemmys tuberculata | reverse complement strand
CCTTTTCAAACACATCCATGGCAACAGATTGATAACTTTTGGCTTGGCGCGCAACATGTGTCCTGGGTATAGGATCTCTCCTGGAGAAATGGGATAATGTCAGCTGAGCTATTTTTGAATATTAGGATCAACAGGTACAAGAACTTGCATGATTCTGGCACTGTTAGCTCTCCTAGAGCTCAAAAATAGCTTAGAATTGTGCGCAGATGCAAGTAGCTACTCCAGACAGCGTGGACTGAGGGATTGCAGTGCTGGGAAATGGAGTTCTTCTTTGAGTGCTTGCTCATGTCCATTCCAATTAGGTGTGCTTGTGCTGCATGCACAGTCGCCGGGAGGATTTCCCCTAGTGGTATGCGTAGGGTCGGCTCTGGAGCTCCTTGGAGTCACGCCTCCATGGCACCTATATAGGGCCCTGCCAACCCCCTGCCTCTTCAGTTCCTTCTTACCGCCCGTGATGGTTGCTGGAACGCTGGTTACTCTTGCTTTGCAAATGTTCCCCTCGTAGTGGTCTTCCATGCTTTACCTGTAAATAGTTACAGTTTTAAGTTAGTAGTTAATATTAGATAGTACCCTGTTTCCCCGAAAATAAGACCTACCCCGAAAATAAGCCCTAGCATGATTTTTCAGGATTTTTGGAGTATGCTTGAAATATAAGCCCTTCTCCAAAAATAAGCCCTAGTTACAGTTTACAAGCGGTTCACAAGTAAAGGTCCCCATGCACTTTGTTGTTCATGGAAAAAAATAAGACATCCCCTGAAAATAAGCCCTAACCCATCTTTCAGAGCAAAAAATAATATAAGACCCTGTCTTATTTTCGGAGAAACATGGTAGTTTAGTAGATAGGTCTCCCTACAGGATCACCTTTTCTGCCTTTTTGCTGGGGCCGGGACATGCTTCGGTCCCCTGGGTTTAAACCATGCAGGGCTTGCAAGAAGTCTGTGTCTAGAAGTGATCCCCACACTATCTGGCTCAAGTGCCTTGGAGAGATCATCAGAAGGATCGCTGCAGGATTTGCTGAGACTTTGGTCCGGGAACCAAGAAGGAGAGAAGCCAGAGGTTGAAGTTGCTCTCCGACCATGACCGTGCTCACCTCGGTACGCAGTGCTCTTGCATCCATATGAGACAGTGCCGAGGAAGGACTCTGGACCAGGAGACCCTTGGCACTGTCACGGGTCATCGGTGCAGATGGACACGTCAAGAGTGTGGCACTGGTCCCATTCCCCTGTTCCGTGCAGGAAACAAGAAAACAGACGGGACGCTCGCCAGCGCCTGAACCATCTGGGCTAAGGGCTTGAGCTGAGCGTGATCCGTGTCTGGTCTTCTGCAGCTATGGTTAGCTAAGCTAACTTCTGCAGCTATGTTGCCATCGTAGCTTTGGCCCTGGGAGGACAGTTGAGTCCAATGCCTCTGATCTCCCCACCCAGGGAATTTGTGGAGGAGTTGCAGCTCCCCTCCATGCCAGAGACATCCAAGGCTGCCCAAGAGTTCATTGAGTGCACTGCAGTACTTGCCCAGGTGAGGGAAAGTGCACCAGAGGCAGAGCACACAGCACCGAAAAAACGCAGGATGCCTTCTAAGGGCAAATCTTCAATGATGACCCAACAGCCATCCCCTGCCCCTCGTCACCGGTCGCTGGCAGTGAGGGGCACCACGCTGCTGGGTCCCTGTGGAACGATCATTCAGGATCTGACTCCGAGGAGGAATCCTGTATCTCAGGACAAAGTCAGCACTATGCTAAAGGGGCATATCACAGAATGGACATGGCTCACCCCGTTTTCATGCCACAGCCACTGCAGTGGCAGGGCCTGGTGTAGTGGCCCTTTTGGATCCAGTGGGTCTTCCATCAAGCCCAAGGGTCTCATTTGGGACATTCATTCTCATTGACCTCAGGGAGCAGATACCAGCCGCCCCATTTGGAAGTCGTACCACGACTAAGACACTGAGACCAAATATGACGCCATTCCTGGGACTGAGCTAGACTTGACCCCAGCACCACGCTTGAATACTTGGCACTGTGGGACCCTTGTGGAGCAGAAGGTCAGGGAATCATCCTCCTCATCCCCCAATGAGGCTGTCGCAGGATCATCACCGGCACTGGTCATGGAGAATAGCAGGTGCACCAGGAGCTCCTATGTAGAGTAGCTCAAAACCTAAGGCTCCAGGTTGAAAAAGTCTCTGAAGGTAGTGCCCTGCAAAGAGAAACAAATGTGCCCATCTCGAGATCACATCAACAGAGTGGTTTCAATCCCGCCCATCCATATTGGAGACTGCTCAACCCGCAGTCAGCCTGTGCAGGAGTCCCCTTCGCTGCTCAGTCCCCATCTCTGAACTTGGCCAACGCTTTGCCAACAGGCTGGGGGGCTCATCTAGGAAAGCTCAGGACCCAAGGTCTTTGGTCCCGAGAAGAACTGTCAACCCACATCAACATGAGGGCGCTGAGGGCAGTACACCTGGCATGTCAAGTTTTCAGTACTCACCTGGAAGGGAAGCGTGTGTCTGTAAGAACAGACAGTACAACAGTGATGTTCTATGTAAACAGACAGGGTGGAGCACATTCCTCTCCCCTGTGCCAGGAACCCTTGGTCTGTCGTATTTCTGCATAGCTCATGCAATTCACCTGGAGGCGTCTTACCTGTTGGGACCACGGAATTGGCAGGTCACCTTAGCAGCTCGATCTCCACCCACAAAAGGTCTCTTTTTCCAGACGTGGTGAACGACATCTTCCGGAAGTGGGGGATTCCCGATAGACTTATTTGTGACAAGCTCCAACGGGAAGTGCACGTAGGTTTCCTGTTTCCAAAATCACAGTTCAGGGTCAATCACAGACGCGTTCCTCATCCCATGGACAGCTCACCTGTTCTACATGTTCCCGCTGATCCTGCTGGTCCACAAGGTCCTCCTGAAGGTCAGGAAAGACAGCTCCTCCATAATCCGGGTAGCTCCAGCTTGGCCGCACCAATATCGGTGTGAGACACTTCTCGACCTTTCAGTGGAGACTCATTTTAGTCTCCCTCTAGTGCCCGACTTGATTACTGAGGATCACGGCCTCCTTCACCACCCTAGGCTAGAGTCTTCCACCTCGCAGCTTGGAAGCTCCATGGCTGAACTCTCTGGAGCTGGAATGTGTGGAGCAGCTCAGGGGATCCCCCTTGGCAGAGGGAAACCTTCCACCAGGGCCACCTGTGTGGTCAAATGGAAGAGATTCTCCACCTGGGCCTCGCAGAAGGGTCTTCCGCCCAGATTATTATCCCGACCTCTTATCTTGGACTACTCTTACACCGTAAGCATCAGGGGCTTTCCATGTCGTCAGTTAAGATCCATTTGGCTGCAGTCTCAGCCTTTCATTCCTGGGTAGCGGGCTGCTCGATCTTTGCTAATCACACTATGGGATGCTTTCTCAGAGGCCTCGACAGGTTATACCCTCAGCATCAGCCAATGGGATCTTAATCTATTGCTATCAACACTGACAAAGCCACTGCTGGGAACCATTAGCAACATGTTCACTCCTCTACCTATCGTGGAAGGTAGCTTTTCTGGTGGCCATTACTTCAGCTAGGAGAGTTTCAGCGTTTCAGGCCCTCACATCAGAGCCTCCTTACCTGGTTTTCTTCAAAGATAAGGTTCACCTGTGTCTGCACACAACTTTCCTTTCAAAGGTAGTGGCGCATTTTCACTTGAACCAGGACATTTTTCTCCCTGTTTTCTACCCAAATCACACGCCAACAGCTGAGAACAGAGGCTCCATTCATTGGCTTTTAGGTGGGCTTTGGCCTTCTATATCAAAAGGATTAAACCTTTTAGAAAAACAATGCAGCTCTTTGTAGCAGTAGCAGATAGGATGCAGGGCCTTCCAGTTTCATCTAAAAGAATCTCTTCATGGATCACGTCATGCATCAGCCATGCTATGACTTGGCAGATACTGGCTCCAGCATTGAAAGCTCACTCCGCAAGGTCTCAGGCATCCTCAACAGCATTCCTAGCTCAGGTCCCGATCCAGGACATCTGTAGGGTTGCAACATGGTCATCCATTCACACTCTGCTGCACACTACGCTATTACTCAACTAGCCAGGGACGACGCAGCTGGCAGTAGAGTGATGCTGCAATCTGTAGTACGTTGAACGCCGTCCTCTCCTCCTACGGGGCAGCTTGGGAGTCAACATGAGCAAGCATTCAAAGAAGAAAAAACAGTTACTAACCTCCTGTAAGACTCACCCGCCTACCCCCTGTCAGAGTCAGCCAGCAAGACGGAACTGAAGAAATGTGGGTGGCAGAGCCCTATATAGGGTGTCATGGAAGTGCGACTCCAGGCGTCTTCAGAACTGACCCTACGGATACCGCTAGGGGAAAAACCACCTGGTCACTGAGCACGTGGCGCACGCACACCTACTTGGAATGGACATGAGCAGCACATCTCGCAGAACAAGAGTTACAGAAGGTCAGTAACTGTCTTTTCTCTGCCATTGACTCTCTGTGTGCCCTGCAGCAAGTCACGTCCCTCTCTGTGCATCCCTTTCCTCGTTTGTCAAATCAGTTAATTCCACAGGGGGTGGGAGCTTGTCTTCCAGGGATGGTTGTGTGACCAGAGTGTCTCCCACTCTGTTCCCTAGACAGGCTGAGCTGGTGGGCGAGGGAGGGGCTGAAAGGCAGCTGTATCCCAGATTCTGTAGCACTTCGATAGGATGCTGTCACTGCCTTAACACATGATTGTTAAGTAGTCTAAGCTGCTCCTCTTCTCTCTCGTGGTTTATCACTTTCATCTCGGCGACTTCCTCTGGGCAGGGCCATGTGGGTCTGCAGGCAGAAGAGCTGGAGCAGTAGCTTTGGCACATCAGAGGTAACTCAGCCAGCCATCCCTCCGTCCCTCTCCCCTCCAATATCCCTAACTTTAAATCCTGCTGCCAACCTTGGTCGCCTTCTACCTTGCCAGTGCCCATTTGGTGCTGCAGGGGGAGGAATTGCTCAGCCTCCAATGCCAACCAGGCACTGTGTAGATGAACTAAAACCATTTTGACTAGGCAAAGGTAAATGGGCACAGCGTGGAGGGAGGCCCTGTGCAAATGTCCAGCCTCACTTGTACTCAGCCGTATGGCTCCTGATCTGCCATTCCCCTCCTGAACCCTGTGCCCCTAAGTCTGACAGCACACCTCAGTCCTGACCTGACCCCTTTCAGCCAGTGGGAGTGAGATATGCAAATGAACTGGAGGGAGTGAGTGATGACTGGCTGCGTCACCTCTGTTAGCACAGTGCTGCTCTGCCTGCAGCGCCAAGGGGTGCTGTGTGGAGATCAGGTTTCCAGTGGTTGGGCATTCCCGTTGTCACCCAAATCAGTGCACGTTGTGGGAGTCGCGTCCTGTGTCTTGCTAGGCAAGTTCATAAGAGCTCCGTTAGAGGAGTTTGCGCCCGCCTAGGTTCTGAGCATCCAGGATCCTGCCTTGGTGCCTGTCCTCAGCCCTCTCTGTCTCAAGGCATCATTTAAAGGCCTCCAAAGAAAGAAGGAGGAAGGGGCCACGTGGCTGTGCAGAGGCAGTGCAGTCAGAGAACTCCATTTCCTTCCCTCGGTAAGTCTCTGCCACAGAACAGCGAGCAGCAGCAGCTCCAGGAGGTGCACCGCGGAGTGCTCGGTTAGTAAATGGGGCCTTGTCAAACACAAGCTACTCATCATCCCTTTCAGAGCGGTGCACAGCCTCTCCCCATCGCCTCATCTCCACTCACACTAGTGAGATGGCAGCTCGCGCCTTTGCTCTGCCTGCAAGTCCAGCCTCTCACCCACTCGTACGTCGTCAGACAATCATCTTCACGCTTTGTCCCGTGCGCCATTCGCCTACGGGAGTAGCTTCCCATAAAGCCACTGCACTGGCCTCCTTCAGATCCCACCCTAAAACTCGCCTTTGCTTGACACCTGAAACCCTGGCCAACAGTTAGAGCAGCTGCTGGGGGAGATCGCTGCCTGCCAGGCTGCCAAGTAATGGCTCATTGTTTCCTGGTGCTCCCTCGCTGGTCTGCCACTTGCCTGAGACTTAGAGAGTGAGCTCTGCAGCAGGAGCCATCGTTTGGTGTCAGTTTGCACAGCCCCTAGCAGAAGGGCCCAGGATGAGGCACCCTCGCCAGGAGTGAAATGCAAAGCTGCTTGGGCACCTAACTGTTGGTGCTGCAGCACTGCTGCTGTAGCCACTGCTGCTCCTGGAGCTCCTCAGGCCACGGCACTAGCAGGCAGTGCAGCGTGTCAATCCAGCAGACCTCCGTCTTACTCATCAGAAAGGCCACAGGCTCGATTCGGCAGCAAAGGTGCTCAGGCTGGAGTAACATTGACAAAACGCAGTGCTAGCACCCCATGGGAGCTACAGGGACATTAACACGTGTGCTCGTGACAAGATACCTACTCAGTCAGCATGATCAGGTCCTGTCCTCTCGGCTGGCACAAAGTCACCCCTCCTCTGACTTCTCCTTTTACACACTGATACAAAGAAGGGACGTATCACACACCAGACGTCGGTAGTTACCACCCTTCTCCTTGTACTCGCTAGTTCGAACAAAACGTTCTCATCCATTATCCTGTCATCCCTCCTTATCTTACGAGGGGCTGGTGTGTTCTTGTACCATCTCTTAGAAATGTGTTCACGTGGTTACTTGAGAGCCGCGTGTTTTTGTACCATTCTCTTCAGTCAGCAGCATGCTTATTGGTTAGCGTACACTCAGTATGTTGTTATTCTGCCAAGGCCAGGCCCACTCTGGTTCCTAGCCTTTGGTTCATACTGCTAGTTAAGCGTATGGCTCCAGCAACGCCTACACTAACTACCATTGATGAGGGCCTGTAGGCATCTGGCTGTTCGGCTGGAGAGTGAGGCATCTCTCCACTCAGGATTCTCCGCAGTGAATCCTGTCCTGGAATTAGGCAGCTCAGTTGGTCAGCCCATCCTCTTGCAGAAGAATCATAGAAGATTAGGGTTGGAAGGGACTTCAGGAGGTTATCTAGTCCAACCCCTGCTCAAAGCAGGATCAACTCCAACTAAACCGTCCCAGGCAGGGATTTGTCAAGCCAGGCCTTAAAAATCTCTAAGGATGAAGATTCCACCACCTCCATAGGTAACCCATCCCAGTGCTTCACCACCCTCCTAATGAAAAATGTTTTCCTGATATGCAACCTAGACCTCCCCCACTGCAACTTGAGACCATTGCTCCTTGTTCTGTCATCTACTACTACTGAGAACAGCCTAGCGCCATTCTCTTTGGAATCCCCTTCAGGTAGTTAAAGGCTGCTATCAATTCCCCCCTCATTCTTCTCTTCTGTAGACTAAACAAGCCTAGTTCCCTTAGCCTCTCCTCAGAAGTCATGTGCTCCAGCCCCCTAATCATTTTTGTTGCCCTCCGCTGGACTCTCTCCAGTTTGTCCACATCCTTCTTTAGTGGGGGTTCCAAAACTGGACACAATACTTCAAATGTTGCCTCACCGGTTCCGAATATAAGGGAAATAATCACTTTCCTCCATTTGCTGGCAATGCTTCTACTAATGCAGCCCAATGTGCTGTTATTTTTCTCAGTAATAAGGGCACACTGCTGACTCATATGCAGCTTCTTGTCCACTGTAACCTCCAGATCCTTTTCTGCAAAACTGCTGCCTAGCCAGTCGGTCCCCAGTGTGTTGCAGTGCATGGGATTCTTTCACCCTAAGTGCAGGACTCTGCACTTGTTCTTGTTGAATTTCATCTGATTTCTTTTGGCCCATTCCTTCAATTTATCTAGGTTACTCTGTTCCTGTCCCTGCCCTCCAGTGTGTTTACCACTCCCCCCAGCTTAGTGTCATCTGCGGACTTGCTGAGGGTACAATCTACCCCATCCTCCAGATCATTAATCAAGATGTTGAACAAAACCGGCCCCAGCACTGATCCCCGGGGCACTTCACTTGTTACCGGCTGCCAACTAGACATCGAACCGTTGATCACTATCCGTTGAGCCTGATGATCTAGCCAGCTCTCTGTCCATCTTATAGTCCATGCATTCAACCCATACTTTAACTTGCTGGCAACAATACTGTGGGAGACCATATCAAAAGCTTTGCTATAGTTGAGGTGTATCACATCTAGTGCTTTCCACACATCCTCATCTAATCACAGAAGGCAATCATGTTGATCAGGCATGACTTGCTCTTGTTGAATCCATGCTGATCCCTGATCCCTTTCATTGCGTAATAGCCAATTGCCCAGGCACTCACCTGAGACTTGAGAAACCTGATTTTAAATCCCTAGTCTGCCTGATGTGGAGCAGAGACTTTAATCCATGGCTCTTATGTTACTGGGTGCGGCAGGCCTAACTTGGGTTGTTGGGTATTTGGGGGCAAGGAGCTCTCAGTTTCACTTATGGAAGTTGCTTGAATTTGTATAAATAAATAAGTACTCTTTGGAGCAAGGACTAGAATTTAGTTCTCCGCATCGCTGGTGAATGCCCTGACCACCTGGTTATTCCGGTGGGTCTCTTGCTTTCTCCTGTAGAAGTTGTCCCTCAGTGTGGTAAGTGCCCTAGCCACTCGGCTGAGACACACACACTCACACGGTCACACGCATGAAAAATCCTCAGCCTGCTCGTCCCCAGTTGTCTGTTGGCTGAAGTCAGTGCATGCTCTGAGCAAGCCTCCTCGATTAGAGCCCTCCAGTGATATGGGGGGGTGCTGAATAGTTTGAAAATCACGCTTAGGGTCTACTGGGGCTTCAGCTTGAGCAAGGACTGCAGGGAGTTCACTAGCTGAGGTGGCCTCAGCGCGTAGGCAGCTTTGTGCTCGCCGACCAGCGACGATGGAGCTGCCGAGGATACGTAGGTGCGCACAGGGATAGAGAGCAGCTGAACAGTGGTTTTGAGAATGTCCAAGACATCTAATTGGAGGAGTCAGGTGCCTAAAGAGGCAGATAGGTGTCTACATTCCTTTGTGGATCTGGCTCTAAGGAACTTAATGGCCCAAGTCACGTGTGAAAATTGCATGTAATGGTTAAGTGTTGTTTCCAGAAACGGCTCAGGGATTCAAAGACATTTAGGCATCTAAAGATGCAGTTTGGAACCTAGGCAAATTTTCCAAAGCACCTAAGCAGATTAGGCTCCTAATTCCCATTGATTGCAAGTTAGGCACCAAACCCATGCGTACTCTTCTGACAATTCCACTCGGCGCTTGTCTGCATCGTTAGGAACCCTGGCCCGCCAGCACCCAGGCCACGTAGGCACTTTGGAAAGTTCTTGTGCTGGTAGGTGTGAGATGCATGTATCTAGCCCTGGAGAAGGAGCTTACCCTCTGACGGGAGAGGAAAGGAGAGTGGGAATGAATGCTGCACGTGGCAGTGCCGACACTTGCAAAGAATCCCTCGGAATGTGACAAGCTGAACCTGAGCTGCAGCCTGCTGGAGCCATGGGCTTAGGGAAACACAGCCACCCCATGTCATTTACATTGCAGCAGCGCGTCGCAGAGACCCGCTTGCCTGGCTCGCTGTACAGGGCAAAGACCAGCGGTGTAGGCATTCAGATTGGGCTGGAGTCCAGCCTCCAAAACCCTGTCCCCTCACTAGGTTTCAGAGCCCAAAGGACGACGCTGCTATTCCAGCCCCATAGCATGCACCCCACGAGTCATTGTGGCAGGTCTTCCTTTGCAGTGTAGGCGTGGACTGGGTGTGAAACAGCAAGCATGCAAATGGCACAGCACAAACTGGGACAGGAAAGAAGCCATGCTGTTTGCAATGGAAAATCTCTTCCTTTCTGCAGGCCGAAGCAAGGAGCCTGGAAGTCGGTGTCAGGGCTTGAGGGGAGGGAGGCAGCTGGCTTGGTTGGGAATGATGTCAGCATTAGGGAACAAGGAGAGTGAACATTTGGTTCTAAGGATGCAGCCGGAAGGAGGGGCTGGAAAAAGGGAAGATCTGGTTATAGCTTGTAAATCATCCATATTTTGCAAGCAATGGAGGGTAACCAAATCTGGGCATGAGAAAATCTCAACAGCCAATGCCACATGAAGGTGCAGTAATTGGAGAGGGCTCATTGACTTTCATTGCTGCGTTTAACAAAGTATTTTTCCAGTTCTGGTTTTGCCAGCAAGGGCCTCCCACAGCCATTCACCCCCTATCCTGCCTTTGGAGCTTGCCCTTTGTCCTGGGGGCAGCCCAAGGAGTCCTTTGGGGGCTGCAGTCACAATTTGAGAGCTGGGTCCTTGCAGGGGTCGTTTATTCTCTTTTTTCTCCCTGCTGGGGCTTACCTCATCTCCATCTGCAGAAGGGCTGGAGAGCTGCAGTTTCTTGCTACCCCCAACTGCCAGGAGTTTTGAAAAATCATAAAAGGACAGTAGGGTTGGAAGCTGGCGATGCTACTGGAAGCTGTTACCTGTGCACATGCAAGAGACTCTTCCTTCTTCTCTGTTGCAGGTGATGGAAGTTACATCCCCAACGGCTGGGAGTGTCCTGGTGGAGCTGTCCCAGCTGCAGGTGTTCCACGTGTGCCGGGAGGTCTCTGTGAGAACTATGTCTCTGTATGGTGAATCGGCGGATTCAGTGCCCGCCCAAATTCCTTCAGCCTTGCTGAAAGCGTCTAGACATTCTTCACTAACACAGGGTGCTCCTTCGACCAGTCTCACCTCCACACCAGTCTGTGGGGAAGCCAGGGGCTCTCTTCCCAAGCGAACGCCACTTTCACACTGCACAGCTCCATCCTTCCCTCCCCAGAACAGTGCAGATGCCAGATTCACTGTCGGCGCCACCCCCAGATTCGACGGCTCAGTGACTTGTCTGCCAGCGACGATCTCCCCACACCTGCACCCGTCCTCTCCCAGTGCTTCCTCGGTGAAAGGTTTGGGCACCTCAGCACTCATTTCAGACACTGCAAGAGACGAGCAATGTGTGACTGTCCTTCCACAGCCTGCAAGAGCGGGTGGAGAGTCACCCGCTCCTTTGAGGGCAGCAGCGTTGAAGGGCCCTGCTGAGGAGCTCCAGACGTGGGGGAAGGTGAGTGCCTGTGAATCCTGATGTGAAAAGTGTCATGACTTCCAGGACACTGGGAAGGGAAGGGAAGGGAACTGACCCCTTTACAGGGAACTGAAAGAATTGGCAGGGAAATGACATGGTGCAGTTTCTCCCTGTCCAGTGACGCACTGCCTTTGAAAGCACGTGGTTAACACATGGTGGCGGAAGGATAGGAGAGTGTTGCCTGCTTTGGTGACAGGACAGGTGACCCTCGCTGTTCCGTGTATGGCACTAGCAGATCAGAGCTACCCAAGGAGGCAAGAGGCAGGAATATGTGGATGAGGGAAAAGGCGACGGCATCGTTATTGTTGTTCTAGGTATGGATGGTGTTTGTACGACATTCACCATCCAGCCATTGCTGCTTCTGCACCTGGCGGTGCTGGGTGGGAGGAAGGGGACAGAGGCAGCCAGCAAAACATCTGCACGGGAGTTAGCTGAGCAGGCGGAACGGATGCACTGGGTCCCGTGGCACCACGCAGTCTGAAGTCTGGTCTGGGGGCTGTCTATGCTGTAGTCAGAGGGGTGAGTGTCGCACAGCTTTGATCTAGCTAAATCGAGTAACAGGAGCAGTGAAGATGCAGAAACATGGGCTGGCTGCTTGAGTCCACGTGCCCAGGTCCTGGCAGGCTTGTACAGCCCTCGCTGCTGCTGCCCGTGCTACTGCGGTGTCACAGCCGTTGTTACTCGAGCTAACCGGGTCACAACTGGTGCCACGTGCCGCAGTGTAGACAGACAGGTCTGATCGAAGCATGGTAATCAGCTGTTCCAGGGTGCAGGCGCTCGGTGGGAGAGGTCTGGGGGTCTGGGAGGAATTCAGGCAGCAGGTTCAGGACAGATGAGGCCAGTTCGCCTGTGTCGTGCCTGTCCCAGCTGTGGAGGAGAGGCCTTGCCT
This sequence comes from Mesoclemmys tuberculata, assembly GCA_007922155.1. Classification (NCBI taxonomy): domain Eukaryota; kingdom Metazoa; phylum Chordata; order Testudines; family Chelidae; genus Mesoclemmys; species Mesoclemmys tuberculata. Next base: position 471,407 of record ML675623.1, on the reverse strand, counting down.
CATGCTGGCCGTGACCCTTCGGACAACTCTTCAGGCTTCTCCTTGCGACTGACGGCAGCGTTAGCGCCAGCCGCGCTCCTCTGGCTGAGATGTCGTTAGCAGCTTCCCCAGTGGGGCCCAGGGAAATCCTGACCTCCTTGCAGACCCCAGTTTCTTCTCTGCCCTATGCCCAGTCTGTTTTCTGCATTCGTCATCAGCCTTCCTCCGGAAGCAGGGCCCGCCAGTCACTCGCGCTGGTGTGGTCACCTCCAGTACAATGCTGCCCCAGCAGCAGAAAGGCAGAGGGAACGTGCCGCAGACCCACCTGTGGCAGGGAGCATCTCCCGGGCCAGGCAGAAAGGGCTGCACGGAGCAGGGCGCTCCTGCACTTACATGGCACCAGGGATCGGGGGGGTTATCTGGGCTTGCCTCATCCCAACCCTGAGTGGACATTTCCCGCCCACCGATCCCCCCTGGCGTTAGTGACCCTCTGCTTTGCACAAAAGGATTGGAAGTGAGGAGTGGGGGGCTGCAAGCTGGGCCGAGCTGCGTGGGGAGCCCCGGTTTTGCTGCAAAACCCACTGCAAAGGTGGGAAGCCAAAGGGCCTCGGCAAGGCTGGCCCCAGGGAAAATGGCCCCCGGGCGAACTCATTCTTTGACTCTCCTGACTCCTGTGGGCTCCCTACCCCCATCACCCTGGGCCCCCACAGGCCCCCCCGACACTGCTGCCTCCCTCCGATGCTTGATTTGTATTGAAAGGTGCTGGGCTGAGGCCTGGCAAGCCCAACACAAACGTAGCAGGGGCTGGTGGCCGGAGAGCAGGAGCTGGGCGAGGGTGGGGTGCTGCCCGCTTGCTTTGCCTTCTCCCTTCTCCCCCATCCCCTTCTCTCCTAGCCCCCCCGTGCCCCTTCACTCCCCTCCTGCGCTTCTAACTCTGCACCCCCTTCGCCCCAACCCCTGTACTGTGACCTTCCTCCTAACCCCGAACCCCCCGCACCCCCTATTGCCCCAACTCTGCGCTGTGTCCTGCCCCCCTAACACCTGCTCTCCCCTCCCGGGCTGTAAGCGGGCGGCCAGGAGCAATGCCAGCAACTTTCCCCACCAGGGCTGCGTAAGGGGAGGGCAGAGAGCAGCGGCGCCTGATGCTCGCCTCACTTCACAGCACAGCCCAGATGGGGAAGTGACCTGACTGCCGGGCGCCCCCTGGCATTGCTCCTCACTGCCGGGGTGCAGAGCAATGCTGGGGGGGCAAGAAGCAGGGAGAGATCTGGGTGCTCCCCCCACACGTCGCCTCTGTGGGTTTGTGGGGTTCCCCTGCCAGCCAGCAGCGTGCACCTCTGCGCTGCCACATGGCTGTCACTTGGGTGGCCTCCTAAGGCTGGCCCTGGTCTCTGAGTCTCTCCCCCATTCCCAGTGGGTGCACAGCCATTTGTCCCTGACACTGCTTCTGTAACGATGCTGAGCCAGGAAATGTGCGATCCAGGGCCTGGTACTGAGAAATAATCATGCATCAAATACTGTGAAGCTTCATCCTCCTGACCAAAGCAGTTCCTTTCCAGGAGGAGCTCTCTCTAACCAGAGAGCCCGAGCTCGAAGGCAGCAACGTGGCGGTGCCTGGGGAGCCCTGCCATGCACGCTTTGTGGAGGAGCAGTCGAAACAGTCAAACACTGGCAGAGAGAGGAAGGCAAATGAGCAGTGCTCGAGGCCAGAGCCTCCGGCTGAGCTGGGCGTGGACCATCGCAGAGGCTCAGACACGAATGGAAGCTGTGTTCAGGAGTTTCTAAGAGTGTCCCCTGCAAAGAAACCGATGAAAGAAATCTCCTGCGGAGACGCTTCTGGGATGGTGCTCAAAGTCAAAAGAGAGGTTTGTGTGAACCGGGAGTGTTTCTGTCTAAGGAGTATTGGTTGGACTCCCCAGAGCTGCAAGTGCATCATGTTCAGTCCCGTGCAGTGTGCAGGATCCAGTTCTCTCCCACACACACTAGCTCTCTGAAAGGTTTCTGTTGCCCACGTGAGTTGCTCCCCATCTCCATTCTGCTCTTTTGTCTCCTGCCATACTGAAGATTGCTGCCATTAGCCAGGTGGTGAGGTGCAGCTCTGTACATGGTGAGCCTGGCTCAGAGGTTTTTCTTTTCAATCGCAGGAAGAGAAAATGTCAGAGGCAGGAAAGCGGCAGCTGAACCTGCTTGCTGAGCACAGCCGCAGCTTTGACCTGTCCGATATTTTGGAGGAGGAAGAGGAGGAGGAGCAGGAGCTATGTCCAGACACGCAGGGAGAGAAGCAATGGGATCCGAGGGCATACTGCAGCGGAGATAACGGGGGAAAGGTAACTTCCAGCAGTGTCACCTTACTGGGGAGTTGGAGTGGAATCGGTACATTACATTAACGACTAAGAGGAACCATCTCACTGAGCCCAGAGGCTCTCAGCAGCTGTTTGCTAATCTCTACACTCACAGCTCTCCATCTTACAGGTACGTGTCCTCTCCCGCTAGCCAGAATACACACTTGGTGTAGAAGGGAAGGGATGGGTGTGAGAAATAAGCTCTGGAGTCAAACGAGTACGTAGTTCAAATGTGTTTTATTCAGCTGGAGCAGTACAAAATGTACTGCAAAAGTAACACTATAGGCTGAAATTGTGTCCCCACTGAAATGAATGACAAAACTCCCAGAGACATCACTGGGGCCAGGATTTGACCCCTAATGTATAAATAAGAGCTCACTATGTTGCCACTCAGATTTGTGTAAAAATAAAAAGTTCACATATTGATAGTGCTCAGACGAAACTAATATGAAGGTGGCATTGAGGCACTGATCCCGCAACCGCTCCCTGTTAGGCTTCTCCTGGGCGTAAAGCTGAGTCTGCAGTGTGTGGCATGGTGCAGTGTTTCGCAACCTTTTAAGTAGCAAGTACCCCCTAAGGTCTGAAAATTGTCGTAAGTGCCCCACGGTCAATTTTCCACTCTGAGAAATACAATCTTTCCCCATTACCACTGGACGACTGCATTTCTTATGAAGCAGGAGAGTTCTGCGTTCTGCAGTGCTGTGTGGTTGTTGCAGATCACAAACCCCCTGGCTGTTTCTGCCCTTCTTCCTCCTCCCCTTTCTCCACATCGGAGCAAAGGTCGATGCCAGCCTGATGGCAGGGCCACGTGGTCTCCTCACAGGGGTTGGAACTTGTGAGGTCTGACAGGCACAAGCGGCCCACCGGAGCGGATAGCAGCGCTCCCATGGCTGTCCCTAGGGGTGCAGGCCTGTGGCAATCACACTGTGTGGGCCCCGCTCAAGGTTTTATCCTGGTGAGCTCGGGGGCTGCCATAGCTGTCAGCTAGAGCAGTGAAACTGACAACCCTGCAAGTGGAGCCCGGCTCCAGGCCTGGGGAAGCCACTGGGCCCTCCACCTGGCTGTCTGGGCTTTGAGCCAGGGAAGGGAGCTGCCACCTGGGCAACTTGCAGGCAGCTGCTGCCTGGCTGCCAGCCCGGGAGGTGGGCGACTGCCATCCAATCTGAGCTGGGGCGGAGGAGGCTCCTGCGCAGGCTGGGACCCAGGGTTGCGGGCAGGCGGCTGCTGCCTGTCTTCTAGCCAGAGCACAGGCGGCCGCCCCTCACCTCAGAGCCGGGGCACGGGTGGCAGCCACCCAGCTGCAAGCCCAGTTTGCAGGGTGCAGGAGGCTGCTGCCGGGCTCCCACCTGGGAGCTGGGACCGGGCAGGAAGTGGGCAGCTGCCGCCCAGCTTCCCCAAAAGTGGCCACTGCCACCCACCTCCCTTCACTGGGGTTTTGGCTGCATATCCCCTGCCTGTGTCTCGTGTGGTATGTGTACCACAGATTGAGAAATGATGGCATCATGTGCGGTGAAACTCTCCTGTGCCAGCACAGTTCATGCGCATGATACGAGACGCAGCCCGTGAGGCTGTATTTGAAGACTGCGCTGTCGTGAAGCACCCAGCAGGGGCCAGCGTTAGGATTGTGTGTGTCTGAAAAATGAGATTTGCCCACATGCGTAGTGATTGCTGCAATGAATACACACAAAGGGGGACAATGAGAGCTGTGCACACAAAGGGGATCTTCACCCAACTTGGGGAGATGTGCAGAAAATGCTCCTTGTCCTCCGTGCATGAGGCCATTTGAATTTCTTATGCGGGGAAATGTGACTGGCAGCTTGCATTGCCGCTGTGATGAAGCTGCTCAGCAGAGGGCAATGTACTGAATCTTCTGCTGGTACATCTGCACCTGCTCTTTTCCTCTTGCCCAGGAGGGATATGGGTGGCTAGGTGGGGAGAGCAGGGCAGAGCACTGGGAAGTGTGTTCAGGGAGCGTAAGAGTGGCGCAGCAGCTGGAGACAGTGGGCCACCTAGGGGGATTTGCTCACTGCAGCAGTCTGGCAGCCCCATGCAGGGGAACATGGGTTGTGCCTCTTCCAGGTCATTTGTGAAGCAAAGCGATTTGTTTGTGCTCTTTCAGAACCGCCATAATGTATAAATTGGGCCTCAGAGTGTTGCTGTGTTTAGAAAGCTCTGCTTGGTGTTTTCATTAAGAAACTAGAATGATACAAAATCAATGTGGTACGTACTCAGTGGATTGAAAACTGCCTAACTGACAGGTCTCAAAATGTCACTAAATAGGGCTGTGTTTGTAGTGGGGTCCTGCGTGGATCAGTTCTTGGCCCTGTGCTAGCTAACATTTTATCCGTGAGTTGGAAGAAAACATGAAATCATCACTGGTAAAGTTTGCAGATGACACAAAGATGGGGCAGTGGTAAATAATGAAGACGACAGGTCACTGAGGCAGAGTGATCTGGGTCGCTTGGTAAGCTGGGGCCATGCACTCAGCGTGTATCATTATGGGCAATTGTAAAGTCGCACCTCTAAGGACAACGAATGCTGGCCATACTTCCAGGGTGAGGAACTCTCTCCTGGGAAGCAGGGACACTGCCAGCTTCACATGAGCTCCCAGTGCAGCTCTGCTCAAGAGCTGAGGCAGTGCTTGGACGTATAAATGGGAACAGCACTTAGAAGTAGGTAGGTTATTTTACCTCTGTCTGGCACTGATGGGACCGCTGCTGGAACCCTGAGTCCGGGTCTGGTGTCCACATGTGAGTACAGATGTTAAAAAATGGAAGTAGTGAACACAAGGAGCTTAGCTGACCAAAGAGAAGGTGAAGGGGCGATTCGATCCCAGTCTGTACATACCTACACGGGGCGCAGAAATGTGAAAATAAAGGACTCTTCAGTCTAGCAGAAAAATGTGTAACATGATCCAGTGGCTGGAAGTTGAAGCTAAGCAAATTCAGATGGGAAATACAGCACAAATTCTGAATAGTGAGGGTAATTAACTACGGGAACAACTTACTGTAGGTTAGGGTGGGTTCTCCAGCACTGAAAAGTTTTAAATCAGGACTGCATGTTTTTCTAATTGATTTGCTGTAGCACAAGCACGGCAATTAAACTTGGAGCAGACATTAATGGAGGGAAGGCCTATGGTCTGTGGCATGCAGGAGGTCAGACAAGATGATCACAGTGGTCCCTTTTGGCCTTAAAAACTATGAATCTCTTTCCCAACTTCCTTCTTTTTGGTGAAGGATTTTAGCAGTCTTTGGAAGCTTTGGCTGGGGCAGCACAGGAGCCATCTGTGGGCAGGTCTCAGGGCCCCAGTAGAAAAGGAAAGGGATGTACGCTGTTAATGTTAAACCTGTCTGTTAAAACCTGTAGTGCCCCATTATATCGGAAGAGCAATGGGACCCTTGCAAGTTGGCTGCTCAGAAGCAGCCTCCTGAGGCTGAGAATGGGTTTTTAAAGGGAGCCTGAAACAGCTGCTTTGGAGAACCGGGGGACTAGGATTCTGGGTAGTCGAAGTGGAGCTGGAGCATGGGATTTGTTTGGGCGGGGGGGTAGGGGAACAGCAGGAGAGATCAGGTGGCAGCGTCCCCTCTGGAGCACTGCTGCCAGCGGGCCAAGCAGACAGTGGTGGAAATGGCTGGTGGAGTCTGGAGGGAGGCTGTCCAGTGTTGGGAGAGACAGGCCAAGCAAGACAGCAACTGGCATCGAGCAGATAGGGATGCGAGGGGCCGGGCTGCGGTGTTTTCGGGGCACTGGGAATGGAGCTAAAAGGGAGAAAGCAGGACAGACAGGAGAGAAAGATACAGTAGGAATCCTAGGGGGACAGCTCCTAGAAAGAGGAAAGACCGTGGTCTAAGGGGAAAAGAGGAGAAATTAAAAGAAGGACAGTACAGTTAAGCAAGAGAAAAAATAACTAAAGACTCGAAGCAGTCTAAGAAATGATTAGAAAACCATTGTTAGAAAACTGAGAAAAATAAAGAAGAATGAAATGTGACGGAAATGAGCTGTAATAAAGAAAAGCAAACCTAAGAAATAAGGAGAAAGTCAGTTGTAGCGAAAGTAAGAAAAGAGTGACTGTAAAACAGAACATCTGGCCAGCATCTTAAGGTGTACACAGTGGAATGACAGGAATAGAGAAATTGTCGGCAAAGGACTGTATGCCAGAAAGGGGCAGAGGGAGAATTGTTCCATCAAGAAGCCACCACATGGCATCAAGGAGTACCTGTCTTTTTTTAAGCTGGAACTCAAGACCATAAAGAAAGATTGCACAAGAGGGTTATAATGAAACATCCTAAGAACTTTTCCTCCAAATTCTGGGCTTAAAGAGGCTAAAAACTGAGAAACTGAAAAAGAAACATATAACACTGGGGTTTATGTTCTAGTTAGGGCAGTCAATTAATCACAATTAACTCAAGCAATTAATTTGCTTTGAGTTAATTTGATTAAAAAAATGAATCACTATTAATCGTAGTTTTAATCACACTGTTAAACAATAATAGACTACCAATGTACATGCTGTGTTGTATTGTAATTGAAATCATCATATTTGAATGTGTCGAAAACATCCAGAAATATTTAAATAAATAGTATTCTATTGTTTAACAGCACGATTAATTGGGATTCATTTTTTTAACCGCTTGACAGCTCTATTTCTAATGCATTATATTTTCTAATTCAAAATTCTGTTATTTCATAAACGTTAACTGTTACTATAAAAGGAGTTGAATTAAGATGACAATAGGTAATATACAGTAGAGAATAGTACTAATATATAGTAATTTACAGTGTAAGCCTTAGTAGCGGTTCCTGCTAAAACAGCCAACTCTGATTTATTTGTGATTATTCCACACTTAACTGATTTCTACTTTACCCCCAACTGATTGAGATAAAACATAACTTCAGTTCTAGTTTGTTCTTTCCACTCGTTAGTGCTCTAATACAGAATACACCTCCATCAGGCTCGTTACAAAACATCATCAGAGTTTCAAAAATTATAGAGGATAATTTTTCTAACACAAAAGGCTTTGCACCCAACACAAGATAATTCTGTTTTTGACTGCATTATGTCAGATGAAGATACATTAATCACTGGACTGAAAGATGCTGGTTGCCTAGGAACCATTAATCATGAACTAATTACATTCAATATGTAAACAGAGGACAGTCCCAATCAGTAATGTACATACCTGGTACTTCAGAAGAGTAAATTTCCCAAACCTGAGGGAAATTTTGGGTGAAATTGATTCAGAGGACAAATTTAGATAGGAAAATATGAATGAAAATGGGGAGTTGTTTAAGAAGAGTTTATTTGATGGCCAAAAAGCCACACTTCCATAATGAAGTAAAGTGACAACTTTGGCTAAAACCATGTCCTGGTTTAGTAGCAGAGTGAAGACAGCAACTAGAAATAAATAAGCAACATATAACAAGTAGAAATAAAGGGGAAAGAGAGAGAAATCAATGTAAATTAGAAGTTATGAAAAGTAGAAAATTGATAAGGAATCTAAAGACATCAGGGAAAAATCCATGGTTGACAGGACTGACAATAAAAAGGAGTTTTAAAAATATATTTGGAAGAAAAGAAATCCTAGCAATGATATAGGTCCACTATGAGATGGAGATGGTAAATTATAAAGAGTAAGGCAGAAAAGCAGAAGTTAAATACATTTTGCATTCTGATTTTGGAAAGGAGCAAGATGATGTGCTTGTATCACATGATGATGCTGCTGAAGTACTTTCCAGACCATTAGAATCATAGAAGATTAGGGTTGGAAGGGACCTCAGGAGGTCATCTAGTCCAACCCCCTGCTCAAAGCTGGACCAACCCCGACTAAATCATCCGAGCCAGTGCTTTGTCAAGCCACACCTTGAAAACCTCTAAAGATGGAGATGCCACCACCTCCCTAGGTAACCCATTCCAGTGCCTCACCACCCTCCTAGGCCTGGTCTACACTTACCTTTGCGATTTGGCGGCAGTCAACGGGAGATACGCAAGTGACGTAAATCACTTGCGTATCTCCCATCGACTTTGCAGCGTCTCCTCCGCACAGCGTCTATACTGCGCTGCGTCGAAGGGAACAGTACAGTACAGACCACTCAGTCGATCCAGAGCAATCGCTGTGATGGCGGCGAATTTGCCGCTATCGGTGTGGACCCAACCCTAGTGAAAAACTTTTTCCTAATGTCCAACCTAGACCTCCCCCACTGCAACTTGAGACCATTGCTCCTTGTTCTGTCATCTGCCACCACTGAGAACAGCCTAGCTCCATCCTCTCTGGAACCCCCTTTCAGGTAGTTGAAGGCTGTTATCAAATCCCCCCTCATTCTTTTCTTCTTCAGGTTAAACAATCCTAGTTTCCTCAGCCTCTCCTCATAAGTTTTGTGCTCCAGCCCTCTAATCATTTTTGTTGCTCTCTGCTGGACTCTTTCCAGTTTGGCCACATCCTTTTTGTAGTGGGGGGCCCAAAACTGGACACAATACTCCAAATGAGGCCTCTCCAGTGCCGAATAGAGGGGAATAATCACTTCCCTCAATCTGCTGGCAATGCTCCTACTAACGCATTATGCATAATGATAACATATACTAGGTGTAAACATTTTAAAGTCAGCTGGGTAAGAGAACTTGCACCTAAGAATCCTAGTACAGTTGGCTGAGGAGATCTCAGACCTGCTAATGTTTATTTTAAATACATCTTGGAATACTCATAGAATATAGTTATAGACTCATAGACTCATAGGTCAGAAGGGACCAATATGATCATCTAGTCTGACCTCCCGCACAAGGCAGGCCACAAAACCCTACCCATACACATTTATAACAACCCCGAACCCATGACTGAGTTATTGAAATCCTCAAAAATGAGATTTGAAGACCTCAAGCTGCAGGGAATCCACCAGCAAGCGACCCATGCCCCACGCTGCAGAGGAAGGCGAAAAACCTCCGTGGCCCCTGCCAATCCGCCCCGGAGGAAAATTCCTTCCCGACCCCAAATATGGCGATCAGCTAAACCCTGAGCATGTGGGCAAGACTCACCAGCCAGCACCCAAAAAAGATTTCTCTGCAGTAACTCAGTTCCCATCCCATCCAGCATTCCCACAGACCATTGAGCAGACTTATCTGCCAATTCCAGAAATTCTGGAAATTCCAGAAGACTGGAAGAGTGCTATTGTGCCAATATTCAAAGAAGAATGTGGGAACTATAGGCTGATTAGCCTGCCATAAATCCCCGGGCAAAACAATGGCAAAGCTGATACAGGACTCAGTAAAAAAGAAATTCAAGGATAGAAGTCAAATTATTTCCAGTTAACATGGAAAATAGCTCATGTCAAACAAACTTGAGTTTTATTCTTTGATGAGAATACAGGTTTGGATGGTAAAGGTAACTGCATGTACTTAGCCTTTTGTGAAGTGTTTGACTTAGTACTACACACTATTCTGATTAAAGATTTAGCATTATACAGTGTCAACAGAACACGTGAAAGGGATTAAGAACTGGGTAACTGACAGATCTCAAAAGTAGTTGTCAATGCGGAATCATCATCAGATGGGCAGTTGGCTCTTGAAGCAGTCAGGACTGGGCCAGGCGCTGTTCAGCGTTTTCCTCAGTGATCTGGACATAAATATAAATCACTGCTAATAAAGTTTGCAGATGACACAAAGATTGGTGCAGTGGTAAATAACGGGACAGGACAATTATACAAAGTGATTGGTTACATAGATGCTATATACAGTGACAGCGGTTGCTTGGTGAACTGGGTCCTTTCAAACAAAATGCATTTTAATACAGCTGAATGCAAGGCCCTACATGTACGAAGAAGGAATGCAGGCCAGACCCACAGTCTGGGGGCCTGTGTCCTGGAAAGCAGTGACTCTGAGCAGGATTTAGGGTGCATAGTGGAGAAGTAACTCAGCATGAGCTCCCAGTGCAATGCTGTGGGAATGGGCTAATGGCACGCAGGGTGTATAAAGAGTACAGTGAGTAGGAGGGCAGGGGGGTGCGTGGCATGGCTGAGACCAGCACTGGAATAGTGGGCACAGTCCTGGTATCCGCATTTTAAAAAGGATGTTGAGAAATTGGAGTAGGTGTGGAAAAGAACCACAAAATGATTCGAGGGCTGGGGAAAATGCCTTACAGTAAGAGACATAAAGCCCTCTATTCAGTTTATCAAAAAGAAGATTGAGAGGTGACTGGGTCACAGTGTATCAGTTCCTTCGTGGAGAGAAAATCTCTGCTGTGAAAGGGCTCTTTAATCCGGTGGAGAAAGGCAGAACAAGACCCCATTGCTGGAAGCTGGTACAAGCCAATTCAGATTCGGAATAAGGTAGGCGGGTGAATGGTACCAGCCTGTCATGTATAGGAAGTGAAGAGTAGATGATCTAATGGTCTGTTCTGGCCTGCAGCTCCGCGAGTCGATAGTGCTGCCTGCAGCTGGTGTACGGATACCCCGAGAGCTGAGGAGTGAAGGTGCAGATAGGATCCGGGAGGGACCGGACTTTAGGTTTGTTTATTTGGGGACTTTTATTTATGCCGCAGGGGGAGAGTTTGGAGTTTGGCTGGCGGCTCGAGCTGTTCTATCTACAGAGGGAAGCTGAGCCTCAGCCAAGGGACAGTGAGGTAGCAGCCATGTGCTGTGGCAGACAGAGCATGGTGACAGCCAGCCCCCGTGCTGCACAACACAATTGGTAGCTTTGAGGGAGCTCGGGGAAGTGCAGGCATGTCCTCTCTTCTTAGCGAATCAGCCACCTGCGGCTTGCGGCAGCAGGACTCTCCCTGCCACAGCCATTGCTGCCAGCTGGTGTCAAGCCGTAGGCCCTACAAAGACCCAGTGTGGAGCCAGCCTGCTGGGAACCATGGAAAAAAAGGAAAGAGGCAGCGTCTTGGGTTGGACGACGGCTTTTCCTGTGCTGAAGGGGAAGCTCTGTATGTGTGAGGGCAGTGGGTAGTTAGGCTTTGAGACCGAGGCTGTTTATGTGTTAAACATCAAGCCTGTCTATTTCTCTATCGTGTTGGTTTATTTTAAGGCATTTCTGAAGGGTTCTTTTTTATTTTTATTGAGCTTCCAACACATCCCTTGAAAGATTTTACCGCAGTCATAGATCCTGCTGTCTTGCCGCCTCCCTCCTGATATTTAGACCAAAGTTTCCTTTCATTGATATCACTCCAGCATAGAAGCTAACAGCTACTTACATAGGATTTAGATACAGTCTTAAAGGAACTTTTTAGAACCCATTTTATTTTTTTAAAAGCCCATCTTACTTGTGTATTTTTATATGAAGGACTTGATTTGTATGTAATTACACTAAGTTTTACTGGACATGCTTTATGAGTATGTTTATAAATAGGTTACAGAGGGTTAACACATGATCAATACATGTTTTAATAAATGATTAATCAGTTGTTATGGAGTCCAGCTAGTCAATAGGTTGCTTACACTCATCTAGAACACCTTCTATTGAGGTAAAACAGCGAGAGTTATGTGGCACCTTAAAGACTAACGAATGTATTTGGACATAAGCTTTCGTGGGCAGAAACCCACTTTGTCGGATGCTTCGTCGTTTCTGCCCACGAAAGCTTATGCCCAAATACATTTGTTAGTCTTTAAGGCGCCACAGAACTCTCGTTGTTTTCCTAAAACCAGACTAACGCGGCTACCCTTCTGGAAGTTGTGTTGAGGTGTTTGTCCTATCAGCACCACAGACTGCTCATATCTGTTATGCTTATAGAATATGCTAATCAGTGAGTAGCCCATTATAAACTGTTTGCAAATGAACCCCATCGTTTTCAGGGTGACCATTGTATTTTCTTACTAAAATAGTAAAAGGCCCAACATAACCCACCCTTGGCATCAGTGGTTAAAAACCAGCTTTATTACAGGCAGCGCAACATTTCACCAACAATTTGCGTAGCCAGTTAAATGTGCATGTCCTTGAATGCACCTGTGAACGGAGCACAGCTCTGCAAGATGAGGTGCAATGTAAGGAAAGCGATTGCCTCATCTGGCTCTGGGAGTGTTGTGTGTTCACTTGGGTTTGCAGACAGGCTGCATTTACACATCAGCTGCTATCCGGTACTGTGAGCTGCAGAGGGTGTCTCACAGCAGCAGCCCTTGCACTCCTGCTCTGGAAACACAGGGTTTGCGTCCTTCTGCTCCTCTGCAGGGGGAAGGATGCAGAAAAGGTGGTGGGGAGGAGGCGGGGCCTTGTGACCTCAGCAGGGGCCAGTGTACGGGGTGAGGGACTGTCTGATCTTCCCTTCTGGATGGAGTGAACGGCTGATCCTTGTGTGCACAGACTAGTTCTGGAGAAAGCCCGGCCATTCCCCTCCTGCAGCTCTAAATGCCTCTGTGGCACCCCAAGGATGCGGTCGAAGGTGCTGCAGACAGAGCCACATCTGTGCATATCTGGCACCCGTTGGCCTTTCTTGCTGTCTTGTTGCATTGCTAGGTCATCTAGTTGTTTTATTTAGCCCGAAGAACCATGTCCTCTGTCACTTCCTACCCTTGCCTCTCTGCCAACTGCAGTCCCTCTCTATCATACTGTGCCGTCCTAGTCCTGGCAATGGATTGTCCTGTTTCAAACACTATGAGAGGGCATCTGTAGCTTGCTTTCTTTGTTAATGTTTATTTCCTCTTTCTTTCTCTGCCTGTCCCCTTTGTGCCTTGACTCGGGGCTGGAATGCAGCTGGATCTCTGTGACACCGATAGCGATGAGGAAGTGCTAGAGAGGATTTTGGAGCTCCCACTTCAGAAGAACTGCAGCAAGAAGTTATTTAGCATTCCTGAAGTGACGGAGGAAGAGGATGAAGAGGAGGAGGTGGAAGTTAGTGCCCATCAGGCATTTCTGAAGACCGATGACAATGACACCTACCAAACTGGACCACAGGAGGTGCTAACCCATCAGGAGAACAGAGAGGACGCTGCCCGTCTGGAGCTGAGCTGGACTCAGAGAAGGGGGAGCTGTGATTGGGGTTACCAGGAGAGCAGAACGAAGCCCGCTGCAGGCACAAGCCCACAGTCGGGCAAAAAGCCAGGGGGTAATTCTCACGACAGGGCTCTTGATCTGCCTGAGGCAGGCAGGAAGAAACGGAGTGACGTCGGAGAGCACTGTAGTCGCCTGCCAGGGGGCAGCTTGTACCGAGCTCACAGCCTCAAGGAGAAGCCGAATGCAGTGAGCAGTGCTGGTGGCAAGGGCGGGTCAGAGACCTGGGGTCATGCAAGTAAATCCCACAGGAAGTTAACGCCTTTGGGTCTAGCAGAGCCCACTGCATCGACAAGCCACTGCTTCGGCACGAGGAGCCTCGAGATCAGTCTTGAATATGACTCTGAGGAAGATCCAGATGTGGCCTTCCCTCCCAGCCCTGGGAGCAGGGTGGAGGGATACCAGGCTGGCTGCGAGGGGTGGAGTGAATGCTCCAGTCACGCTGAGCCTGCCCACTGTGATGGGAGAGCCCCACTGAAGAAGCAGGTGTGTGGGGACGAGAAGGGTGTGGAGTGGACTGGATCTCCAAGCCACCAGCCACCGTTGCCCTGCCGGGAGGAGGAGGCACTGAGGAGCGAAGGCAGCTCGGAGGAGCAAGAGTGGGGTCGAGCTGGCAGGAGGAGGGTGCTGGCGCACCCGTGGAAGGGGATACACAGTGCTGCATTGCACACAAGGGGCCGGGTGACTTGTCCTCTTCTGGCTTTGAAGCAGCTTGTAGTGACAGTAGTTTCCTCCCCCGCCCCTGCCCCCAGCCTGCCTGCGTGCTGCTTTCTTTAGTGCTGTACTAACGCTACCGGGCTCTCCAGGTGCATGTCTGGAAGAGCTTGTAGATCTGGGCTGCTCTGCAGTTTTTCTTGTATCCGCTGCTTATCCTTGTACTGCTGAAAGTCAGAAGAGTCATTGCTGCTGCTAAGCATCATGGATGCAGTATTCCTTTTCTGCACTGGGGCCTCCTCCCTAGGCCAGGTGCAGAGACCTTGGGACCCTAGTGAAAATTCCTAGTAAATTTCTGATGGTCCCTGGTCATTTCTGCTTTTCCATGCAGTGTCTTTCCAGCCCTCCTCGTAATCAGCAAGGGAGTTGCTACTGGTCTCCAGGAAAAGTGCCTGTCTGTGTTCACTTGTTTCAGTTTTCCACAGCCCCACCCAATTCTCATTTCTGGAGTGTCCCAGGAGAGGAATATTGCATTTAATGCATTGCTTCTTGTGGCGTGCTTAGTGTCGCTGGTGAGGGGTGGAACTGGGTCCCTGGGAACGGCCATTAGTAACTCTCCAGTGGGTCGTGTTGCAGGCTGCCGGTAATGAAGATCTGAGGTTACAGGAGTTACCTGGCTCACCAGCGTCGCAGACTCCAACCAGAAAAGAAAGCAAGACCTTGAGAAGAAGCCGAGTCTTGAAATCTTCCATCTCCAGTTCAGGTGAGCTCGTCAGCACTTCTTGAGGCAATTTTCCATCTGAAAGGGAGCATAGTACAGGGGAGAGAGACCAGTCTGGTTTGAAATGTTGGCAGAGAAGCTAGTAACGTCTAACCTGAAGAGATGCAGGTTTGGTGGTGGGAGATCCCCTGTCGTGGTGCTGCCTAACGTCATTTCCCGTTTGCAGGCAGTGTAAGAAGCACAGCCTCAGAGGCTGTTGTTAGAGATGACTCCGCAAGGGTATTTGTGGCCCTTTTTGACTATGACCCCAGTTCTATGTCGCCTAACCCCGATGCAGCAGAGGAAGAGCTTCCATTTAAGGAGGGGCAGATTCTGAAGGTAAGAACATTGCTAGGTGAGGCTGCTGATAACCTGCCACGTCCTTGCCACAGGTGGCTGGGAGGTTTGGATGCAGAACTCAGCTGAACTGGCTGTTACGCTCCTTACACCGCTGTGACTGCGGAGCACCTGCCTTCATGCTGTGGCTCCCGCTCCCGATGGGAACTGATGCAGATGCTGTTTCCCCTCCGTAGGTGTGTGGTGACAAAGACGCGGATGGTTTTTACAGAGGGGAATGTGCTGGACGGGCAGGGTACGTTCCTTGTAACATGGTGTCTGAAGTCCAGGTGGCGAGTGAAGACATGAGGAAGGCGCTGTTAAAGCAAGGTTTCATGTGTGCTGCCACGCCAGTGGAAAGCGTAGGTACTGTACCTCCCTCCCACCCCTGCTTGGTTTCTGCCGTGTGTGGACAATGTGCTTCTTTCCTGGCACACGGGAAGCTCACTGCTGCTGTCGTGTTGCACTGCAGCTGCATGCCCACCCCGCTTGGGCACCAGGTGCCAGTCCCTCTGCCATGGCATAGCGAGCAAACGAAGGGAGAGTCATGGCCCGATACTCTAAGTGCCGGCGTGGCTCAGTTCAAAACCTGCCCTTCTGAACTGCAGCACTGGTGCAGCCACCTCTGCTGTGCTGCCCCGTGTGTGGACGTGCCAGGGAGCAGCACGTGGAGAGGGTGCTGTCTCGGGATGGGTTTTAACGAAGCCCTCGAGTCTGCTCCTTGTTGCAGTCCCTGAAGGCAGGGAGCAGCAGAAGTGAGCAGAGTCGTGCCCCAGCTTCAGCCATCATGGGAGCCTCACTTGCTGGGCTCTGCAGCTGGCCGGCTCGTCGGCAGGCAAGGTCCCACTTTTAGGAGATCACAGTGTGTGGATGGGGAAGGAGGAGGAGGAGGTGGGTGGGTGAGGGGGGAGAGAGATAGAGGCAGGGCAGAGGGGAGTAGTGAGGAGGGAGCTTGATGGAAAGGAGAGAAAAGAAAGGAGAAAAAAGAGACATTGGAAGGGGAGAAGGGAGAGAGGCGAGTTTTACCACTAATGGTGCTGCTCTGACTCGGGCTCGCCGAGTGGCTTGCAAATGAATACTGAGTACCAACACAGGAGCACGGAAAAGCCGATCAGCTGTGGCGCGTGGGCCCCTGGCTGTGCCAGTGAATCTGAAGCGTGGGGCCTTCGTGCTGTATGCTAGGCAGATGACTTTCTGCCTTCTGCGTCTCATGTGCATAGAGCTGAGCATGGAAGGGCAAGAATGCCTCTTGGTTATCACAGCCTTAGTGAGCTGCGGGATCTCAGCTGGGCCTGCGTAGAACCTTGTCAGCAGAAAAGAGCATTTTCCCTTGAAAGCCTCACAAGGGCCAGGGCCTCTGAACGGATCTCAGGAGGTGCTCAGGAGAGGGGTGGAAGTACCTGATCACTGCCAGCCCCTGAAATCCTCTGCTCTCCCAGTCCCCCATCCTGATATTTGGTGCCCTTTTGCAATCAGCTCCCTGCAGAGTGGGGAAGAAGGGAGCCATGCTTCTCCCAGGGTGGGTCAGTGTGGGCTGGATGGCTTGTGTGAGAAGTGCAGCCTCACGTTTCCTTCTTCGGGGCTGGAACGTTGTGGGGTTGGCTTTCTCGTTACACTGATATTCCTGAAAGGTAACGTGCAGCCACAGGCAGGGAGGCATGGCCATGCAGGGCATGTTGTGTTGTGCTCTCGACAAGCAGATGTCGAACATGTCTCTGTGTGTGGGCTGTGCAGTGTGTGGGTCCCTGTGTGGCTGCAGCAGCAGTTAGTCTTGCGTTAGTGTATAAATCCCAGCGCCCATTTCTCAGGGGGTGTTTCTTCACACTCCACGGTGCTTTTCACTTCCACTCACTGTCTTACTGTTCTCTTGTCTGTTTGTTTGCTTTTTTTCTTGGATTTTATTAAGGAAATGGTACATTTACTCCACCTCCACGCCGCCTCACCGTCCCTCCTCCGAAACCCCGACGCGCCAAGAAAGGTCTGTCACACCTGCTGCTTGCACTTTGGTTTTCGTATTTGGGTTGCAAACTGCACTGAGTTTTGGCTACCTACTTTCAGGATCTTGAAATAGCAAGTGGACAGAGCACCCTTTCCTTCCAGTTTGGCACCATTTGTAATCACTCCATGCTGAGACCTGGCCTCGGTGTTACGTGTTCTCAAGGACAGTTAGCTCTTTATTTGTCTGGAGCTTGTCCTCTGCCTCCAGCGATGCCCCAGCGTCCCTGCCACTGTCCTTGAGCTGCATGAACAGGATGTACGATTTGCTCGTGGCGTGTTTTGTTTGTTGTCCTTGCCTTGGTCTTTGTTCGTCATGAGGACCTTCTTGCTGTTGTCTGCCAAGTGTCTGGTTTTGTCAGTGTTGAAAGCTGAACACAGACTCATGACATCTTTTCTTCCACAGCAGAGCTGGATAAACAGGAAACCCGCGCACCTCGTCCAGGTGAGAATTGCTCTTTCCATGCTCAGACACTACTGGGGTGGAACCCATAAAAGTAGATAGAAGCTTTTCAACAGCACATCCGTGAGCAGCCACATCACTTCCTCAGGAGAAGCCTTCAGTGCCCCTCCTGTGAGCAGCTTTCTCTCCCTGCCCCTTGTGGAACCTTTTCCGTGTGACCCTAATAAGCAAAGCCCTGCTACAAGCTAGTGGTGTCTGAATGTTGGCTAGGCTCTGGGTAAGGAGCAGGGAGCTGATGCAGGGAGCAGTGGCCCAAGGGCGCAGATTGGATGTGACTATTGAGGGCATGGATGATGGTGAGGCGAGCGTGGGGAATGGCTGGCTGCTGTCGGAAGGGCTCACTAGAAAGGAGTCTGGGCTCGGGCTGCTTGTCGTGGAGCAGTGCGTGGTCCAAAGGGGTGACAGGACTGAGGGCAGGGGGGAGGTTTGAGAAATCACCCTTACCGCAGGAGAGATGTTTGCCCTGGGCTGTTTGGAAAGCATGCTGTGACCTTGGAGGGGTTGCAGGGAGTGTAGGGTCTGTTTGGACACAGGCTGGAAATGGAGGACAGAGGACGCGCAATATCCATCCATACGGAGATGAGATGTCCCACATCAGGAGAGGGCACAGGCGACAGGAGGGTTCGGGCCCCTCTTTGGATGGCAGCGGGTACCAGGCACGGGGCGTGTGTCCCCCGGGTGTCCCCACTGTCTGGAGACACAATGCGACTCTGGCAGTGGTGGGGAGTGTGGGCTGGGGAGCGGTAGTGGGCTGTCTGACTCATCGGCTGATGGTGTATTTGTATTCCCAGAGTGCCTAGGGGCCCCACTCAGAGGTCAGAACTCCCTTGTGGAGTCCCATGGGCCTTACAGCGCCACAGCTAGAGAGGAAGCGAAGGGCTCCTTGCTCTACAGGAACCTCCAACTGCCTGTTGGGCTGTTGCTTAGATCCATGACAGTCCGTCTGGTTCCAGGCACTAACATTGGGGCGGGAGGGGGTGAACCTGCCGGCGTGGGGTCAGCATTTGATCCCGATTTTCTGAAAGAGGGTTTGGATGTGCTGGGGGCAGCTCAGGATGGAGATGGATTCTTGATACTCGCCACTAGTGGAAATTAGTGTGAGGAGCTTGACTCTGTCACTGAGGCTTGCTAGTGATTTCCATTTACAGGACAAGATTCTGGGCTGCTTGCAACAAGCACTGGTGAGGCCTCGTGTGGAGTACCGTGCCCCGTTTTGGGCCCTCCACTACAGGAAGGATGTGGACAAATTGGAGAGAGTCCAGCGGAGGGCAACAAAAATGATGAGGGGGCTGGAGCACAAGACTTATGAGGAGAGGCTGAAAGAACTAGGCCTGTTTAGTCTGCACAAGAGACAAGTGAGGGGGGATTTGATAGCAGCCTTTAACTACCTGACAGGGGGTTCCAGGGAGGATGGAGCTAGGCTGTTTTCAGTGGTGGCAGATGACAGAACAAGGAGCAACGGTTTCAAGTTGCAGTGGGGGAGGTCTAGGTTGGATATTAGGAAAAAGCATTTAAATAGGAGAGTGGTGAAGTACTGAGATGGGTTACCTAGGGAGGTGGTGGAACCTCCATCTTTAGAGGTTTTTAAGGTGTGGATTGACAAGCCCTGGCTGGGATGATTTAGTTGTAGTAGGTTCTGCTTTGAGCAGGGAGTTGGACTAGGCACCTCCTGAGGTCCCTTCCAACCCTCATCTGCTATGATTCTATAAATGCCTTAACCACAAGATCATCCCTTCTGCCCTGATTTCCATTTGCTTTTCCTCATGTTGGAAGCAGCAGTCTCCTTGCTTTCCCAACATGGCCAAACTAAGATCTTGGATGAAAGCTCAAGCTGTCTACACTTACCTTCCGGATTCGGCGGCAGTCGACGGGAGATACGCGGTGACATAAATCACTTGCATATCTCCCATCGACTTCGCTGCGTCTGCTCCATGCACCGTCCACACTGCGCTGCGCTGATGGGAACAGCATTCCCCGAGACGCAGCGCTACGCCACTTACCGGGGTGGTTTCCTGCATCGCTTGCTGGATCGGCTGAGCGGGTCTACACAAATGGCTCAGTCGATCCAGAGACATCGATCTGAGGGTGGCGAATTTGCTGCCGTCAGTGTAGACCCATCCTCAGTTTAGATGAGGCAGAGGAAACGCTGGACAGGGGAGATATCCGGAGGAAGGATGGGGCTGCTCCCTGCATCAGGGAATTGCCCGCGCGGAGTGTGGGATTGTATCCGCTCGATTGCTGTTACTGCCAGGCAGGAGCCATGTGAGTTCCGTCTGCAGGGGGATGATTTTTGTGGCCATGTTGTCTGGCCATTAGCAATATTTGCTTTAGCTCATGTATTAGTGCCTAGGTGCTGCCCATCGTGGTGCTTTGCAAAGGGTCTAACGTTCATTAGAAAAGATCTGTCTCAAGAGAGTGACGCTGGGAGTCTGAGCTCTAACGAACGGGCTAGGAAAGGCCCCAGAGCCCTCTTGCATTTCCTGTGCACCTGAATGAGCCGCTGCTGATCTCCTCACAGCCACTGCCTCCTTCCCTTTCCACTCCCTGGCCTGTGCTGAACCCGTGCAGGGGGAGCAGTGAATGGAGGAAGGCTTAGACCCCTGAGGCACTGGGGTGGGCTCTGGGATGGCCCAGGAGCCAACAGCTATCAGTGGGAGTGTTTGCACCTCCCCGCCCTCCAAGCTCTGCTTTTACACACCTGCGGGTTTTAGCAGAACTTGGCGCCCTGCCTGGGACACGCTGCTCCCTCTGGCCCTGGCTGCTCCTCTTTCACTGCTCCTGCTGCACCTTAATGAGAAATTCTCTAGAGCTGTGCACACGTGCAGGACGGGCTCTTGCTGTTACAAATGTCCTCCGTGATTGTCAAGCTGTTCTGACTTGGCCCAAGCCAAGTGGGATTCCCATGGGGCTCTGGAAGGTCCTGTTCCAGCCTGCCAAGAGTGCCACATGTCAGCTCTCCGCCTCCAAGCAGGAATGTTCTCCTAAGGCAGTGGTTCTCAACCTTTCTAATGCCGTGACCCCGCAATACAGTTCCTCATATTGCAGTGACCCCAAACCAAAAAATAATTTTGGTGGCTACTTCAAAACTGATGACGTCAGCAAGCGCCGGACACACGTAATGCGCTGCTATGGACTGTGGAGCGTTCCCCCCGCTTCCCCCGCCCCTTAGGCCCCGGACGGATGATGCAATCACATCTGCGCATGCGCGCAAGCATTCAGTTTGGAACGCGCATCCATAACGGTGTGCGTTCCAGCTGAATAGCGCTGCTACAGATGGTAGCGCGACTTCTCAGCGGCTAAAGCCATCGGAAATATGTATTTTCTGATGGCTTTAGGCGACCCCTGTGTTTTGGTCGTTTGACCCCCGCCGGGGTCGTGACCCACAGGTTGAGAACCGCTGTCCTAAGGGCTCTCTAAGGTGGGTGGGGAGACCTTGTTACTGCCTCCCTTCCCGCCCAGGGCTGAACTGCTTTGCCTCCAACTTCCAACAAAAAGAAACACCCTGGAGTAGAGCCTAGCCCTGGAAATCAGCATCTCGAAAGGGCAAGAAAGAGGCACCGAGAGACGTGCTGTCCCGTGCCTACCTCTGTCAGCTGTGCACTCAGTGAGCCTGGTCCCTGCTTCGAAGGGCTCTGGGCCTCGTGCAGTCAGGTCCCTTTGGAGCTGGGGCCAGGAATTGGAGGCGCACAGGGAGCACTTGTCCCGTTGATGCCTTGCAGTCCGAGTGGCTCTCAGGGCAGTGTGTTTGGCCAGTGCTAACTGGGCCCAACACTGGCTGTATGAGCCAAGGATGGAGCAAGCCTTGATCTTAGAAAGCAAAGCTGGCTGGGAGCAAACACATTCCCCTACCCAACAACTGCATCACGCTGACTCCTGCCATCTTTGCGGTTCCCCATCGCCCACTTTGTGGTTCCCCATCGCCCAAGACTGGCTGCAAGAGGCAGGTGCTGGCCTGGATGGCTCCTGGGAGTGCCAGCGGGTCAGTGAGGGAGGGAGACTCACACAGGGGACCTGACAGGAGACAGACAGAGAGAGCTGGTGAGGGCACCCTGGATATACGAGGGGGTGAGGAGGCAGAGAAAAGGTGACACCTTCCCAGCAGGTTTAGTTGAATTGCCCCTACAAATGCCCTCCCCCCATTTAAATTACCCATCACGACCTGGTGCTTGCATCTGTCCCAGGACTAGGAGAGAAGTTGCTCTGAGTTGGGGTTTCATCCTGGATCTTCAGTCGCACAAATGTCTGTTTTGTTTCTGTCCCGCAGGGGGTAGCTGGCAGGGCCTTGGGGCTGAAGTGATCACACCTAGGACCATGGTGGCTGTTTTTGACTACAACCCCAGGGAGAGCTCTCCAAATGTGGACGTGGAGGTAACCAGCAACAGTCACTTCCTGTCTGAGTCTCTCCCTCTGTTTTACCTTCTTATGTGGATACCTTTTGTCTGACCCCACATCATCCTTTTTCTGCATGCTTGTGAAAGTGCTGGAGTAACAGCTTGGAGACAAGTCCACAGAGTGGAGCATGGTACTTGACAGTGCAAACTTCCCCTACCCTGATGGAGTGTGAAGCCCAAGTCCAGTCTCTGTGCCTATTCAGTGACACATCACAAAGAGCAGTCCTGTGCCAACCGGGGGAGATGATACCTCCTTGCTGTCACTAGTAGTTCTAGGGGTCTGTGGTGTGCGGTTTCTCCTCTGAGATGCCCAGTAAGTCTTTTTTTTTTTTTTTTAATGTGGACCCTAGGCCACCAGACACTGGACTATGCCACCAGTTGAGGAACTATTAGATGGGAACTTTTAGCCACTACTCACATGGGAACCATTTGAAATGGGGTTTTAAAACTGAAATGCTCCGTAGCCTTCATAGATTTTTAAGGCCAGAAGGGACCATTGTGATCACCTAGTCTGACCTCCTGGGTATGAGGAGTGATTTTTGTCTCAAGCCCCAGACCTTATGGTTGAGCTAAAGCACATTTTTGGAACGACATTAAGATCTTGATCTAAAGATTTCAAGTGATAGAGAATTCAGCACGGCCCAGGTAAAATTGTTCATGACCATCACTATTCAAGCATGTGTCTTATTTCCAGCCTGAATTTGTTTAGCTTCAGCTTCAAGCCCTGAGCAATGGACTTGGATTTAGGAGATCTGGATTCTATTCTCATCTTGCACAGCGACCTACGGGATGACCATGTGCAAGTCACTTCAGGCTGTGCCTCAGTTTCCCCATCTGAAAAGTACCCTGAGATCTTCTGATGAAAATGCTAGAGAAGAGCTAGAGGTTATTATTTTTATGATTATATCAAATAGCCTCTACTATCAGAAATCTTCTCCCTGTGTAGATACCGATAGACCATGGTGAAGTTACTTCTTAGCCTTCTCTTTGGGAAGCTAAACAGGCTGATGCACTCAGGTGAGATCAGCCACCTCATGGAACAACACTGGAGCTTCAGCTCACTCTCCCCTGACACGCTCGTTAGCTCAGGGTTAAAGCACCACTTAACCTGAGCTAGAGATGTGTGAGCGTGTGGATGGGAGTTGGGTTAGAAACAAAACTCGAGTCACCTCTTGAGCTAACAGTGCAAAGGAGACAAACCTTGAGTCTCTCTTCAGGGTGAATAATAGCCAAACGCCACAGAGCACAGGAGACATCCTGAGAAGGGAATGTTGGAGGGTGAGGTTTGCAGATGAGAGAGAGAGAACAGAAGAAAAGACTAGTCTTAGGCCCGGTCTACACTTAACTTTGCTATTCGGCAGCATTCGCCGGGAGATACGCAAGTGACGTAAATCACTTGCGTATCTCCCGTCGACTTTGCAGCGTCTCCTCTGCGCACTGTCCACACTGTGCTGCATCGAAGGGAACAGCGCTCCCTTTGACGCAGCACTATGCCACTTAGCGGGGTGGTTTTCCTGCGTTGCTTGCTGGATCGACTGAGCGCGTCTACACAGACCGCTCATTTGATCCAGAGCAATCGATCTGACGGCAGCCTTAGAGAGGACAAAGCAGGGCTTATCTCTGATCTGACTAGTTCCCCAGTGGCTGGGCCTTTTCTTCTTCTCTTGGTTGTATGCAGTGTTGGTGTAGCCATGTGGGCCCCAGGCTATTAGAGAGACAAGGTGGTGATATCTTTTATTGGACCAATTGCTGCTGATCTGAAGGTTAAGTGGATAAGAAGCTGGATACGAGTCAGCAGTGTGCCCTGGCTGCCAAGAATGCTAATGGCATATTGGGCTGCATTAGTAAGAGCATTGCCAGCAGATCGTGGGAAGTGATTATTCCCTTCTATTCGGCATTGGTGAGGCTGCATTTGGAGTATTGTGTCCAGTTTTGGGCCCCCCACTACATAAAGGATTTGGACAAGTTGGAGAGAGTCCAGCGGAGGGTAACAAAAATGATTAGGGGGCTGGAGCACAAGACTTATGAGGAAAGGTTGAAAGAACTAGGCCTGTTTAGTCTGCAGAAGAGAAGAATGAGGGGGGATTTGATAGCAGCCTTTAACTACCTGAAAGGGGGTTCCAGGGAGGATGGAGTTAGGCTGTTCTCAGTGGTGGCAGATGACAGAACAAGGAGCAACGGTTTCAAGTTGCAGTGGGGGAGGTCTAGGTTGGACATTAGGAACGATTTCCCTAGGAGGGTGGTGAAGCACTGGAATGGGTTACCTAGGGAGGTGGTGGAATCTCCATCTTTAGAGGTTTTCAAGCTGCGGCTTGACAAAACTCTCGCTGGGCTGATTTAGCCGAGGTTAGTCCTGCTTTGAGCAGGGGGTTGGACTAGACACCTCCTGAGGTCCCTTCCAACTCTGATATTCTGTGATTAAAAACGGGCTAAGTGATACATCTCAAAATGTCATTGTAAAGGGAGACTCGTCTTTGAGTGGGTGTGTTTCTAATGGGGTCCTGCGGGGATTGGTTCTTTGCCTTCTGCCATTTAGTATTTTATTAATGATCTTGAAGAAAACATGAAATCTCCACTGTTAAAGTTTGCAGATGACCCCAAAATTGGGGGAGTGGCAAATGATGAAGAGGACAGGTCACTGATAAAAAGTGATCTGGATCACTTGGTAAGCTAGATGGAAACAACATGTGTTTTAATACAGCTAAATGTAAATGTACATCTAGGAACAAAGAATGCTGGCCACACATACAGGATGGGGGCTCTGTCCTGGGAACAAGGGACTCCAGAAAAGATCTAGGGGTCATAGTGGATAATCAGCTGAACATGAGCTCCCAGCCTGACACTGTGGCCAAAAGCACTAATGCGATCCTGGGATGCATAAACAGGGGAGTCTTGAATAGGAGCAGAGAGGCTATTTTACTTCTGTTCTTGGCACTGGTGTGACCACTGCTGGAATGGCGTGTCCAGTTCCGGACCCCGCCACCCAAGAAGGATGTTGATAAATTGGAGAGAGTTCAGCGAAGGATCATGGGCCTGATGGAAGGACTAGAAAACCTGCCTTATCGTGATAGACTCCAGGAGTTCAGTCTGTTTAGCTGAACTGAGAGAAGGTTAATGGGTGACTTGATCACAGTATAAGTACCTCCATGGGAAATTAATTATTTGATCGTGGGTTCTTTAGTTTAGCAGAGAAAAGTATAATACGTTGCAGTGGCTGGAAACTGGAGCTAGACAAATTCACACTGCAAATAATTTCTACATTTTTAACAGTGAGAGTATAATTGACCATTGGAACAATTTACCAAGCAGCATTGTGAATCCATCACTGGCAATTTTTAAGTGAACTTCGAATGTATTTCTAAAATTTGCTGTAGGAATTATTTTGGGGAAATTCTCTGGCGTGTGTTGTACAGGAGGGCAGTCTATATGATCACAATAGTCCCATCGGGCCTTGAAATTGTGCACTTCTGCAAAATTTTCCCATGGAAATCTTCAGTTTTTGTGGAAAACTGCATTTCCTAGAGCATATTTTAAACACATGCTTAAATGTTGATGTCCCAATCGAGCACAGCACATGAAGGTTCTCGGGCTGCTGCTCAGACACTCTAAGGGAAGAATTTGTGTTGGGAAGGGGCAGCATGTTCAGAAGCAGTTAGGATGCAGGGAAGAGAGAAGCGCAGCAAAGAAAGTAAAATGAGATAATGCGGCCCTATATTTTCGGGCCAGAAGGGCCCAGCCATTATGCTCATCCAGTCTCATCTCTGCATGACACAGGCCAGAAAATATCATTCTGGAGGGAACTCAATAACTTCTGGCTGAGCTAGAGCATTTCTGACGTGGTGGATAATGACCCACAAAAGAATGCTGTTCAAAGAGCAAATGCTTCCTTCATGACACAGTTCATTGCGGTCAGACATCTCGGGACAGAAGGCTGACCTGTTTCCTAGTGTTTCCTTTTTCCTTCAAGTCCAGACATAGCCTGCTTCCCTCACAGGGAGTCTGACTCTCACAGGCCATTCACAATGGCCATGGGAGCATGGTCACAAATCCTGAGGCCTCTGCGGATT
This sequence comes from Mesoclemmys tuberculata, assembly GCA_007922155.1. Lineage (NCBI taxonomy): Eukaryota > Metazoa > Chordata > Testudines > Chelidae > Mesoclemmys > Mesoclemmys tuberculata. Next base: position 445,448 of record ML675623.1, on the reverse strand, counting down.
TTACCTCCCAGATCATTTCTAAAATGGAAATGGAAAAGGTTTGTGTAAGGTAGGCCGCCGAGCATTGTTTGCGACTAACAGTATCCTTCCCAGGGCTGTGCGTCTCTTCTAACCCTCTATCCTTCCTGTGCTTCGTTTTAGGCTGAGCTGCCATTTAGCGCTGGGGACCTTATCACAGTGTTTGGGTCCATGGATGATGACGGATTCTATTATGTAAGTCCTCAGGGACACGCCACTTGCAGGGTTACTCCCCATCCAGTGCCAAATAGGAGAGACTGGGAAACAAAGTGGAGGGTTGTCAGCAGGGACTGTCCCAAAGCCAATGAATTCCAACCTTTGGTTTCTTAAATAAACAAATCCACTTCTACCTATTGCAGCTGGGGTCGTTTTCCTGCATTTTACCTTAAGCCATTCTCTCTCCAGCCCCTTACCCCCCATTGTCACCATTCCTTTCATCGTAACCCGAACACAGCCGTTGCCAGCCTAGGACATATGTTCTGTGCACATTGTGCACGTGAGCTGTGTTCAGAGAGCTACGCCAGCTTTTGCTGTGTTCGTTGTTTTCTTTACACGTGTCATGACATAGACGAGGGCTCGGGAGAGAGATGGTGGCATGACTCAGATCCAGTTAGGTTGGCAGAGACGGAAAATTGGTAACGTCTGCAGGCTCTTTAGTGGCCTGTCTGGAATGAATTGATTATTTCAGTCCAGTTCCCAGGTAGAGCACATCCCAAAAAAACCCCTTTCCATTAATGGCATGAAGTGATAGTCTGAACTGGGAGGCAGAACTGAATGTGCCATGGAGGCGAGGTTCCCCTCTCGGAGGCAGAGATGGCTCCTGCAGCTGAGGAAGCTGAGGAGATTGTGCTGGGGCTGCCCCGACGTGTTGCTCTAGAAAGAGAAAAGACGTTGCATCCCCAGGTAGCCAGCTGTTCAGTGGTGCGGCCAGCTCTGGGTGTTACAAGTCTTTCCTTGGTACAAAACCAAAGCATTAATTTCAGTTAAGGATACTAAGTGCCAGCAATGTACTTGCCTGTGATACCATTTACGTAGGAACATGGGAATTACCAGCCTGGAGATGACCCAAGGCTCCTGTCCCTCTCAGTGACCAGCACCAGCTGTGTCAGAGGAAGATGACAGAAACCCCACATTTAGCAGTTACGGGATATTCTCCCCTGCTGCTCTGAGAAAGTCACTTACTAATCCATTATAGTTAAGCTTAAGCCCTGAAGCATGAGTTATATATATCTTCCGGTGCTCTTTTTTGGTATTTTCAATCGTAACTCTGGATATTCTCATAGACTCATAGACTCATAGGTCAGAAGGGACCAATATGATCATCTAGTCTGACCTCCCGCACAAGGCAGGCCACAAAACCCTACCCATACACATTTATAACAACCCCGAACCCATGACTGAGTTATTGAAATCCTCAAAAATGAGATTTGAAGACCTCAAGCTGCAGGGAATCCACTTGCTATCCACACAAATGTTCAAATCTTCCATGAATCTAGCTGAATTACTGGCTTCAACCTTATCATATAGCAGCCAGTTCTACAGTTTAACTATGCTCTGTGTGAGAAGGTATTTGTTTTAGCCGTTTTAAATTTGTCACCTTTCCATGTCGTTAAATGGCCCCTTGTTGTGTTATGAGACAGGGAGAACAAAAGTTCTGAATCTACTTTCTCTGTCCCATTCATTATTTTTGTACCTGTATTGTGTCTCCTCCCTAAGGTCGGTTTAATCTCTCCTCACATGAGAGTTTCTCAGCCACAATCACTTTTGTCCCCCTTCTCTGACCCTCTCCAATTCTGCAATATTGTTCTGGAGGCGCAGTGACCTGTACATCCCTCAGTATCCAGATGAGAGAAGACGAGTGATTTGTGTAACGGCATTATATTCTCCCAGCTTTATCCCCGCCCGTTCTTTGTTTCATTTTGACTGCAGCTGCTATTTTGCGTATTCATTGAACCATCCACGATGATCCTCAGATCCTTTTTCTGAGTTCACTGAGTTAATTTAGAATCATGTGAAGTATAAGTACAATCCCCCTCACTGTGCATTGCTTGGCATTTGTCGCCCGTGAATTGCGTTCATTATAGCCTTGCCCACTAGCCTAGCTCGGGGAAACTTCCTGAAGTTTCTCACGGTCCTCTCTTGGGTTGACTAACTAATAATTTTGTTACCTGCATGTTTTGCCACCTCACTGTTGACCTCCTTTTCCAGTTAGTCAATAAACATACTTCACGCTGTGGGAGCTAGGGCAGAACCTCAGGCCTTCCAGCTTTTGTCATGGTTTAGGTTATGTCCACACATCGAGCTGCAGGGGAGGTTTATCAGCTCAAGGGGAGGCTAGCTCTCCCAAGGGTGTGTCTATGATCTTAGCCAGGGAAGTATTTGGGGCTCTTGGCTCCTCCCGCCATTCCCGCTGCCATGTCCACACTCTGTTTTTAGTGTGTTAGCTTGAACAAAGACAGCACAGCTAGGTCTAGGTCGTCTTGAGCTAGGACTCTTACCCCCGGTAGATGTGTAGACGCACCTTAAAAGTGACCATTGATTCCTGATGTTTGGTTTTGACTTCAGTTTTTGATCCCAAACAATATTTTCCGTCTCATGCCATGTCTGCTTAGTTTCTTTAGCAGCTTCTTGCAAAGACTCATAGACTTTAAGGCCAGAAGGGACCATATGATCATCTAGTATGACCTGCACAACGCAGGCCACAGAGTCTCACCCACCCACTCCTGTAATAGACCCCTAAAGTCTGGCTGGGTTACTGATGTCCTCAAATCATGGTTTGGGTACAGAGAATCCGCCAGCAACTGAGCCATGCCCCATGCTACAGAGGAAGGCGAAAAACCCTCAGGGCCTCTGCCAATCTGCCCTGGGGGAGAATTCCTTCCTAACCTCAAATATGGCCATCAGCTAAACCCTGAGCACATGGGTAAGACTCACCAGTCAGACACCCGGGAAGGACTTTGCCAAAGGCCTTTTGAAAGCTTCTTTAAATGATATCATTGGTTTTCTTTTATCAACTACTTTATTGACACATCTAAAGAACTCGAATGGGTCAGTGAGACACAATTTCCTTTGTTCCCCTTCCCCATAGGAGCTGGCACTCTTTATATTCCACCATCCTGTCTTCTGTGGTCGTCTTCTTACAGCAGCTCCCTGGGCATGGGCACGGGCACAGCAGGAGTGACTTTAACTATGCTGCCCTGTATAATATGGACACTATTTTTGCTGAGTCCCACATCTCAGAAATGGGGTGTCTGAATTGCCTCAGATTTGGACAGCACATTCCCTGCTGGCCAAAGAGCACATGTCCATAATTGGACGTCGAAGGCAACATTGAAGATTCTGAAGTGGGGGCCATGGTGGGGGTGACGAAGGAAAGGAAATCTCTCCACAACCTCAGATAGCCATAACAGCACGTCTGATCTCACATTGCAGCACTGAGCTAGAAGGGGATTTACTGTGGGTTTGGAAAGACATCCTGCTTTTGGCGACGTTTCGCTGTGGCAGCAGTGTCTCTACTAAATGCAAACTCTTGTTGGCGAGAAAGGAAAGTTCCTGCCTAAAAGCCACATGGAATGTAATCCTTTCCCACGGCTATTGCAGGCGTTCAGGAATCTTCCAGGGAGTTTGCGAGGAATTAGCCATTTATGTCACACAGCACTGGGCCAAGATCCCTGTCTTGCCTACAAGATTCTGGCTTCACGTTTAGTTTTGCACTCCACTTACTATGGCTCTATGTTCCTGGATCCTGTTGGATAAAGTATTTTTTCACCTGTTAGTGTTCAGAGAAGCTCTAGTTAAAACCCCTGATGCCAAATAGAATCAAAAGGCTTTAGAAAATCAGCCGAGCAGGCAAATCATTTCCCTTTGTTTCTCTGAAGTCAGTTGCTATGTACCTAGAGCTCATCTGGTGCAAATGTGCTCTGTAGTTACATGGTGATCAGTGTCCATTTGTCCCTCTGGCTCCACCGTTTGTCCCTTCACTCAGCTCCTTACATTGGCCTGGTCTTGTAGGGAAAGTGGAACAAGTGTTGGCAGATCTGGCCCCAGCACAATCACAGGAACAATAATCCCTAGCTCTCAGGCAGCACTTTCCATCCTCATCCTTACCCGAGCCCCCGCTACTTCCAGGACCCCATTGCGCTAGTGCTCCGCAAACAGAACAGAGACAGTCCCGGCCCCACGGAGCTAGCTCTCAAAGCACTGTGCAGTGGAGCTCAGGATCATTATCCTCGTTGTAGAGATGGGGAAGCTGAGGCACAGGCAGGGGACGTGACTTGTCTAAGATCGTCAAGCAGGGTGGAGCTGGGAACAGAACCCAGACTCTCTCACCTAGACCACATTGCCTCTGGGAGCAAGGCAGGCCCCATTTCCCAAGGCCCCTAGCTGGGCTTAGCCCACAGGCTGCAGCCTGGCCATCCCTGTGCAATGAACTTGTCTGCTACATTTCTCAAGTCAGTCTTCCTTATTGGCGTAGCTAAGAACTGCTCCATTGACCTTGCAGGGGGAGTTAAACAGACAGAGGGGCCTTGTCCCGTCTAATTTCCTGGAAGCCGTCTCTCTTGATGGAAGCGTGACTGAGGGACTTCACTGGAAAGAGGACGACACCTGTCCCGTGAGCGCCGAGAGTCAGGTAATGTGACATAGGGGCTGATCAGGGACGAGAACCATGGACGACTCCTGCCTCCTCAAATGGGGGGGAGGGCACAGTGTAAAGAGGGGACATATGACCACCGCACGCCACCTCTGGAAGGAGCTTCCAGCCCCTCCTCTCTGGGTCAGGGTAGCCAATCTCACTGGTTCCTGGGGAACTGGGGTCACAGAAGAGGGGAGCATGTGCCTCTGGCCCCAGGGAGGCTCACAGCACCCTTGTCTCCCAGAGCTTATGGACACCTCAGCAAGGGAGACGTGGGGCATGGGCAATGCCCCTACCTCCAGCTGAGCAGATACCAGGAAACCTGCTCCTGACACCTTCCTAGCGACCCCCTGCCCTGCCCCCAGCCTGGGGATGCCGTGCTTTCCTTGCCGCACCAGAGTTACCTGTGTGGGGCGTGAAGCTGGCTCTCTCCTTTTCTGCTGCGCCTCCCCCCAGCAGCCAGGCCACGGGACGGAGCTGCTTCTCATGCAAGCTGAGGGTGGTTGCTCCAGGTCACTGCCTCTGTGCAGTGTGGCGGCAGCCCACCCCCTGCACTCCCCACCCAGGCCCAGCTGTTGGGAACAGGCCAAGCAAGCTGGAAACGTGCCGGGAGCGAGGGCTCTGCTTGCTCAGCTCCTGTGCCTGGAAGCCAGGCCCCGGCAGGGCGTGGGTGAGTCGTCACCACCTCCCCAGCCCAGCCCTCCCCAGCTACTGCTCCATCTCCGTCATTTCTGAGGACGTCATGTTCTACGATGAAATGTCTGCTCCAGTGCCTTGATTTTCTCTAGATCTAAGGGTGGTGCCGTGCCTGGTTTGCAGATCATTCAAATAAAACTCGGCTAATTGTCCCATCTTCTGAATGCTCCTCTAAACCCAGCCGAAAGCTGGGCCTCCTGAGCAAGTAAGGAGAATCGGAATAGTCAGGTTCCTTTGGCCGTGATTTGAAAGGCTTGTCTACTTCGGAAACTTTCACCAATTATAACAGTTCAATTGCACAGGCCTAGTTAAAGAGTAAGTTATGACTCCCTTTGTGGACTCTCTTTTTCCAGAATAAGTATGGCTTTTTTCAGTTTAGTTTAAACCGCTACCAGAGTGACAAAAATCGAACTGAAAACTGTCCACAAGGGGTCCCACCAGATAATGAGAGCAGTTCAAATTCACCCTGCAAGTTTTCTGTGTAGACAAACCCTTCGTCTCTGCACTCCAAATGTGTGATTAGGGTAGGGGGTCTGCTGTCTCCCTTACACGGATGTCCATGTGCATAAAAGAATATTAATCCCAATTAAGGGTCAACTAATGGCTCTGGGTCTGTGTGGCTTCGCACATGATTCCAAGCCTGGGGTAGGGAGAGGCTGTGCACTTGGTGACTGTCCATTGTTAGTGGTTGAGCTAATTCCGTTTCAGCAAGATTTAACTGGTAGTAGGCTATCATATCAGTCAAAGCACCTCCCTACCATACTTGGATGTACCTCCCATGTCTACTCGTCCCACTGCCTCCCTGATACATAGGGACATGTCTCCCAAATGGACCATATTGACCATTGTTACCACAAGAGCTGATGTCAGTTCCCCGTCTGTGTAAAGCTCCATACATTTTTGGGAAAGTTACCCCAACACCCTCCCCAGTTCCATGCTGTGTTTATTAATGTTTTTCTTGTAGTACCCAGTGGCCCCTTTCAAGAGCAGGGCCCCTTGCGCTAAGCACTGTCTGTAAATATACAAAGACAGGGTTCCTGTCCTGAAGAGTTTTTGTTTCCTGGTGTTTCTTATTTGAAACTTTGTGACACATTTTATAGATTGATTGAGTGTTTACACAGGGGAACCAGGAACAGGACGCTGAATTCTCTTCTTGGCTCTGCTACTGATTCCCTGTGACCTGGTACTGGTCCTTCACCTCTCTAAGCCTCAGTTTCCCAATCTGTGGGTATAAATTCTGATCATGGCGTAAATGCCTAGATAGGTAAGACAGAATGACCGCCTTCCTCCCATAGCTCCCCAGTGTCTTATGAGGATAATGAATGAATGTATTTGGATTGCACCAAGATCTGCCATTGAAAGCCACCGGAGAGACACAACTTGGTGTCTGAATACAAAGGCCTGTATAACGAAAGTTTGGCTCTTGGTAGTGGAGAGCTTGAATTCTGAAGCTGCTATTGGCTGCCTGCCACATTCAGTGGTGTCCGAGACAGGCTACGGTGCATGGTAGAGATGCCACTGGAGGAGGAGCTAATTAAAAAGCTCACCAATGAGGAGAGAGGACGTTTGGGATTAATACTAATGGAGCCATTGCTGGCTGGAAAGAGTGAAGTGACAGGATTTGTCTCACTACCTTCATGTTCCTTTAGCATTATTTCTGCAGAGCACCCAGCTCTCACTAAACTCCAAATTTGTCCTTAGCAAAGCATTGTGGGGCCAGATTGGAAGGGCACTGCTGGGGAGCTCCTGGCTGTGAATGTCTTTACACTCACCCCTAAATGACCGGAAGAAATGTAGCAATAAAGCCTCAGTCCGGGACCCATGAGCTGCATTCGTACAGCCTCCCCCAGACCCCTTCCCCTCATGGCACTGCATCATTTTAATTAAATATCAAGCACCAAAAGGCTGAAGTGAAGATTCTCATAGTAGCATCGAGTTGGCTACATTGCATGTATCCTGGGAGCCCAATCCTCAGCTGGTGTGAATTGACATAGTTTCATTGACATCTGTCCAGCTGTATCTGGGGGAGCTGAGGATTGAGCATGCCAGGTAACACATTTCCACAGTTAACAATGTGGTGGCTAAAACAGGTTAGCTGGAACGGCTTAAACAGAGCCTGTTTGCTGTGGCTAGAGCTGGCCAGGGAAAGGTGTGGGCAGGGTGGAGTTCTCACATTTGCTGCTCCCTCTGTTTGGCTGGGGGCCTTTTCCCGCAAAGCTGTGTTAGCAAGGCAACAGCAGCAGCAGAGCTGAAAAAGCAACAGACAGATGGCAGCAGCAAGAGAAGCGTCATTCGAATCTTTTGGGGATTGTGCGATGAGATGCCTCTTGCCAAATTTCTAGCTGCAGCCTTGAGACTGCCTGCCTGGGCACGGCCATGGGACAGTGCATCACAACAAAGCGCTGAGCTTCATTAGGGCCTGCTCAAATCTTACCAGGAGCTCTCTCAGAAATGATTTTTCAGTTGCCTATTTCATTTTGGATTAAGCTTTTCCCCACACACCAAGCAGGGTCCCGGCCCCTCAGTGAGGCTGATTTTCATACAGAGTAGCAGAAGGAGGATGAGCTATGTGAATTACTGGTAACTAAACTATTCTGATAATTCTGGGAAGCTGTGGGATATTTTTAACTCTCCACTAACTGAAAAAGATGAAGGGCTTTTACCTAAGCTTCCAAACAAATGTCACTTCTGGACACAGACTAAGCACCGAAAAGCTCAGCTTCAAAGGGAAACGATCCAAGAAGTCGTGAGCGTGCAAAAACAGGTTGTGACAGTGAAAAATCCCATGGTGACGTTAATGATGGTTGTTGCTATCAAGTAACTGCTCCAGCAGGTGTACTTTGCATTGGTAATATGCAGATTCTATCAAAGACTGACGTTTGTAAAGCACCTTTAGAAAGTGTTCCTTCTAACTGATTTCATCTATTTATTTCTGCCCATATTATGCACCCCTGGCGGTTATATTCTTCAGAGAATGAGGAAGAGAAGAGTCCAGTGATAGATAAGAATGATACATAGAGAGAGAGCAACCATGTAAGTGTGTGGGAAAAGATCTCCTCAATCCCCTGCCTGGCCCAGTACCCTAGACTGCCCTACAGCCAGAGCTCTCTCCTTTCCCTGCGGGAGAGTGGCTGGCTGAGGTCATTACCAAAGAAAAGCCATGCTGCGAAGTGCAATTGTTTGGAACAATTATCTGGTGGTTTTGGGGACTGTGATATGATGCTAGATTTCTTAGAAATAAGAGATTGAAAAGCCTGCTTTGTCCTTCAGACTTCCCCCAGCTAGGGCAAGGCTCTTCTCTGCACAGTAGTTTATGGTGGTTTACCCAGACTGGGTGTCGCTGTCCTGTGCAATGAGGCTCAATCCTCAGCCTGCAAGCTAATGGTTTCCCATATTCAGCTTACATTTTCCTTTGCTCAATTTGATCCCTCCTCACTGGGCTCCCTAGGCCTACCGGAAACAATCCAAAGCCGAACAACTGACTAAAGAGGCCCGGGGTGGTGTCAGTCCCTAAAATGAACCCGGGTGGATAATTGTTCTGTGTGACAGCACGCACAGAAAGGATTGCATCCAGGCGGCTGTGGGGCGTGACTTCCTTCATTCTGTGATTTGAAGGGTGCAGGGGGAGCAGATTTTCTATGTTTTTCCTTTTTAACTTTGATTTATCATTTCAGAGAAAAACTCTTGAGTAACAGAGAAGAGAAAAACTCTCATGATTGTTCGTTTTTGCAACACTAACATTATTTACCAAGATCTTTCCAGAGTAATTTTTCTTCATTTCTTTTCTTGGAAAAGTGTCCTGAACTTGAATTTCCAACAGCAGAGGGCTCTTTAATTTAGCAGACACGGCAGAATAAGATCTAACGGTTGAAAGCTGAAGTTAGACAAATTCAGGTTGGGAGAAAGGTGCCATCTGTTTACACTGAGAGCAGGGAACCATGGGAACAAGTTACCTAGGTGGATTGTCTATCATTTGGAGTCTTTCAGTGAAGCCTGGATGTTTTTCTAAAAACTATGCTGTAGCTCAACCAGATGTGATAGGCTCGACAGGGAGACATTCTGTGGCCTGTGTTATGCACACTAAATTCATACAATAATGATCCCTTGTGGCCTTAAAATCTATTAAATCTATGATCAGCAACAAAACCCAAGTGACCTGAGATGCTGGAGAGCACCACTGTGGTCACTGCACTGGCTGGTAACTCACTGGATTTGGGAGCAGACATGCTTTTGCATCAGTACCAAAACAGAGCTCTCTGAAAGATTCGTTTAGCTGTTTGGTAAATACTGACGCCACTTGTATTACACCTTCTCCTAAACACTGGCTCCTCCTGTATGACGCATCCCACCCGCAAGATGGTGCAGCCCTGGAAGTGTATTTCAGCTCAGATTATACCTCCAATTTGTTTTTCCTGTAAATGAATGAAGTGTCTGGAGTAACTGGAGGTGAATTTACCTCTAAAGCACAGGTGTCAAACACAAGGCCCGCGGGCCGAATCCGGCCCGCCGCCTTGTGTTATCCGGGCCGGCAGTTTTTCCTGAGCCGAGCTCAGTAAAAGTGTGCGAGATCTCGCGTCAGCGCGTGTTACCGCGAGATCTCGTTTCAAAAAGGAAAAGGCCGTCGGAGTCCCCCACTCTGCCACCGAATTTCACCCTGCAGGGAGATTTCACGGCGGAGAGTAGAGGATGTGGTGTGTTAGTGTTTAGTGTTTAAGTGTTTAGTTTGTATGCGTGGCCCCCTTGAACTGAATTTAATTTAAATGTGGCCCACCATAGGAAGTGAGTTTGACACTCCTGCTCTAAAGAAAGAGAGACTCTGGACAGCTGCCTTTCCTGTTGTTAACTGCCCCTGAATGGCACAGAGCAGGTCAGAGTGGTGCTAAGTCTGGTATTGGGCACAGGACGCTGAAACATGCTCCAAGCTGCCAGCTTCATGCAGCAGCTGCAGACTTTCTCTGTAACGTGCCCCTGGCGACATTAGCGATATCCTGGCACGGCCTTCTGGTGCCGTTTCCTCTGCTTGTCTCCAGAGACGGCCTGTGTGCTCTTTGCTGATACCCCACCCTAGGCAGAGCATCCCACTGTCCACATCACTGGCTTGTCCTCCTCCCAGGCAGAGCGCTCTGTTAGCTGGGCCATGAACACACTTACGCATGTGCTCAACTCCCGTTGGCTGCTCCGGGGCCTAAGGTCAGATGCCTGTGCTTTCCTGGCCTGACCTTCTAGCGATGCTCTTTCAGACCCACCTGGGCAGACCGTTTTGCTGGTGATCATCGTCCTCTTTGCCTCTGCCTGGAGGCTGCTCTTCGGGGGATTACGCTGCAGGCGGGATAACTGGAAGCTGGAAGGACGGTTCTCAGCCCTGGCAAGTCAGTGTTGATGTGTAAAGCCCGTTCAGGAGCCAGAGAAAGGGCAGAGGAGGGAAAAGGCCAGGGTCCCCTGTACATTAGCAGCCCAGGATGGCTAGACAGATCCAGCTCGGGAAACCAGAGCTAAATTCTGGGCAGCTGAGCCTCATTAGCTCCTCTGAAACCTGGCCCGGGAGCTGGAAGGAAAAGGACCTCAGCAGCTGCGGCCGCTGCAGGGGGAGAAGGTCGGTAGCAGGCTGCTGCTGAGGGAGAGCAGAGCCCTGCAGGGATGTTCTGGTTCCCAAGGCTAGTTTGGAGTGCGTCTGGGGAAGCTTCAGGAGCCTGCCGAGGCCAGAAGAGACCAGCAATAATATTTTCAAACGGGCCAAGGCCTGGCTCCACAAGGGGACCTGGGTGCTGTGGTGCCCAGCATCGCAGGGCCTAATTGTTAGGCACCTGGAAATGATTGGAAGACACTGAGGGTCACAAAGCCTGAGTGAAGCTCCCTCTGTGATGCTTGGCAGAGATTGGAGCATTAGGCCGTGTCTACACTGCAGCAACCCCGGGCTCAGATTCAGACTTGAGCCCAAGCCCCCTTCCGTCTACACACCAATGTCTTGGAGTCAGGCTCAGACCCAGGATCCGAGGACCCCAAAAGGGTGGAGAGGTCAAGCCTGAATCAAGCCAGGACCCAGGGTTCAAGCCCTTCCCCACTGGACTCGGGTTTTGGGAGTCTACCAAAAGTATTCTATAGTCCTATGGGCCAACTTCCTTTGTTCTGTCTCCCAAGAATTTCCAATCGACTCCAGAGAAATGGAAGCAAGCCCCCTTGTTGTATTACAGCAGCTCAGGGAGACAGTGTGTGACCCTTCCATTGTATTCTGGCCGCCAAGCTGCAAACACCTCTGGAGAACCTGCTGGGTTTGAAATGCACTGAGCAGAAGCATCCTTTGCAAAGTGAGCTGCTTCCTGGCTGTGGGAGCACAGCCGGGTTTTGGTATATCTCTGGTGCAAGGCCAGCAAACCAGTGGATTTTGGTAAGAGAACCAGGAGTGACGTCATATCAGCAAACAGTGAAGAAGGTGGCAGCCTTGGAAATTTACCACACAGCGACCAGTGCAAGAAGATCAAGACTGAGGACAGGGAAACCAGGGACCCGAACCCACATTGGGCAACTCGCCAACATCGTGCCCATTTTAGGACGAGTTTGACCGGGTGCTGGGCACTGCGCCAAGCATGGAGCCAACGTGGCACCTGATGATCTGCTCAGCCAGGATGGCGAGCTGCTGGCCTCAGATTGCAGCCTGGGGATTGATTGCAGCCAGCGACAGGCATCAAGTGAGGCCCCCAAAGTAACACCGGTCTCAGAGGAGGCTTTGGAGCAAGAGCAGCTGCAGCACATCCTGAGCATGCTCCGAGGAGCTGCTTGATGCCCCAGGGCAAACCGCCCACTGTGGACCCTACATCAGAAACAGAAGAGGAAGGAGCCACCCTGGAGCTTGGTAAGCGTCTGGCTCCATTTTATGTTTGTTAATATGGGAATGGGAGGGATTTCCATTGTACCAACTAGTGCGAATTATTACCAGCCCCTGCAGCAGCGTGGACCCACTAATGGCAGCTTGTTTGCCCCAGCAACGCCCGCCGTACTCCACCATGTGGAATTCAGAATGGGAACCGCAAAGTGCAGACAGAGAAAATACCTTGAAATGTGAATTTTTCCTGGCAAGATGCCCTTTTGTGATCGGGCATTCCTGCTTGTTGACAATAGCGCTTGGATTGCCATCCCTGTCCGTGCACAGCCTGTGACCACTCAGCAGTGTAATGAGCCACCCGAAAGCAGCGAAAGGGGAGGCGTGGAAATACGTTCCACCACAAGTTTGGTCCGTTTCAGTGTGAGGCAGTCCATGCCGTCCAAGGGCGCTGAAATCATTTGTCCCAGCTATGCCGGGGTTTGCACTTTGTCCAGGGAGTGGGATGGCAGTGGAGTGAGGTGTGTTTGCCTGGAGTCAGAACAGGCTGAAACTTACGGAAGCTAATGCAGCATCCTGTTGATTCCCTCATGAAGCAGCATATTTTCCCGGGCCACATCAGTAGCTGAGCAGCCCACTTCACTGTTCACTTGGATGCTCTGGTGGCATAGACGGCAGAATTCCCACTCTCTGCCACTCAGGCACCACAAGAACTGCTACATCTTCCAAAATGTGGAATGCGGGAAATGATAGAAAAAGCTTTTGTGATGTGGCCACTGACGTCCCCTGCCAGTCTGAGTCATTCTATCATTTTTTGGAACAAAAAGCAGATGTGATTTTTAACTTATCATTGTCTCTTCCCTTCTTTTGCTGTGATTAACCAGACTGTGTCCAGGCAGCTTCTGTGGCCTGAAATGTCCCTCTCACAATATCCTGAAGTCCAGTTTGGAAAAGTATCATCTGATGTCCTTGAGATTGCACAAGGGTTTGCCCTGTGCTCCTGTACTGAGCTGCTTGAGACAATAACCCTCTGTGCCTTGCCCTGTCCCAGGCCGCTGCAGCACCACCACTGCTCGCCCACAGTGCGGCAGGAGCCTGGGCCAAGGCTTCCAGGGACCGTTCCAGGAGGAAGCATTTCTGTGATGAACTGATGGCTGAAGCTCTGGACCGGGCCAACCAGCAGCTCCAGAACCAAGGGCAGAGGGACCTGCAGCTAGAGGAGAGGCACGGCGAGAGGCAGGAGGAAAGGCGCAGGCTGGCTTTGAGCACAGGCTTGCAGCACGGTAGCAGGCACTTGCTTTGGGGTTCCTGGACCAGGAATGGCGGCTAAGGAAGGAGGATGGTGCTCAGCAGAAAGAACCATTTGAGTGGCTGCTATCACTATTGGCTGCAAGAGTGCCGACTCCCGGTGCACCACTTACACCACGGCCTGCATCCCCTCGGCAGGACCCTGGGCTGCAGTCCAGAGACAGCATGGACAGTGCCATGGCTGGATGGCCCATGTAATAGGGCCCTATGAGCGGCTGGCCAGGGCAACTGAGGCACATGCTGCCCTCCATATTGACCCCCATGGACACCCCCTTCACAGTGCCAAGCATGCAGCACATGTTGAAGGAAGGGAAAGGAGTACTGCGGGGCAGGGGACATGCAATAGTAGGGGTTTCTGTCTTGTACATGGTTTCACTGTTTGCATTTGTTCATGCACTTTGTTATATTGCAACTGTTTTGTTGTTACTGGTGGCTTGGTGTGCTAATGGCAGTTGGGCCATGGTTATAAATAAAGCTTTTTATTTTATTAAGAAATATTGTTGCTCTCACTGCAACACACCACACCAGGTGTATTTCAAATAATAAAAGTAACACATAATCAGGGACAACTGGGAATTTTTATGCAAACACTTTCTTAATACAGTTAGCTACATCAGTCCACTCATCAGTCACCTTACATCAGTCCACACGTTGGTCACCTTACATCGATCCACACGTCGGTTACCTTACAATGATCCCCCACCCCCATTTGATCCTCAGTCAGTCATAAGTACATTGCATAGCAATCAACCTCTCAGCACTGAAGTTCCCCAAGCTATCAACCTCCCCCTCACAAGAACAGCCATAGAGGTGCTTACTCTCCTTCTTCCATTGGGCCAGTCTAGTCCATAATGTGTGACCACACAGCATGTCTAACTTGTGGTGCCGGGTGCATCTAGCTCCAGCTGTGGTAGCTGCACTCTCTGGCTGAGCGTACCACATCAGCAGCCCGTTGCTGTTATAGGCCATTCGGGAGAAATGGCACACTTTTGGCTTCACAACGGTTGTGAAGAGCACAGCAAGCTACTGTAATGCACACTGCACTGTTGACACTGGACTCCAAACGGGTCTCTAGACATCCTCAACAGGCTTTCAGTCTGCCATATGCACATTCAGCAACTGTTCTACACCTGCTGAGAGTGTAATTAAACCATCTTTTGCCAGGCCTCTGAAATCAGGGTATGGTTTCATAAGCCAAGGCAAAATGGGATACACAGGATCCCCCAAAATACCAGTGGGGACAGTAATTCTGTTTATGACAGTGTCATTTGGGGAGAATAGTGTCCCAGCCTATCCATGAATGTAAACTCCCGATCGGCAAAAAACCCTGGCATCACAAACTTTCCCAGTGCAACCCATATTGATACTCATAAATCAGCTTCTGTGGCCCACGAGGGCCTGCATAACCATGGGGTCGTGCCCTTGGTGGGTTATGTGCTCATGTGCTCCTTGAGGAGGGCAAACTATGGGCACATGACTCCAGCAATGGTCACAGTGCAGTTTGGAAACCCCTTCTCTCAAAGCCAGCAGTTACTTCAGGAATATCTTTAATTCCTGCCACCGTGGGGAAGAGCACACTCCTGATTGGCTCAGACACCCCTGCCACCACTTTACTCACAGTCGACTTTCCTACACCACGCTGGTTGGCAGTAGACCTAGAGCAGCCTGGGTAGCCAGACAGGTATAGCAGCCTGCTTCTGGCTGAGGGTGGCCGCCCTCATGCGTGTGTCTTTACACTAGAGGGTTGGGTCAAGCTGCTCACAGAGCACCAGAAAAGTAGTTTCCTTCATGGGATCGTTCTGGGCCCACAGCTGGGCGTCCGGAGTCTGCCAGGCAACGTGCTGCCACCAGTCTGTGCTTGTGGCCCTTTCCAGAAGGGCCGGTCTGTAAAAGGAACGTCAGCGCCTGTACTGAGTGTCATGAGCAGCAGCAGCGCGTTCGAGACTCCCTGTCCGTATCTTCCTCCTCCATCGTTAGCTCTGCCCAGTGCCTCCGTGGGCCAGAGCGCAGCGCTGAAAGCTCAGCCTCTTTTCTGAAGCAAGCGGAAGCCCAAGCAAGAAAGCAGACGGTGCCATCTCCACGCTGGGAGCGCACAGGCCAGATGGCGGCTCTGCAGGGTTTGTTCGCGGCTGTTCAGATGTGTGGACAGTCAAGTTTTGCCACGCTGCACCCTGGACTAGAGCGGCCACGTGGGGGGCGTGCGGAAGTCTGGGCTGCAGCTGGATGGAGCCAGGTCTGCGTCCTGTAGGGGGATGCTAGAGCCCTGCCTTCGGCCTAGGTTAAAGGTGCTTAACCTAGGGCTGGTAATCAGCGCAGCCATTCAGGCCCTGCAGTCTGCCGAGACCAGTGCCCTTAACGCGGGGCTTACACTGCTGTGTAGACGTGCGCTGACACCGGTTCACAAAAGCCAGTGTGTGAGGCAGGGAAGTGCCTCCGCTAGGCGGAGGAGAGGCTGTGAGAGTGGTGTGCGCTGCGCCCGGCCTTTCATGGAGCCAGCACCTGGCTCTGCTGGGGATTCGCAGCGGGGACCCCACTTTGGAGTTAAGCCCCAGCAAGGATCTCTGCAGGAAGCGAGGAGGGAGGGAGGATGAACTCTAACAACGTTCATGCCTCTGCTTCAGTTACCGCCTGGGCTTTGGGAGACCCCACTTCAAGTCCTTCCTACCTGAGAAGAGATTTAAATGGGATTTGTCCCCACTGAGGGCAACGAGCCAATGACTAACCCGGGCGACCTTCTGAGGCGGGGCCCCATGGCCGTTTTTGTCGAAGCTGTTCCACTGGGGACTAAATCATCGGAGTCATTTGGGCGAGCGAGAGAGCAGGCGTGAGCAGGGCTGTGCAGCCTCGTGGTTAGTTTGGTCTCAGGAGCAGCGAGACCCTGCTCTGTTGCTCTTTAATTATCAAGCCAAAGGGGAAACAGCTTCAACAAGAAAGGCTGAGGGAGGCCCCCATACTCCATCGCCTAGCGGGTAAAGCCCTCGGGAGAGGTGGCAGGTTTCTGTTCAAATCTCTTCTCATCAGGTGGCAGGCAGGGACTTGAACAAGAGTTTCCACGTCCCAGGTAAGTAGTTGAACCAGTGGGATAAGAGTGGTGAGGGCCTCAGCCTTGTCCTCCCATTGTGCCCCCCTCGCCCTGGGTTTGTGTGACTCCTGAGGGGCTGAGCTGGTAGGCAGCCTCTACGCCCACCCGGGCTCATGCATGCAGCATAGGCACTGAACACCTGCGAGAGGCCAAAGCCAGACAGTGAGGGAACGTTTTACCTCAGTCGGAGGTGCCAAGCGTTTAGGCACATCCAGGGTCAATGGGAGTTTGGCAAGTCGCAGTGGGACATTGTACTTCTGTGAATCCAGACCCAAGTGACTTAAGAGCCCCAGTCCCGTTGCCAAAAGCCCTGTTTTTGGAGCCCTTGACTTACAGTGAGACTTGGGCTGCTAAGCCATAGAGGTGCTTCTGAAATGTTACCCTCACAATCTCACGTTGCATGAAGGACTTTCACTTCCTCCTCGAAGGGAGGGGAATTCAGGCCTGCAAAGGTCTTACTCTTTCTTGGGGAGAGGCTCCAGGAACCAGGGTTGCCCCAAATGTTCGTGATGGTTCGGTGCATTGCAGTACTGCCTGGAAGCTGGGCCCCGTTGCGTTGCATGCTGTGTGCATGGCTGCTACTTTCCGACTGGCCTGCATGGAGCTGGCCAGGCCTTTGTGCTTGCTCAGTCCTTATGGTTGGAAATTCAGTTGCTTTGCAATCACTTGCTCCATGGATCCCCTCCACGTCCAGGTCCATGATTAACTCCTCCCTGCCCATCAGCACTAAACCGTCAAGTCTCACGCTGCTTGCCCTAGTTTCTCTCTGCCATCGTTCGGATGTGGTTGGTGCCGAGGGACCATGCAAAGGCTCAGAGCTCAGGCTTGGCCTAGCAGGAAGACGCGCAGCTGCTGTTACAGGAGTGTTCCAGCTGTAGCATGCCTGGCTAAGCAATCTGCCCGTGCACAGGCCTCACAACCCCTCCCCATCAGGCCGGACTCCGCAGCCCAAGACGAGGCCTAGTGGCAAGCCTACTGCCGAATTATTTACAGGCTGACTCCACAATCAGTATCTTTAGGGCACAGCCTCGAGGGGCTGCTTCCCACCTCTGCACCCTCAGCCCTGTTCCTGTCACCTAGAGGCCAATGGCCTGCATCGTCTAGCTATGGAGCAGCAGAACCCAGGAGTGCCCCAGCTTCTCCTTCTGAAGCCCAGAATTTCCCAGGGCTGTGCAACCCCTGATCTGCCTGGGCTGGGTGGGACTGGAGAGCATTTTAAAGCCACTCGAAATGGCTGGGCTGAGCCTGCCTGGGAGGTGCCTTTGCCAGAAGAGGGAGCCAGCTGTAGGCAGGGGCGGTCGGGGTCCCCTCTCGTACGGGCGCTGTGTGGAGACAGCGTCGCTGCTGGGCTCTAAACTTTTCTCTGCCTTTTGTTCTCTCGTTTCCCGTTAGCTGAATTCAGACAGGCCTGGTGGACAGAGGGACCCCTGCCCCAGCGTTTCTGAAGTGCCACCGTCCTGCACGGTCATTTGTGACCCAGGTCCCGAACGAGCATCACTGCAGACTCTTGAATCAAGTGACGTGTCCGCGCAGAGTAAAAAGAGAAGCTTCTTCTGCAGGGGGAAAAAGCTCTTCAAGAAACTAGGGGCCAGTAAGAAGAACTAGAAAGGGGTGTTGCTGGGCCTGTAGGCCTGTCTGCGGAGCCCAGGTGGGAGGTTTAGGACACGCCCTCAGCAGCAAACTGACATTAGGAGCATTGTCGTAGGGAAAGTGAACTTTGACTATTAAAGACTTGCAATGCTCCAACCCTAGGCCTCCTTCACCTTGTCTTCACATGGAGAGACCGGCTGCTGCGGGGCTGCATGCTCTGTGTAGCAAAAGTCTTGACGCAGGTGATGCTCCGGCAGCTGGGGGAGTGCGGACAGGGGCTAGGCAACAGGACGCAGGTGTCTCAGCTGGGATGGAGGTACTTCTGCAGTCCTGTGCCCAGATCCAGCCAGCTCTCGACAGCACCAACTGCTTGTATATATTTTAATGTTAAAGACGACATTCCGGCTGTCATTTCGCTAACCGGCTGTTCCCACTAAGGCCCCAGCCCCTTAGGGAGCACTCCTTCCTTGTAAGCCTGGACTTCTGGACTAGCATGCCCTGGCGTTTCTCCGTTCTGTTCAGATTGGGCTGCTGGCAGCGCCTTTGCTTCCCGAAATGAGTGTTTGCACTTGATTCTCTCCCCGGCAAGCCCCTTTGCTGCCTCTGGGTGATGAGTTGACACTTGTACCGTAAACCTGTGGCTGTGCCGAGGAGCGCCCCTCCTCTCAGTCACGCGGAACTGCCAGAGTTCACCAAGAAGGAAGGAGTAAATTGGGGGGTGGGCAGAAGCTTCTGGCAAACGGGGGAGAGGGGGGCATAGTGATAGGAGGGGGAGTGAGGGGTTGAGACTTGGCAGGGAAGGGGAAGGTCCTGGGGGCTTCCAGGCCCATTCCAGCTCTTCTGGGTCCCCCTCTTGCCCCCTCCCCACTCCGGCATGCACAAGTTTACACCAGGCGGCACCACCACGTTTCCATTGCGACAGTACTAATGTCCCATTCCCCTAGTTCCAACAGTCAATGTCTCCACAGCATTTTGCAGTGCTGGATGCATTCAATAGCTTTGCATCTCGTCGTGGCAGGCTCGGCAGAGGAGGAGGAACGTTCCTGGTGTTGCAGCGGAGGTGCGACAAGCACAGTCGCTGGGGTTTCCGCCTTATGTGGCTTGTCTGCTCGTTTCACTACATTGACTGGATTGGTTCAGTTTTGTGTTGCCCTGACTGTGCGCGCATGTGTCTGGAGAGGAGCTGGGAGCAAAACCCCGCCAGAGAGTTTGCAGGCCCTGTTCCTTGCACTGAGAATGCCTCCCTTCTAAAGCCAAGGAGAGTTTCGTGTTACATGGTTCTTTCCTTTCATGGCAGCGGCGATTCCTTTGCATGTTTCAGGTGGGTATTTGTGTTGAGCAAGGCAGTTATGTTTGGTATTTGAATGGCACTCAGGCTGTGGCCCCGGGTGTTGGTGGTACCATATGTTTGTATTTAAAATCAAATTTTATTATAATAAAATCTATTTTCACAAAATACACTTTTTCTACCAAAAAAGGTACATTTATTGCTGCTTAGTTTTCCACCTAGCCCCCCACCTTCCCCTTTCAAAACCAGAGACAGTGGCTGCTCAGAGAAAGGGTGTCTAGAGATGCACTTGCCACCCCCAAACCAGACCAATAGGCCCTGCCCTGAGGAGGAGATGCTGAGCTGGACCTGATGCTGCAAGGGGCTAAGACAGCAGCAGGCGGAGCAAAAGAATGGTGCCCGGGATCAGTTGCTGTGTGCAACGCTCAGCATGGCCAGTGCCTGGCATGGGGGGGTGGGGGGCATTCTTTAGTTTCCTTTGGTAATGGCTGGCTGACCTGGCTGAGCGCAGGTAGGTACCACAGCAGCAGTGGGTTTGAAGGAGGGACTGGAATGAAGACGGGGTGGAGTCCTGTGGCCCAGCTGTGGCTGGGGCGCAGTGGGGAGAAAGCATGAAGATGTTTGCATGAGCACAGACGACCAGGGGACCTGAGGTAGATGTCATGGATTGGCAGGTGGGGGTGTGAAGAGACAAAAAACAAGGGCGCCGTGTGTGGGCACTCTGGGGTTGTGGCAACCTACCGGCTTCCCCCTGGTGGGGCTCGTGCTTTTACCCCTCTTTGTGGGCCAGGGTGCCCCCAGCTACCCCATCTCCCCTGGCTGCAGATGAGCTTTGTCTCCTGGTCTGGGAGGAAAACTTCCCATCCAGGGGCCATGGGCCTTCTGGCAGCTTCCCCTTCATTTGTCCCCCCTCTCCCCCTTCCAGTGGAGGCAGGGATTAAGTACACCTGGCGTGGCCCTTCATTGGGTCCAGGTGTCTCTAATTGCCCTGCTGTGCTCTGCTCTGCCTGCAAGACCAAGGACCTTTAACCCTTTAGGGCCCACATACTGGCCCTGGTCTATGCTTTGGTAGCCCTCTGGCCTGACTTTACTACATATCCCCCCTGCCCCTCCCTCAACCCTAGGGAGTTGGGCTACTTGGGTTGCAGAAAGGTGCCCCTGTAACAGGCTGCCCGCTTGCCTCTCCCCCAGCGTCTTCTGTTGTTTCCCCGTGCCAGGAAACGGCCTGGGTGGACTCAACGAACCCAGGGGGAGTACGACCTCTGTAGGCCTCCCTACTGAGCTGAGGGTCGCTACCCATCGGGGAGTCTCCCACGAGGAGTAGGGACCTAAACCCTGGGAAGTCCCTACCTATGAGAACCAGGTGGGGATGTTTCGGGACGACATCCACGGTTACCCTCACAGTTCTCCCCTGGATCCCAGCCTGGACTGGAGTGGTTGGATACCAATTGACTGCTCTGTGCACACAGGTTATTTGGGTGCGTTTAGCCTGGGACAGCTGGGCCTGGCCCACCTGTGTCCCCGAGACCAGAGTGAAAGCACTCCCTGAGTCTACTAGGGACAGGGTCCCGATACCGGTCACTGTTACTGGCCTCGTATATCTTTGGGTGGCCTCCGCCATCCCCGCTGGGTAGACCAGGCTGTAGGGACCAGCAAACTCACCCAGCCCACATTGCATGGGCTCCCCTGCATTCGGGCATTGGGCGGCTATGTGCCCTAGCTCCCCACAGGCATAACACCTGTACTCTGGTCATGACAGCTCCCCTCTTTTTGGCTGCCAGGCTTCAGGCCAGGGCCTCCTACCCTGGGGTCCCTAAACCCCTTGGTGGGCTCAGGCCACTCTCCAGCCCCTCTTCTTCCCAGCATGGGGTTGCCCGCTGTCTCAGGACTTGGGGCCCTTGGGCCAGGGAACAACCCCTTGTGCCAGCACCCTTCTTCCCCAGCAGTCCGTGAAAGCCCCCTGGCTGCCAACTGTCTCTCAACGAGGGCAACCAAGTCATCCTATGAGGTGAGGTCAGTCTGGTTAACCCCCGCTGCCTTCCCCCCGCCAGTTGGGCGGCAGCCCCCTCATGAACCAGTCCAAGATGAGGGTCTCAATAATTCAATCTAAGCTGTGGGCCTCTGGGCGTAGCCATTTCTGCGCCAGGTGAACCAGGTCGAAAAGCTGGGACCTCGGTGCCTGGCCCTCCTGGAACCTCCACTCATAGAACCTCCGGGCCCATGTGGCTGTCGTCACTCCCAACCTGGCGAGGACCTCTGCCTTCAGCTGGGGGTAGTCCGCAGCAGCTTCTGCTGCCATGTCATAGTAGACCTGGTCCTCCCCCTAGGAATGGGGTAAGGATGCTGGCCCACTGCTCTTGGGGCCAAGCTTCCCGCAGGGCCATCCTTTCAAAGGCCAGAAAGTACGCCTCTGGAACATCTCCCTGTGTCATCTTCTGCAGGTAGTTGTGGGCCCTCTTGGCGCCCACCTCACTCCACCAGGACTCTCAACTGGCCTCCCACGTCCTGCAGTAGGGCATGGTCCTGGGCAGCCTGGCTCATCAGCAGGTGGTTGGTTTCCTGCTGTAACCTTGTGGCATCCTGCTGGGCAGCTGCCTGGCCCCGGGTAGCTTCCTGCTGGGCAGCTGTGGCTTGCACCAACGCTTTAACCACATCCTCCATCTTTGGAGTGGGGTGGGTTAGAACTGCCCTGGTTTAAGTCTACTGCGTGAATCCCACTTCTGACACCAAGTGTGGCAACCTGCCAGCTTCCCCCGGTGGGTCTCACGCTGTTACCTCTCTTTGTGGGCCAGGGCGCCCCAGCTACCCTGTCTCCCCTGGCTACAGAGGAGCTTTGTCTCCTGATCTGGGAGGGAAGCTTCTCCAGCTGCCACAAGCCTTCTGGCCACTTCTTCCTCGTTTGTCCCTCCCCTCCCCACTTTAGGGGAGGCAGGGATTAAGTACACCTGGCGTCACCTTTCATTGGGTCCTGGTGTCTCTAATTGCCCTGCTGTAATCTCTTCTCTGCCTGCAGGGTGAAGGGCCTTTAATCCTTTAGGGCCCACATACCAGCCCTGGTATATGCTTTGGTAGCCCTCTGGCCTGACTTTTTCACAGGGTGCACAAAGCCCAAACTCAGAGCTGGGGAAGTGAATTCTGAAAAGGGTGAGACAGGGTTTCTTTGGTGTACTCCGCTGAGACGGAGGGTTTGTATTTTGAGATCTTGGTGGTGAGAAAGAGAGCAGCCAGACACGGAAACGCTCACACAGTGGTTTATTTATGTAGAATTTAAGCAATGTGGTTTATAAGCTGTGTGATATTGCCCTAACTTTAGCACAGGAAGAAAGCACTTACCAGCACAAGGATGGGGAGATCCATTTTTTTCACCCTGCAAGCGAGTTGCAACCAGGGAACCAACCTGCCTGGGGCATCCACTAAGGCCTTGACAGATCCACAGAGAGTTTCACCAGGGCGGTGCCCGGGGGATTCCTCATATAGTCCTCTTTCCAAAGCCTAGCAATGGGCTTTACCTAGCAATATATTGCGTCACTTTTAATTCACTCGGGGAATGGGCCTTAACACTTGGGTTTCATTAGTTTACCGGCAGTTAGCAACAAAGCAGCTGCATTAGCTGTTAATATTGCAGAAGCTGACCGTTTGCTGGTTTAAACTGGCTTTGTGGCCAGTTTACTTCCATTATTATACATGCAAGGGTATTTTTAGGCTCGTGGATAGTTCCTCTTACCCTCTAGGGGCTTTCCAGAGGGTATTTCCAAGCCTAATCTTCAGGGGGCCTACCACTGCGCATAAAGCCTAATCTGCAGTTCTAGGGTCTAATCTTGCCATGCTAAGCGGCCCTCGCATTACAATACTCTTCTGCACCCCACAATTGGTGGTTCTTCGAGTAGTGTCCCTGCGGGTGCTCCACTCCAGGAGTTAGTGCATCCTCACGGCCTTGATCGGAGAGTTTATCAGCAGTGCCCATCAAGGCTGTGCATGCGCCATCCCCGTCTTGTGGTGCCGTTGGCGCCCTTTTCGGCACGTGTGACCCGACTCCCTCTGTTCCTTCTCTACCGAAGAGCTGAAACAGTTGACTCCTTTCTGCCACAGCCTTGCACTGGCTGTGCATTTTGACTTACTTCTCCACTATGCCCCTAAATTCTTTTCAGAGACACTGCTTTCCGATACACTCATCGGAACGGCCATGCTGGGTCACACCAATGGTCCATCTAGCCCCGCATCCGGCTTCAGACAGTTGCCAATGCCAGGTGCTTCAGAGGGAGTGAACAGAGCAGGGCTATTTTGAGTGATCGAGCTCCTGTCATCCACTCCCAGCTGCTGGCAGTCAGAGGTTTAAGGCCACCCAGACCATGGGTGCCCATTCTGTAGGTCTGGCCGGCATTCCTTGTCCCTAGATGTATGGTCTTGCAAGTGGCTGTATTGAAAAGCACATTGTTTGAAGAACCCAGCTTACCAAGCGGTCTAGGTCCCGCTATATAACCGCCCTCTTCTATCAGTATTTGCCACTTCTACAATCTTTGTATCAACCATAAATTTAGCAGAGTGATTTTATTTTCACTTCTAAATCAGTGACGGAACAACAAATCCTGCAGAGGGTTGGACTAGGTGACCCTTGTGGTCCTGTGTAACTTGGGGTCTATTAGTCTATGAAAATGTTGAAAACTGTTCTCTTTGGAGAACTGCCCTATAAACACCTGGTTTGATTGTGAGGCCCCCGTGATGGTTACTTTTTGAGATCTGTGAATGAGCCAGTTCATAATCATTTAACGGACGTTGCTTAATGATGTTGTATACTGCTATTTTTAAACTCATCGTGCCATTCCATACTAAGTCAAAGGCCTTACAAAAGTCTAAGCATATTGCTTCTCTGCAATTACCTTCATCAACCAAACTTGTAATCACTTCAAAGAATGAAATCAGGTTTGTTTGACAAGAATTATTATTTTGTATAAAACCATGTTAACTGGCATTAAATATATTCTCACCCTTGAATTCTTTATCAATTGCATTCAGCTTTCCCATTATTTTGCCTGGGGCTGATGTCAGGCTAATGAACCTGTAATTTCCCAGGTTATGTTTGACATTTTCTTCACATTAGCACAACATTACCACTCTTCCAATCTTCCCCTGCTATGCCAAGGGTTATTAAAAATTGACATTAGCAGGACAAATTGCTCCTCAGCCAACTGTTCGGGCTTATGTGTGCAAGACATCCAGCACTGCAGATTTAAAAATGTTTATCCCTAGTAGGTACTGACTGACAGCCTCCTAAGTTACTAATGGACTGGAAAATATTTCATCATCCTCGGATGCTACAAGTACTTCATCCTGCTTCTTTTTCAGAACAGAAATGATTACTCAACACTTCTGCATTTTCTGCATCAATAACAAATTTACCATCCCCCTCTACTAATGGGCCTATACCACTGATGAGATTTTTTTGGTTCCTAAAATACTTTAAAAAAGACAACCTCCTTCTTAGTGTCCTTAGCCCTGCCAAAGACAGATTTTTTCCTGATCCCTTTAGCTTCCCTTATCAATTTTCTCCGCTTCATGCCATCTAAATGATATAAATTTTCTTATCTAGTTCCCCCTTTTCCATGTGTTATGTATTGCTTTTTTATTTCTAATTGCTAGTTTCATTTCACCACTGAACCAGGATGGGCTTTGGCCCATTTCTTGATTATGGAATTATAGCTTTTTGGCAATCTAATAAACTCCTCTTAAAGAAATCCCAATTTTCGTTAATGTTTTTCTATATACATTTTTCCCCACAAACAATTCTGCATAATTTCACTCATCTTTCAGAAATTATCCTATGTGAAGCACCAACTGTACATGCTACTGATCAGGACTGTCCCCTGTTTGCTGAGATTGAATGTAAACAATTCATGATCACTGGCCCCTAGGAACTCACCAGCTTTATCCATCAGAGTGAGGTCTAAAACAGAGTTACCTCGCTCTGGCTTCACTGCCTTTTGTCTTAGAAAATTATCATCTCCCATGTTCAGAAACTCTAATTATGTTTTACCATTGGCTACAGGAGACCACCAGCATTTGGCTCCTAAAAATCCACATAATACCACAATTTTCCTTTCCACATATTCTGGCCGGGTGCTCACTCATCCTGTTCTCTGGTTTGGTTTGGGGTCTGTAACAGACCCACACCACTAACCCCTCCTGAGCACTGTTAGGTAGCACATTGAGCCAGATGCATTCAAGCTCCTGCGTTCCTGAGTTATCAGTAACTCTAAAGCAGGTAATTGTGCCTGCCAAGACCACAACCCCTCCATTGCCTCCTTTTCCTCCCCAAACAAACTACCACAAAGGAACCCCCATTCTTCTGGGACTCACCCCTCAACCACCCTGATACACACACCCCTCTAGCACCTTCCCCCAGACACCTGGCACCCCAACCCCTGGAAACACACTCAAGCACCACCCCATGCACCCCACCTACCAAGAGCCCCACTTCTCTGGCCCACAAGTCCCTGCTCCCCAATGTGCTGATGCTCGTCCAGGAACAGGTACCCTTGGTATCTCATACCCTGGCAACCCAACCCTTAGTACCTCGAGCCCCAGGACTCCTGGAATACCATGCCTCTAACATCCAACCCCCACCCCGCAGGACATTACTTTTCTGGAGATCACTTAGCATTTGCTGCAAGGGGGGCGGGAGGTGCTAGAGGAAATGTGTAAGAGGGGCAGGAGAAAAGCCATGTTACTGCAGCTCAGCAATGTCTGTTTCATGGCCACAGCAACCCTCACCACCCAGGGGGAACCAGGACCTTATTGCAGTGTCACAGAGTCTGTTCACCACTAGGTGTTTCTGGGAAATGGCATCACCTGGTCTGATTTCCTCCCCCCCCCGTCTCATTCACATGGAGCCCCCTCTTCCACACCAAGCCTGGCAGGACTTCACCCTCCTGGCTCAAGATGCTCTCTCTGGCTTGGTGGCTTGGCCTCCCCTGCTGGGGTAACAGAGTCTCACTGGACACTGGCTCTGGCAGTCGTTTGCTCTAGTGCCCAGCCCAGGCTGCTTGCCCATTGGCTGGTAGGGGAACCTGGGCCCGCCCACTACGACGGGTTCCAGACCCTACAACCAGCAGTCAAGGCCTGCGCTGACCCAAATGTTGCTGCTCCTTCCCTGGTCTGCTTCCTAGTTTGCCTCTATGAGACCTCCTTCTCCCCTCCTTTCTGGGCCAGGATCTCCAGTTTCTCCTTGCTCTCTCAACCCAGAAAATGGCTGTAGGCCTCCACACTCCAGCCCCTTTCTGCTGCAAACATCCTGGCCTTACTCCAGCACTGCCTGCTCCTGTCCAGCTGGGCTCCATCCAAGCAGTGGTTTCCTATCCAGCCTACTTCTCCTCTATTTGTGGCCTATCCAGTTCCTTAGTCCCTTCTGAGCCACATGAACCCTTTCTGAGTGTGTGGGTTGGACACCCATTCGCACAGTGTTGGGCCTCTGGTCCCCTGAGCCTGACCAATGTACAACCAGACTGGCCAAGGCGAGGAGACCAGATGACATCACACCCCTACTGAGTTGATTGGTGGCACATAGTCATCCTGTGATCAATGTGATGTAGCCATGAAAAAAGCTAATGTGGTCCTAGGAAGCATCAGATGAGGTATTTCTAGTAGAGAGAGGGCACTATTAGCACCGTTATACAAGGCGCTGGTGAGACCTCAGCTGGGATGCGGTGTGCAGTTCTGGTCTCCCATGTTTAAGGAAGATGAATTCAAACTGGGATAGGTGCAGAGAAGGCCTACGGGGATGATCCGAGGAATGGAAAACCTGCCTTATCAGAGGAGACTCAAAGAGCTTGGCTTGTTTAGCCTAACCAAAAGACGGTTGAGGGGAGATATGATTGCTCTCTATAAATACATCAGAGGGATAAATACCAGGGATGGCGGAATTATTTAAGTTCGGTGCTCATGTGGACACAACAACAAATGGATATAAACTGGCCATCAGGAATTTTAAACTTGAAATTAGACAAAGGTTTCTAACCATCAGAGGAGTGAAGTTCTGGATCAGCCTTGCAAGGGGAGCAGTGGAGGCAAAAATCCTAACTGGCTTCAAAACTGAGCTTAAGAGGTTTATGGAGGAGATGGTATGATGGGACAGCCTAGTCTGGTAATTAAGTGATCTCTTTCTACTAGTGGTAAATATGCCCAATGGCCAGTGATGGGATGTCAGCTGGGGTGGGCTCTAAGTTACTACTGAAAATTATTTTTTTGGATGTCTGGCTGGTGAGTCTTGCCCACGTGCTCAGGGTTTAATTGCCATAATTGGGTCGGGAAGAAATTTTCCCCCAAGGCAGATTGGCAGGGTTTTTTTGGGGGGAGGGAGCGAGAGTTTGCCTTCCTCTGTAGCATGGGGCATGGGTCAGTTGCTGGTGAATTCTCTGTACCTTGAAGTCTTTAAGGCATGATCTGAGGACGTCAATAACTCAGTCATAGTCAGGGGTCTATTCTGGGAGTGGGTGGGTGAGGTGCTGTGGCCTGCGTGGTGCAGGAGTCAGACTAGATGATCATGCTGGTCCCTTCTGACCTTGGAGTCTGTGCGTGTAGCTAGAGCCGGTGTAATTCCTGGGGTTCCTGCTATTACCTCCTCTGCCATTTTCCATCCCCACCTTATTTCCCCCTGGTTGCACCCATTGATCAGGGCTATCAGCAGACGATGACCTTCCAGGCTCTGCACACACAAGTCACTACTCACCATCCATTGGAGTGGCCCAACTGGCTTGCGAGCAGCACAGAGCCCCACTCCCCCCACCAGACTGGGGGGAGAGCTTGGGGCTTCTGCCCAGGGGGGTCTCAGGGCTTCCTTCAGGGCACTTCTGCTGGGCTTCGGGGCTTCAGCAGGAATGGGGCTGAAGCCCGGTAGGCGAGATTCACGGAGTTGGAGCCCTGAGTCCTGGCAAGCACCTCCTATGGGGCTGAAACACCACGCCCCTTCCCCCCGTCTGCAGGGCAGGAGCCCCTAGCCCCTCCATCCTGCCATCGTGCCCCAGCTCTTGGGCTTCTGAAGATTGTTGTGTGCGGCTCAGAGGCTGAGCACGTTTGGCCACCCCTGGATGGACTGTGCAGATGTTCAGAACATGACTCTGCTGCTCTCTGGGTTCCTTCAGGTTGGCTCCCAGTCGAGGCTTCACTACTTCCATGGGCCCTGCTGGATGTCTGGGGCTGGGATCCTCTGAATGCCGGAAAACGGAAAAGGGGGAGCTCATCCAAATGACGCCAGCCCGTCAGCGCAGAGCAAGTCGTCATTCCTGCAGCGCTGTGCAGACGTGGGCCCCTCCCGTCCCTTTCTCACGTGGGGAATGGCGTTGTTAAGGATGGTGACACTGCACGACTGCGTGAGCTCCTCTCTCAGCCGCCTGGGGCAGTTCACACCACGCAGAGCTGCTCTTCCAGGACATCTAGGCGCTCTGCACTCTCAGGGCTTGTCTACACTTTAACTGCCACAGCAGCGCAGCTGCAGTGAGAGCACTTCAGAGTAGACACGATATGTTCCGATGGGAGGGGTCCGCCCATTGGCGTAGCTACTCCACTTCCTAGAGTAGTGGCAGCTAGGCCCAGGGAAGAATTCTTCTGCTGTCTACACCGTGAGCTAGGCTGGCTTCCCTATGCTACTCGGGGGGCTTTTCCACCCCCTGAGCGATGTGTACACTTGGTCTCTCACAGACACCTCTGAGCTGGCGACGCTTAGCTCATGGATTTCCCGTTTTTCTTCACTGCCGTAAGAGCTAGAGACTGACTTCTTTTCATGAAGGGTGAGATTCTGCAGAAGAAAACATCACAGGTGCCAGGTTGCTGTAGTAGCGCAGTGCAAGCCTTGGCTACCATTGCAAGGCATAGCTCAGGAGGGAAGAGTCAAGCCAGGTTAGGGTTGGAGCAGAAAGATCCGGGCTTGGAGCCCTGTCCAGAATCACAACACTGGTGGTGTAGCTCTTCCTAGATTTCATAGAATCATAGACTATTAGAGTTGGAAGGGCCCTCAGGAGGTGTCTAGACCAACCCCCCGCTCAAACCAGGACTATCCTCAGCTAAATCATCCCGGCGAGGGTTTTGTCAAGTCGCAGCTTAAAAACCTCTAAAGATGGAGATGCCACCACCTCCCTAGGTAACCCATTCCAATGCTTCACCACCCTCCTAGTGAAAAACTTTTTCCTAATGTCCGACCTCCCCCACTGCAACTTGAGACCGTTGCTCCTTGTTCTGTCATCTGCCACCACTGAAAACAGCCTAGCTCCATCCTCCCTGGATCCCCCTTTCAGGTAGTTAAAGGCTGCTATCAAATCTCCCCTCATTCTTCTCTTCTGCAGACTAAACAGGCCTAGTTCCCTCAGCCTCTCCTCATAAATCTTGTGCTCCAGCCTCCTTATCATTTTCATTACCCTCCACTGGACTCTCTCCAACTTGTCCACATCCTTCCTGTAGTGGGGGGCCCAAAACTGGACACAATACTCCAAATGCGACCTCACCAATGCCGAATAGAGGGGAATAATCACTTCCCGTGATCTGCTGGCAATGCCCTTACTAATGCAGCCCAATATGCCATTAGCCTTCTTGGCAACCAGGGCACACTGCTGACTCATATCCAGCTTCTTATCCACTGTAACCCCCAGATCATTTTCTGCAGAACTGCTGCCTAGCTCGTCGGTCCCGTCTGTAGCTGTGCATGGGATTCTTCCGTCCTAAGTGCAGGACTCTGCACTTGTCCTTGTTGAACCTCATCAGATTTCTTTTGGCCCAATCCTCCAATTTGTGAAGGTCCTTCTGTATCCTATCCCTCCCTTCCAGGGTATCTACCACTCCCCCAGCTTAGTGTCATCTGCAAACTTGCTGAGGGTGCAATCTACCCCCTCTTCCAGATCATTAATGAAGTTGTTGAACAAAACCGGCTGGAGGACTGACCCCTGAGGCACTCCACTTGTGACCGGCTGCCAGCTAGACATGGAGCCATTGATCACTCCTCATTGAGCCCTTTGCTCTAGCCAGTTCTCTATCCATTTTATAGTCCATTCATCCAACCTTTTTTAACTTGCTGATAAGAATACTGTGGGAGACCGTATCAAAAGCTTTGCTAAAGTCAAGGTATATAACGTCCACTGCTTTCCCCTCATCCACAGAACCAGTCACCTCTTCATAGAAAGCAATTAGGTTGGTCAGGGATGACTTGCCCTTGGTGAATCCATGTTGACTGCTCCTGATCACCTTTCTCTCTTTTAAGTGCCTTAAAATGGATTCCTTGAGGACCTGCTCCATGATTTTTGCAGGGATTGAGGTGAGGCTGACCGGCCTGTAGTTCCCTGGATCCTCTTTCTTCCCTTTCTTGAAGATGGGCACTATATTTGCTATTTTCCAGTCATCAGGGACCTCCCACTTTTGCCACGAGCTTTCAAAGATAATAGCCAATGGCTCTGAAATCACATTAGCTAACTCCCTCAGCACCCTCGAATGCATTGCATCTGGCCCCATGGACTTGTGTATGTCCAGTCTTTCTAAATAGTCCTGGGCCTGTTCCTTCAGCACTGCGGGATGTTCACCTCCTCCCCATTCTGTGCTGCCCAGTGCAGTAGTCTGGGAGCTGACCTTGTCTGTGAAGACAGAGGCAAAAAAGGCATTGAGTACCTCAGCTTTCTCCACATCCTCTATCACTAGGTTGCCTCCCCCATTCTCTAAGGGGCTCACGCCTTCCGTAATCTTCCTCTTGTTGCTAACATATCTGTAGAAACTCTTCTTGTTCCCCTTCACATCCCTTGCTAGCTGCAACTCCAATTGTGCTTTGGCCTTCCTGATTTCATTCCTGCATGTTCCAACAGTATTTTTATAATCCTCCCTAGTCATCTGACCAAGCTTCCACTTCTTGTAAGCTTCTTCTTTGTGTTTAAACTCACCAGTGACTTCTTTGTTAAGCCAAGCTGGTTGCCTACCACACTTGCTATTCATTCTGCTCATCGGGATGGTTTGTACCTGTGCCCTCAATAAGGTTTCTTTAAAATACAGCCAGCCCTCTTGGATTCCTTTCCTCCTCATATTAGCCTCCCAGGGGATCCTGCCCATCAGCTCACAAACACCCTCCAGCATGTAATTCACTCCCTGAGTGCCTGGTGCAGCCACCGCCCTGCTGCAGAATCTATGACTCCAGGAGCCTGTCAGCAAACACCAGCCCCACCATGGCTCTCACTAACCTTGTTTACTGTTTGCAGGGTGACCCCAACACACTCCCAGTCCTGAGTTTCCCCCCCAAAACGTGCATTCTGCACTGTCCAATCCTCTCCTGAACAGCCCAGATGTAGTAGGTCCGTTATCCCTCTAAAGGTACAACACACCACAGCTGACCACCTTCGCTGGACTGACCCAAGCAGTTTAACTTACACACACTGGGTTTGGATGAACAACAAAACAAGTTTATTAACCAAGAAAATAGGGTTTTAAGTTAATACAAGTATAGGCGTTGCCGTTAGAAATTGTTGCAAGCAAAATAAAGGTAGAATGCTACCTGGTGCAAAGTTCTGACCCATCTGCTCCTATGAGCATCACTGGCCAACCTCTTTGGTCAAAACCCCTCCCCCTTTTTTCTTCTTCAGGGCAAAGAGAGAGATAGCTGGGCATGGGGGAGGCACTTGGGGTGTTTGCCCCTCACGTTTGCCCCTTTGAAATGCAAGCTCTTGAGAGTGATTCCTTGGTAAAAGTTCTTTGCAGCTGAGAGCCAGCTGTGTTTTCTCCCATGCTGTGTTTTCTCGCTCTGGTTTGCTGAAATGCAGCTCGCCTTTGTCCCTTGCCTCTTCCCCCTTCCCTTGGCTGAGACTATATGTACAGTTGAGGCGAACAGACATCCTTTGGCTTAAGACCTGCTTGACCCATTTTTGGCCTAACTCTTGCTCTGTGAGATTGACCATGCCCTGCCAACGCCATTGTTCATAACGTGACACAGAATGATGCCACACACATTCCACCATGACAGAGCTGTCCCGTGACTCACGTTTTCAAATGCTGCCTTACAAGGCACACGCTGTGCAAGGATGATAACAATCCTGAGCAGCACAGTTCATGTGGGGAACAGTGTAAAGCCTTTACTCCAGAATGCTGAGAAGAAACAATTCTCAAAGCTTCTCAAGTAAAGCTGAAAACTGAACTCACCAGCGGGCTGGGAATGGGTGGATTTAAACTCTCTGCAGCACAAGGGAACTTGTCAGCAAAGCTGGATTTTTTTTCCGAACCCTGTAGTCTGTGTATCAGTAGCTGGGCAGGGCAGATCCAGTTCTGGCAACCCTCCAGAATCTCTCCTGCCACACAGTGCAATCATTCTCCGCACCGCTCCAGGAAGTGGGGTAGCGGTTATAACTGAATATACAGCCTGTAGTTTCTCAAGCAGGTTGTTTAAGGTCTTTTGAAAAAAAACCTGACCAAAGTTGCAAATGTCGTTAACTTTTTCCTAGCAAGGGCACTCACTAGATGTGGCCGTTCTGCTTTTTACACTAGGGAAGCATGGAATAGGTCTACACTGCCAAAAAACCAAACAAACAATAACCCCAGCATGGCTGTGAATCGCAAAACCCAAGGCTACAGACTCAGCTTTACACGCTGCAGTGTCGATGTTTCCCCTCGGGCTGGAGCCTGGGTGCTGAACCCTGCATGGGTGGGTGGGCTCAGAGCCTGAGCCCAGCTTGCATGGAATAGCTGCATTGCTATGTTTAGCCCTGCAGCGAGTCTGGCCCAGTGCAATATCAGGAGGCCAGATGCCAGCTTTTGCCTCAGCCGCAGGCATTAGCTCAGAACTTCGTAGCTGGAGACCAGATCAGGTCCCCTGCATGTTAGTTTTGCTCGAAATAGGTATTAGTCGTATAAGAATGTATGTAGGCTTTAGATTCTATGACATGCGTGTATGTTACTGCATGTATATTCTCACTACACTATCTATATCCCGTTTTATAAGGTAGTATTTGTGTTTGCTCTGACACTGTAAATGCCCCCAGTCAGGATAGAACCATCACCAACTGTTAAATATTAGTTTGCCACAGGAGGTGTTTTCTCCTGCCCAACAAAAAAAGACCCATGGTCCCCAGACAAACCAATGTGGAACACCAGAGGACATTACTTCCCCTACACTCATGAAAAGGTGAGGGGCATCTGAACCCGTCCATCATCTTCAACTCGGGGGGAGGGATAAAAATCCTGGAAAAGAAGAAACTGCATCTTTGTGGCTGCTTGAACTCTAAAGGGCCAGAGACTCTGAACTGAAGCCAGAGATTCCCAGGGGCAGCCTCCTGGGTCTACCCTGAAAGATACCTTGAACAGACAGATCACTGCACCTCTGTCACTCTTAGGGTTTATGGTAAATGCTAAATGGTAACTCATTTGCATGTATATGTTTGCTTGCTTTAACCTGTAATTAAGTCTCTTATTCCTCTTTCTTAGTTAATAAACCTTTGGCTAGTTTCTTACAGGATTGGCTACAGGCATTGTCTTTGGTGTAGGATTTAGAGTGCGAGCTGACCTGGGGTAAGTGACTGGTCTCGTGGGACTTGCAGAAACCTGAATGTGTTGTGATTTTTGGCATAAGTGACCATTCTTCACTAGATCCAGTTTGTCTGATGGCAAGATAGGCTGGAGAGGCGAAAGGGACTGTCTGTGACTCCGACTGGCATCCAGGAGTTCCCATTTGTTACTGGTTTGGTGAAATCTAATTATCGAGCTTCTCTCCCCCCCCCCAGTCTGGGGTGTCTGTCCCGCTTCTGACAGGCTGCCCTGAGGTAGGTGCGCACAGCTGTGAGCCACTCTAGACAGTGTGACAATCGGTGGTCTTGGCAGGATTCACATGACCAGGTCAGTTGGGCTTAAAGATCAGAGCCCAAAGCTGTTAAACATTTACATTTGATATTGAGAATTTTTAAGATTTCAAGATTAGTCACAATGCATGAATCACAGTGACAGGGGGGTCTTGGCACAACAGACCTTGGAAAATTATATAAAACAAAATATGTAAAAATAAAAAGAGAGCCTGAGATGAGGAACTGAGATCTTGGCTCCTAGATTTGACCAGATTTGTCTGAGCACCCCATGCCCAAGATGCAAAAGAGACGGTTGCAGCAGAATGGGTTTGGCTGAAGCTTCTGGAAGTCCAGAAAGAACGTGAGCACCAGGTATTGATGGTGGAACTCTGGATTGAAGAGAGAAAAGAAACTGAGGAGGCTGGGGAGAGAGGTGCAAAGCCACTGTGGAAACTGAGGAGGAAGCTCACTGAAGTCACATGGAACAACGAGAAGCTGAGGAGAGAATTCGTGTATGCAACTCAAAGTCCTGGAACAGCAATAGCAACAGCCTCAGATTAGGAGTACATGCCCCTCAGTAGCATTGAGTAGGATAAGGCCTGCCCAATTTATCAAGAGACTGACTGCCCTGAGGCGTTCCTGTT
Source organism: Mesoclemmys tuberculata (assembly GCA_007922155.1). Taxonomy (NCBI): domain Eukaryota; kingdom Metazoa; phylum Chordata; order Testudines; family Chelidae; genus Mesoclemmys; species Mesoclemmys tuberculata. The sequence continues at coordinate 410,589 of ML675623.1, read as the reverse complement.
CACCATTGATAGACTGTGGGATCCATAAGATCTCAGAGGATAAATGGATGCCAGCCTCTTAACCGGGTTGACTGGGAAAGCCAGATGAGTTTTTAATAATATGGAGGAGGGTGATGCTAAGGCATAATAAATGGAAAGAAATCATATTTAAGATTTAAGATCACCCCTAAGGCCTATTGATTGAAGTAGAGAAATCTTAAAATGTTTGACAATGTCACTCTTGTGGACTATGTGCATAAGATGTGTAATTATATGAAATAATAAGATGTAGGGGCAGGGGCTAAAGGCAACTCTGAAAACCTGTTTGATTCAGTGACACAAGAACAGTTACAGTCACTGATGAGATAAAAGTAGCCATCTGTGACAAAACCTTCCACAGTTTTGGAGGCAGCAGAAATTGCTGATGCATATATTGAGCCAAGGGAGCACAAACCTCAGGGGAATGGTAACCGTTCTGTTCCCCCAGTTAAGAGGAATGAGGGGGCTAGAAATAAACCAACTTTGTTAAAAAAAAAAAACCAAAGGAGGCCAGATTTTAAACCCTCTTACCCTAAGGAAAGGCAGGTAGTCTGCCAAACCAAATTGCTCAGAGGCTGCCCCACAATCTCCACCCACAGCCCCCACCAGGAGTGGTGATATTACTGCTGTGATCCCGGAGGAAATTGTAGAGGAGGAGAATGGAGGAGGGCTGAATCTTGGCAAAGTGGTGAAACGTTTATTAAGCGTGCTAGAGTGAATGGCATGGGGTGCAATGGAGAGACGCTGCCTCACGAGTCACTTTGGTGAAGGGATGCTTGCTAAGGGAAGAGGGCTGACCTCTGGCAAGAGTCTAAATATTTTAGCTTTGGCTGAATTTTCGGAGACTGTGCCCCTGGCTAAAGTCCCCCTCGAGGATTTTAATGGTGATGTTGTAGGCATCAGAAATTTGCTGCCCACTGGTATTTTAATAGGTAATAACATTTCAGCCATGTCTAGGCATATTAGTGTTATTACCGGGTACCAGAGAAAGCATGGCTCTGAGCCACTGGCTTTGTCTGTGGCCAGCAGGGAAGGCTGGGAAGGGGAGGGAAATGCTGCCGTAGGAGCTTGCCTTCTGAGGAGGAATTTGACATACTTCTGTTGTGGCAGAGTCTGCGCTGGCCCAGCAAGATACCCCTTCTGTGCCCCAAGGGAGGGTTGTCATTCAGAGTGATGCGCTGGTGGGGGAAGGAAGAGGCAGATTTTCATGCAGGAAGGTTTGTTGTACAGGAAGTCTCCTACAGGGAAAAGGTGTGTTGATGAGGTTTGGAAGCACGTGGCTGTGCCTGAGAAATACAGGAGGGAATTGCTCCATGAAGCCCATGACTGTCCATTCACAGGACATTTAGGAATGGGAAAAAAACCTGTGACAGACTGAAACAGAAGTTCTATTGGTTTCAGACAGTCAGAAATTATTGTAAGTGTCGCAATTTATGTCAGAAGAATAAGGGATTAAAAGGCCCCAGTAAAGCACCACTGCAGCCTTTGCCCATTATTAAAGAGGCATGTGCCAGAGAAATCTTGACAGAGCATGGTGCAAATTTCCTGTCTGTAATCTTGAAAAAGTTATGGGAGTTTTTTGGAGTAAAGCATATTAAGGCTGTTCCCTAGCATCCAAAAACTAATGGGCTTGTGGAAAGATTTAATGGAACTTTAAAAGCTAGGCTAAGAGTGTATGTCTCCAGCATGAGACTAACTGGGATGCGTTACTTCATTATTTGCTGTATGTGTATAGAAGTGTCTCCTAAGACTCTACTGGCTTTGCCCCCCCTTTGATCTCCTGGATGGGACGCTGGTTAGGGGACCCCTAAATTTGGTTTGAGGCTCTTGGGAGGGCAGTGCAGAGGAGACAGGCCAGCCTGTAGGGGCATAGGTCACTAGTTTTAAGGAGAATTAACAGGTTATAATGAATTTACTGCAACAGAACCATGAAAAAAGCCAGGGAACTCGGGAAATTCGGTATGACTGGCACACTGGAGAGAGGTCATTTGATTTGGGTGCTACTGCTGCTCCAGGGAGGAAAACCAAAATGCAGGATTATTGGGAATGACCTTTTGAGGGGATGTAAGGAAGACCAGTGGCAGAGGAGCTATGCAAACTGTGCCTATCACTAGATTACAAATTTACCATAACGGGAGAGGGCAGGAAATTTGAGTTCTAGAATCCCCTGGAAAGCCTGGAATTCAGGGAGGGTTTACATACAAAAGTAGGAAATGCTGGCCTTTTTAAGGCACCACAAACAGATATTTTCCAACCATGCAGGTTTAACTGACATGATTGTACACTCCATTGAAACCTTGGGGCCCTGCCCTGCTCCGAGCAGAGCACAATAGGCTGAAGAGGAAATGTGGAAACAAATCCAGGAGAAGATGGAACCCATGCTGGAAATGAAAGTAATTTACAAAGTCAAAAAGCCCCTAGGAATCTCCTAGTGTCATGGTACCTAAAAAGGACAAAACCATGAGATGTTGTGTGGATTACAGCAAGTTAAATGCCATCAGCCAGCCTGATCCATATCCCACTGGTCTCATGGGACTGGAAGTAACTTGTATGTGGTGTGATTTTTGGTGTTTGGGACCATTTTTCACTAAGTCCAGTTTGTTGGGGTGGCAAAATACAATGAAGAGACTCAGGGGCCGCTCTGTGTGTGACGTTCCCCTCTGCAATCTGGACTGGTTTATTGCTGTGTCACTCCAATCCCCCACTCCTGGAGTGCATCTCACTCTGCTTTGCTGTGTGAATCCCCACTCCTGGGTAGCTCACGCACAGCCCCCCCTTCCCCCGACTCAGTGAGTGAGTGCCTCTAGCCAGCCACTCATGGGATTATGCAATGGTTTGACCCACAGTGAATATACCCAATCCCAGATGCATCCCTAGGAACTATCATTTGACAATGTTCAATGCTGCCCACTGAACCTTGCAAGCTCATTGGTTTGTCAATTTATCGAAGAAATTGATATGCACTCTAGTCTTCTTACTTCAAATGAAGCCTCTACACACCTCTGCCACAGGCACTCCTTTAGTAAAACAAACACATTTATTACATACAGAAAGATTATAAATGATTATAAATCAGAGGAAAGCAGACGAAACAGTCTTAGATGATTCTCAGCACAGGCTGGCTGGTCTGTCTCCAGCCAGGCCCGCTGCCTGTGGTCAGCGTGGCAGTTGCTTGATGTCGTTTGTAGATGGGATTGGACGAGCGGTGTAGCAGCCAAAATGTCCCCCTTTTTAACATGTTCCTTCGCCCGCACCAGAGTCTCACTCCCCTCTTTCAGGGTCAGGTGACAACCAGTATCTGTGCATGGTTTTCTTCACGTCCTGAGACACTGTGGTGCTTTCTGGATTTGCCTGTTGATGTCTGGGGTGGTCCTTTGTTCTTGGAATGGTGAGCTGGGCTGTTCTATACAAGTCTCAGTGAGGTGTGAATAGCCCTCCAGCTCAGTAGAGTTTTGCGTAGATCTGCCTCAAGCCATGAGGCACATCTTCGGAAGATGACATAGCAAAGCCTCATAACCATACACACGACATTGCAACAAACAGATCACTGTAACAATAATGTTCAGTGTGCCATGAGCATGCCAAAACCATCTCACATGACATACCTTGCATTAAACAATGCACAGTTACACTGTCAGGGTGAAACGGGATGCAATGTGTCACACTGTGACTCCATGGCAAGGCTGTAGAGTGATCCCAGAGTTCACGTGTCACTGGCTTTGTGAGATCCAATCATGGAACATGCCTCCAGTCTGGGGCGTCTGCACAGGTCTGACAGCCTGCCCTGAGGTCAGCACTTGCAGCTGTGAGCCACTCCAGACAGCAATAGCCAGTGTGGGCTGCTAACGTGAGACCCCAGGGCAGTGCATGGGCAGGACGAATAGGCCACTCAGGGCCTGGCTACACAGAAAAGACACACCTGCAGCTGGCCCATGCCAACCGTCTTGGGCTCATGGGACTTGGGCCGCATGGCTTCCGCCCCAGCTGTTGGATCCTCCCACCCTGGAAGTCTCCACAGCAAAAAACCAGCCCCGCAGTCTGAGTTGCTGGCATGGGCCGCCCACGGGTGGTTCTTTGCTGGGCCTACCCTGAGGGGTCTGGCAGCAAGGCCCGAACACACAGCACTGGGTGAAATGCACAAACCCACCAGCAGCTGGACCACGCGTAGCGGCCTCAGCGGAGAGACAAAGGGCCGCTGGGATCTCAGAAGCATCAAGGGAAAGCTGGCTGACATTGCTCTGCTGCTGCCCAGCAGGTAAACAGCAGACTTGGCTCCCCAGGGCTGTTACGCCAGCACCTTTCACCAGCACTAACCCCCCCCCCATCATTTGACGCTGGAGTTTAAGGTGTTGTGCAAATCATTTGGAATGATACAAATTAGATTGAAAAAATTGCACCAGATGTCTGGCCTGGTGCTGCACACCGCTCAGTGGCTGTGTCTGGCTGGAGCTTGTGTAGACTGTAAGCTCCTTGGGGCAGAGACCATGTCATCTTGCCAGTTTCTACTGGGCCTTGTGCACTGTGGGTGCTGAAGAAGCAATAATAAAGAATTGCACATGGGAGAAAGCTGTCGTCCCGAGCGTTAGGTCTGCTCTCAGTCACCCCCACACCGCAGGGTCCCTGGCTGACAGGCCACGCTTGGTGCAATGCAGGAGCTGAGGCTGGATGACAGTAATGGTCCTGTCCTGTCTTTACATCTATGACACTCTCCCACACTGAGGGCTTCTCTGCTCCCCCCCCCCACCCGGGGGTTCTGAACTCACCTTCTAATGGTTAGAAACTTGTCTCTTGGCATTTTGGACAGTGCTCGGGTCTCTCCAACAGGGATAGTCCCCAGAGCCTCCAGCGCTCGCTCCAGAGCAGATCAGTGCAGGACAAGTGCAGTGGGGGACTCAGCACCCACGGAGCAGGGGGTGACGGATGGCTGTTGTGTGGCGCTGGTCAGGAAAGAGCGGTTGCAGGCCCTTGCCGTGATGAGCTTGTTCTGCGTTTTAGTGCATGGCTGGGCACAGAAAGGGGGTTGATGCACAGGCACAGGACACTATGGCAGTGCTCTCCTCCCATCCTGGGGACCTCGCAGCCTGGCTAACCTCAGTCACTAAGGGAAACACTGAGACCCCAAATAGCAACACCATTGCGTTTTCCCACCCGCACCGAGGCTCTGTCGGGGTATCCAGCTCCAGCGTTGGAAGCCTGTTGTTCCTATGGGCATCCCTTCAGCTCATGAGAGCAGGCAGTCCCTGGGCGCTAGGCAAGAAGTCTCTGCTCGGGAAGCTTTGCTCCTTCATAGCCACGTTCCTGGTGTCATCTCAGTCTGCATCAGTCCTGTACATTGCTATTGCACGCTGGTGGAAATGGCAGCAGCGAGGGCTCTGGGGCTTACAGTGATGCTCGGCAAATAGGTGCCCCGAAGCGCAAAGTGAATCTCAGATGCTTGCGCCTGCAGTGTTATTCCGTGGGTCGCTCCTGGGAGAAGCCCACAATGCATCTGGACATCAGCTTTCAAAAGACAAAATCTCCCTCAGAAGATCCAGTTACACTGATTTGTAGTGGGCTTTAATAAGTCACACTCAAAGATCCAGTTACACTGGTTTTTAGTGGGCTTTAATAAGTCACACTCAAAGATCCAGTTACACTGGTTTTTAGTGGGCTTTAATAAGTCATTCACCCTTACAGTGGTGGCACAGGGGGGCTCCCCCTAGCTAGACCAGAAGCATTAGAATGGCTTTGAATCTCACACATCTGTTATTGATCCATCCTGTTGCTTTTGAAATGCCAACAGAACAAGAAGTTCTTCATTGTGTAACACACACATCACTGCACAAGAGTACAATGACACTTTCCAGTGGCATGTCCTGAAGATTAATTACAAAGGGCAAGTCGCATGAGACAGCAAAGCAAATGAACAGTTAACTGCTCTGCTAGCTTGCACAAGAACGGTAATTTTTATGCAAAGCAACTGTGGTAACACACACTGGGAAATTCAGGCTCTATCTTGTCATGAGGTTGTTATACTGGGGATTTTGCTACACCACCTGGTCTAACTTCTCCTGTGAGAAAATGAAGAATGTTTTAGGCTAGTGCAGGAATAATATGTTATGTTAGTAGGAAGGAACCCCTGTGAAACTTGTCCAGCGTTAGAGAAACAGTAACATCTGTATTTCCTGGAAGTCCAAACACAGAAAAGGGTGTTTAAAAAACATGCAAATTCATCTAAATTACCCCTGGAAAGTAACAACCAAAGGAGATCCAGCAACTAGAACAAAGATGAAACTTTTTAACTGGTAATTAGCCATTGAAACAATTTACCAAGGGTCATGGTGGATTCTTCATCACTGAGAATTTTTTAAATCAAGATGGGTTGTTTTTCTAAAACTCTGCTCTAGGAATTTTTTGGGGGGCAGTTCTCTGGCCTCTGTTATACAGGAAGTCAGACTACATCACCACAATGGTCCATTCTGGCCTGGGAAGCTATGAAGCGAGCGAGCCCATCATTGCTGTGGCTGTCTTTGGACTCATATTAAAACATTAGAGGTTTGTTTAGCAAGAGCATGCAGTTAAATAAACTACAAAGGGAGAATTCATCTAGTGTCTGTTTGCTGGGACGCTTGTTCAAGATCATTGAAACAGCCAGTTCCTGGGTCTTCTTACGCTAACAGTAAATGTTGTACCAGTTCCTGCACCGTTAGCGCTTTTGTGACAGGCCAGTGCTTTAGGTCAGGCAGAATTGAGACATAGTGTTTGCCTAGACAAGAAAAGAGTCCTGGTGTAGCTAACTTGGATATTGCCCCAGTATCGGCTCCATAGAGATGTCACAGTGGGGCAGAGTGCAGGGTACCTTTGGCTGCTGGGAGGGGAGGCATGTTGTAAACTTCTCATGGGAATGAGGTTTGAACACCAGCTGGGCACTAAGAGGTACTGTAGGCACAACACATGACACATGGCACTGGGATGCAGGTGAGGGCATGCGATCACTGGCTTGCCCTAGAGCCTGGGGATTCTGGGTGGAGAGGCAAGTCATGAGCTTGCCACATGGGGTTATCTGTAATGGCTTAACCGGGTTGGAAGTGGAGGGGGCTCAGAGGTCAAGTCCCATGTACTGCACAACAAAGGAAATAGCCCGAACTGCTTTGGCAAGGCCCTGGCTTTGGCTGCACTTTAATGAATTCTAAGGCAAGCTGGAAATTCTGCAACAGCTTTGGGTGAAAACAGCAAGGGAAGTGGTCAGTGACTTACACCTGGAAATGGGTAGTGCATCCAGTACTTGAAGGTTTTAAGTTGGATTCATTTTGCACCTCTTTCCCACACATATTTGGCTTGTGACAGATCCTTCCACTGGTAATGTGTCACTGATCTGCAGCAGCTGTAAGACCAGGCACTGAGCTCTGGGCAGCTGGGACACTTGGACAGGTGTCGGAGGGTGTAACTTGAATTGGCCTTATACAATATGTGTGGCAACACTGTATGTGAAGTGAGAGGATTCCCCTGTACGGTATTATTAAAACATGTTCCAAATCCTACAGCCCTGCTCAGGCAGACGTCGGGTCTGTCCCAAACAAAGGAAAGAATGTGTGTTTGCATTAATTTGCATTTAAGCAGTAATCAGAGTCATCAGACAGGGAGGGAAAACAAAGGAAGCTCAAACAGGTGAAAAACCCAGCAAGGAACATCCTTCCACATAGACTCTTTGTCTCCTGGGCCTCAGCTGGAAATTAATTTTCAAGAGGGGGACTGAAACTATAAAAAAGAGGAACAAACACCCCAAGGACCCTTTTCAGTCCCTGCCCATCACATTCACTGCACCTGAAGAGACTAAAGGAGCAGCCATTAGTCTCTGCAGGAGAGGCCCTGGCCTAAAGCGTTTGGTCAGTAAGACTGCTGAAAGCATGCAGTGAGAAAACTTCCCTTTGTATCTACACAGTTTGTTAAAATAGATACTAGTGAGCATTTTATTTTTATTGTTCTTGTAATCATTTCTGACTCCTATGCCTCGTTGCTTGCACTCACTCAAAATCTCCCTCTTTGGAGTTAGTCAACTTGATTTACTGTTTCATCTATTCTCGTGTGTTCAAGTTGAAGTGTCTGGGTAACTCCATTGGGGATAACATGTTGTGTGCATATTAAAGAAGTAACAGACTTCACATGCTTGTGCTGTCCAGGAGAGGGCTGGGCAGTACAAGACATACATTTCTGAGGGGGTTGGGGTCACCTTGCAGCAAAACCCAGAAGAGCAAAGGGTCACAAAGGGCAGTTAGGTCTTTGGTACCCAGCAGCAGGATGAAGCTTTGGGCAATGGCATGATGCCCAGGGACAGTGGCAAGGCAGCTTTCACCGAGAGTCAGGAAAAGTGGTGAGAGATTAACACAGATAATGGGGAAGCAAATGCTAGACAGCCCTTGGGGTTGTCCCAGCCCCTCCAGCCAAAAAGTCAGTCACCGGCCTTTTCTCCCTGAGAAACGGATAGAATTGCTGCTTTAGTGGTGGGCCCCCTCCAGCCAGGCCCAGGGGAGCAGAAGAGGGCTGCATAGTCCCACTTGCTGGTCCGCTGTGGCTGCTTCCCCTCTGGTGACACCCAGCAGCACAGGGTTGCCAACCCTCCAGGATTGTCCTCGAGTCTCCAGGAATTAGATTAATTGTTAATCAAAGAGTCATTTGATTCAAGTGGTGAAACCTCCAGGATCACATCCAACCACCACTGGCAATCCCGAGCAGCCAGGTGCACCAACGACTTTGTCGCTTAGGCAGGTGGCTATCCCGAGGAGGAGGAGGGAGGTGACAAGAGTGGGCGTCGCCTTTTCTTGGCCCTGCCCAGTTCATGTCTACTGGGCGTGTCCCACAGCCTGGCCTGGTCCAGCCCAGGGATAAAAGTGCAGGTGCCCTGGCTGCCATGGGAAGAGGAACAGAAGATGGCAGGTGAGATGCTGGCAGGCTTAATGCTTCTCGGTGCTTGAGCACAGCTGCTGCTGCAATAGCCTGCTTGTTAGGGCACGTGCAGGGAGCTGCTTGTGGCAAGCTGGGTTAAATCCCTACTGCTGGTGTATAGCATTGTCTATGTGACAGCCCCCGCGGTATGTGCCCGGCAGGCTCTGCCTGCTATTCATGTGTGCCTGGCTGTCACCTGCACCCGGCACAGGGACAGGGAGCTGCTGTTTCATTTCCAGGGATGGACAAAGGGAAGCAGCCGGGGTCTGAGCTGCTTGGTTATGGTTTCCTTTCCGCCACTGCCGTGCCAGAGAGGCTGCCAAGCCCTTCCTCCAGCACAGGGCATGTCCTAGGGGTGTGCTGGAATTGTCTCAGCTGTCTGGAGCAGCAGCTGTGGGACTAGGGCTGGGTGGGAAATGGTTTTCCCGCCACATGAGAATTTTCAATACTTTGGATTTTTTTCCTGGTCTGATCTGTGACCAAAATCAAAGTCTTGAACGTTTAAAAAAAGGATAAATAAGAAAAAAATTGTGGGTTTGGTCAACAGAGACCTTTGAGTTTCATCATTTTGAAATGTTTTGTCTTGATTTGGACACTTTCCTTTTAAAAAAAAAACCACTTTTATAGTTTACATTTTCGAACATTTTAAAATGCAAAGTCATTTTGACTCAAAAACTGAAACACCCCAGTCTGACAACCTCAAAACATTTTTTTATCCATTTTTTTTCTGGTCAGGTGTTTTGTCAAACTTGCAGCTGTTTTGTGAACAGTTTTAGTTTCAACAAATCAGCATTTTGGGGTGCAAAAAAGTTGCATCAAAAAATTCCCGACCGGCTCCAATGATCAGTGCCAGTGCTGCCAACCCAGAACATGCAGAAATCATGAGATTGGCTTCAGGTCAGATTAGGCTTTGGGTTCTTTGCCTTTGTCCCCTGGTTCTGGCGCTTTGTGCTGCATGCTTGTCACGCATTCGAGCTTTTCTCTGCGACACTCAGACTAGCCATTTCCACTTTTTCTCCCCTCTATGGCCATTGATATTCTCAGATAAACAGATGAGTCAGGAGCTGGGGACTAGGAAAAGCCTCAAATACCAGGCAAGGTGGCACCCTTTCAACCACAGCGTACACTGCTTGTGTTTGGCACCATCACTGAGCTGATCTGGCCTCCGCCTTTGCAGGAAATGCAGTCAGTGCACCACCCACCTGGGCTACAGCCTGGCACCGGGAGGCTGGCACACTCTCATGCCTCTCCTGGGTTAGCCCCTGGTGCACGGCCTGCTGGGCGGTGTATGAGGTACGACCAGGGCACACTGCTCTAGCTAGTCCCTGCTGCTGGACAGCTCCATAGGGAGCAGTTGCAGCACAGCATAAATTAGAACAACCCCTGGGGATGAATTATAGACTCATAGAATATTAGAGTTGGGAGGGACCTCAGGAGGTACCTAGCCCAAACCCCTGCTCAAAGCAGGACTATCCCCAGCTAAATCATCCCGGCGAAGGTTTTGTCAAGCCTCAGCTTAAAAACTCTAAAGATGGAGATGCCACCACCTCCGTAGGTAATCTACGTAGGGAGGCAGTGGAATCTCCATCCTTAGACGTTTTTAAGGTGCAGCTTGACATAGCCCTGGCTGGGAAGATTTAGCTGAGGTTGATCCTGCTTTGAGCAGGGGGTTGGACTAGATCCCTCCTGAGGTCCCTCCCAACTCTAATATTCTATGATTCTATGATCTTCCTGGTCCCTGGCCACCTCCACAATCTGTGAAGTACAAAGTGGTGCTCAGTGAACTTGGATCCCCAGAACCAGCGAAGCGTGGCACTAGCTAGTAGCCAGCAGCCCCTTTTGGGTGAGGTGGACACCACTGTATGCTCCTGACTTGAACTGGCTCCTGTAACTTGGAGCTAGGGATAAGAGCACAGGCCCAGGTGATGGTACCCAGATCAGCAGCCTGTGGGGCTCCTGTGGGTTCTGTGAATTCCAGCTTCTGCGTTAAGCTACTCTGGTAAAACTTGTGAATTAGTCCCACCGCTCTCCCCATTTCGCAGCTCTGCACACTTTAAAGCCCTTTCTACAGTTACCAGGGCCGTGGTTGGGAAGTACGCAGCAGAATGATTTTCTCACAGAAAATACAGTGCCTACAAAAATTAAAACTTTCCTTGGGGACATTTCAATTTTGCTGGACATTTCCAATTTTCTATTGGGAAAATCAAAATATTTTATTTCATTTAGGGGCAGTTTAACACGAATCAGAATATTTCATTTTATTGCATTGACCTGAAACATTTTGTTTCAAATCAGTTAAAAATCCCATTAAACTGCATGTCCCTAGTGCATTGGCTTATGGGAGATACAGTTTGGACCCCAATTGAATCTTCTGAGTCCTTTGAGGACTACATAACTCACACATGTTGGTCAGCTGGGTTCACACTGAACTGTGAAGTCCTCCAGGGAGCCCAGCACATAAGCGACAAGGGGGACCTAAACTACAGCTTCCATGAGGCACCGCTCTAGGAAAATGCAATGTAATGTTGCTATGAGTCTAAAGGAAGCCTTGCAGGTCAATTCAACAAAATAAAATAAAAATTTCAACATCAAGAATGTTGAAATGTTTCATTATGATCAAACACCTAGACAAACTGGAAAATTGGGCCAAAAGAAATTGGATGAGGTTCAGCAAGGACAAGAGCAGAGTCCTGCACTTAGGACGGAAGAATCCCACGCACAGCTACAGATTGGGGACCGACGGGCTAGGCAGCAGTTCTGCAGATAGGGACTGGGGGTTACAGTGGCTAAGAAGCTGGATATGAGTCAGCAGTGTGCCCTGGTTGCCAAGAAGGCTAATAGCATATTGGGCTGCATTAGTAGGAGCATTGCCAGCAGATTGAGGGAAGTGATTATTCCCCTCTATTCAGCATTGGTGAGGCCGCAGTTGGAGTATTGTGTCCAGTTTTGGGCCCCCCACTACAAAAAGGATATTGACAAGTTGGAGAAAGTTCAGCGGAGGGCAACAAAATGATGAGGGGGCTGGAGCACAAGACTTATGAGGAGAGGCTGTGGGAACTGGATATGTTTAGTTTGCAGAAGAGAAGAATGAGGGGACATTTGATAGCAGCCTTTAACTACCTGAAAGGGGGTTCCAGGGAGGATGGAGCTAGGCTGTTCTCAGTAGTGGCAGATGACAGAACAAGGAGCAATGGTCTCAAGTTGCAGTGGGGGAGGTCTAGGTTGGAAATTGGGAAAAAGTTTTTCACTAGGAGGGGAGTAAAGCACTGGAATGGGTTACCTAGGGAGGTGGTGGAATCTCCATTCTTAGAGGTTTTTAAGCTGTGTCTTGGCAAAGCCCTGGCTGGGATGATTTAGCGGAGGTTAGTCCTGCTTTGAGCAGGGGGTTAGACTAGATACCTCCTGAGGGCCCTTCCAACCCTAATATTCTGTGATTCTATGAAACACATCTAAATGAAACTTTTCAACATTTCCAAATCAAAATGTTTCAGTAGATTTGTTGCCCCTGGTTTTTTTGAAATTTCAACTTGTCCCATTTCAGGTTGAAAACAAATGTTGAAATGTCAGAATTTCCCACAGGACAGAAATTTGGAATCATAGAATCATAGAAGATTAGAGTTGGAAGGGACCTCAGGATGTCATTTAGTCCAACCCCCTACTCAAAGCTGGACCAACCCCGACTAAATCATCCCAGCCAGGGCTTTGTCAAGCCACACATTTAAAATCTCTAAGAATGGAGATTCCAACACCTCCCTAGGTAACCCATTCCCGTGCCTCACCACCCTCCTAGTGATAAAGTTTTTCCTAATAACCAACCTAGACTTCCCACTGCAACTTGAGACTATTGCTCCTTGTTCTGTCACTGAGAACAGCCTAGCTCCATCCTCCCTGGAATCCCTCTTCAGGCAGTTAAAGGCTGTTATCAAATCCCCCCTCATTCTTCTCTTCTGCAGACTAAAAAAGCCTAGTTCCCTCAGCCTCTCCTCATAAGTCTTGTGCTCCAGCCCCCTCATCATTTTTGTTGCCCTCTGCTGGACTCTCTCCAACTTGTCCACATCCTTTCTGTAGTGGGGGGCCCAAAACTGGACACAATACTCCAAATCAGGCCTCACCAGTGCTGAATAGAGGGGAATAATCGCTTCCCACAATCTGCTGGCAATGCTCCTACGAATGCAGCCCAGTATGTCGTTAGCCTTCTTGGCAATAAGGGCACACTGCTGACTCATATCCAGCTGCTTATCCATTGTAACCACCACGTCCTTTTCTGCAGTGGTGTTATAGCAATGTGATTCCATTGACATCAGCGGCGTTACTCCGGACTGGCACTGCTATGAATGAGAAGAGGACTAGGCTGCAGTGTGCCAATGCAGTGCCCTCTTCTGGATTTAAAATCACCCCTCACTTTTTGGGAGCCGAGCCCATCGATATCCAAAGGGAGGAGTTTGAGGTCTGGAATTGCAGAGCTGGGGGAAGTGATCTCTTTGGCTGGGTGGGTGAAAGCTGTGAATCCTTTACAGCCTGTATTGCTAATAACCCAGGTGTGTTTGTGCATCTCTCCAGGGATGAAGCCAGGGCTCACCCTCTTCGGATTTCTGGTGACTCTGAGCCTGTGCCAGGGATCTGGATCTTCCTGGAATGGTATCCGCCCCTTTTCCTGCCCCTCCTGCTCGTGCTGATCAGTTTGTAACAGATTTTTTAAAAATGTGGTTTCTGTTTTGAGAAGGAAAAAGTGCAAAATTACAAAGGCACCAGAAATTAAACCTGCCATCTGAACAGCAATCTTCCATAGAGATAACTTGAACCCCAAAAGAAATAATCAGCTTGTTCAGGAAAACAAAGCAGAGAGCCTATCTAGTAACTGATGCTTTGACTTTTCCGAGGCACTTAGCCCCTTTTCCTCTACTACCCTGGGGATTCTAGCTCACGGCAGGTTTCTGACCGTTAGTTTCCTGGTGATGTTCAGCCCATGTTGAAGGGAGATGTCATGGGTTTTATTTATATTCATTCAGCACTCAGAGAGGGTCTGCTGCATTCTGCACATCTAACAAAGACTGAATCCCTGCTTTAAGTGCAAAACTCAGCCTTACCTACAGAGCCTGGATGGTGAGGACTCCATCATTGCGTTAGCACTAATTTTTATGCATTTAATTATGGTGGCAGCACTTGTGGCTCTGCAGTTCAGATGGGTCTGAGGTTTGCTCTTAAAGCAGCAATTCGAACACTTTAAGTGCAGAACTCAACTCAGTCTTAGCTGCAGAGCCACAATTCTGCAGACAGCTTCTCTTTATTCCTGGATTGCTTCCTTGTGGAAGGCATGATATTTGCAGGCATCCTGTGTCAGCTTCTTCTCCTCAGGATCTTCACCAAAGGCTTTCTTGTGGGCAATAATATCCAGAGCTGGCCCTAGAACAAATGGCATCCCAGGCAAGGAACGTGTTTGGCACCCACTCCCCCCATTTGCTAAACTTTTGAATATCTTATTTGTTATTGCATTTGTAGCCCCTTTCATGACTTTGATGCACAATTTGCGTGCATGTTTTATTCCTGTCATGTAAGGTGATACATTTACATGCTGGGATCAGTAAATCTGTATTTATTCCGCTCATTTACTGGGAACACCATAGCCTCAATTTTGTCCGGCCCGTTCAAAATTGTACAGTCAATATCGGCAGCATTTAGGATTGCCAGCCATAAAGCAGGGTCTGATGTATTGATTTGTGGTGTCCAATTTTTCTCATTGCTGTTTCTGTCATCATGCAATGCTGATTCATAGACTCATAGACTCATAG
>ML675623.1:374082-390860 GCA_007922155.1 Mesoclemmys tuberculata | reverse complement strand
CACACCCTCACACACTCACACACACACACACACACACTCACACACACACACTCTCTGCAGAGCTAACAGCTCCCCGTTCAGCACTGGGACAGCTACACCTGGGACACAAGCCCAGGGTGAGACCAGAAGTTGGAGGAGGCGTTATCATTCAAGAGCTCTGTCAGGCACTCAGCTCCTTTGGCTCCTTGGTGTGCCAGGGGAAAGCCCACCTTCCCGCCCCTCCTCCTATGCTTTCTTCTGGAATTTGGGTCAAGCAGCACCACTGCCCAGCTGTTGGCTGGGATGGGAAGGGGACTCTCCCTCCTCCTGCTGCAGGTACCCAGGTGCTTCGATCTCTGTTTTACTGTGAGTCCAGACAGAGACTCTGATCACTGAAGGCTGCCAGGATGGTTCTAAAGTCCCAGGTCCCTTTGTGCCTTTGCTGTTGAGGACAGAAGTGATCTGGGGAAGTGGTTTGACAGAGCGCAGAGGGAGTCTCTGGGACTTCTTTGTCCTCACCCAATTTCCAGTGCACCAATCTCAGCACAGGCGAGCTGTTTGACCTCCTTTGCATTCCCTTGCAGATGTGCTGAGCCCAGATCAGCTGGCATTGATTTCCAAGGCTACTGGATGTGCCCAACAAAATATGAAAATAGCATGTGATGAAGAAAGCCCTTACCGAACGATTACAGGGGAATGCAACAACAGGTGATGCTAGCTGTCAAGGGGAGGATAGATAGCAGGTCCTCCCCACATTAGCGTAACTTCCCAATTCACTCGCCAGGATTGTTGCAGTGTAATCTCCCAGGGCACGCAGGGGAACATTCCATGCACTGGAGTCTGCACGCTTTTGTTAATTCAGCGCACTGAAGAGCCTTTTACACTGCTGGCTCTGTGCTTGGCTTTGTCTCAGTGGCAGGAAGCTCCTCTTGTGCTCCTGGCTGGCTGGCTCAGGCCTCACTCTCAGGCTGGTTTCTGTGAAATCCCTAGAGTGAAAGGCACAACCCAAGCCAAAGCAGAGGGCAGATTTCAGCTCCTATTATAGTCTGTTCTCATGCAAGCTGCATCAGGGAGTCACTGAAACATTGGCAATGGTTTTACTCAGTGGTTTGCACACTATTGACTCCTGCCTTCACCTGGCAGCTAGATCATCCTTCATTGCCCTCCGCTCACGTTCTCCAACCAGCTCCCTTGAATTTCTGCCCATCACCCAGGGCAGGAGCTCCCAAAAGCATTGGCAACACCACCGCATTTTCGTCCTTCCTTCACACCCTTTGGTGGCGATGCCTACAAAAAAGTCCACAATGGTTAGGCAGCTGGTGTGCTGAGGCCGTTCCTTGTCATGTTGACCGACATTGTTTCCTCGTGCTCCCCCATTGGTCGGTCTGTGTCCACGAGGTGTCCCTTGTCTTAGACCGTCATCTCCTCTGGGCAGGGACTGTCTTTTTGTTCTGCTTGTGCAGTGCCTCACACAATGTTCTGGCCCATGGCTGGGGCTCCTAGGCTCTAGGATGATGATATAATTTGCTGTACTGTAAATACAGATTCTTTTGTTCCCTCTCCCAGGAGAAACCCTACATTAGGGGCTGCAAACAGACCCTATGTCCAATGGCTGCCTCCAGAGTATGAGGATGGTGTTTCACTCCCTCGTGGCTGGACAGAAGGAAAGCTGTATTTTGGATTTCCTCTCCCATTGGTAAGGATGGTCAATTCATTTAAAATACATTATTTCAATTAAAATAGTAAAAAGGGAGCTCAGAGTTTTGCGGGAGGGTGGATAGGTCAAGGCTCCATGGCACACACCATCGGTAGCCCTTGTACCATCTCTTGCCTGGTCACATGCTGACCAAAGAGAAAAATGAAAGAAACGGCAGGCCAGTGTGTCTGCAATTCCAGCTGGGGGAGTAATTCCCAGCATGAGGAGATGTCCCTGGACTAGGGCTGAACTAGCTAGCATGCTAAAAAGAGAAATGTCGCCACCATGGTGCAAGTGGAGGCAGGGACTAGCTGCCACGAGTACATGCCTAGCATCTCCAAGTCTGAGATGTCAGACTCACACGATTTTATCAGGAGAGTCATCATACTGGGGGTTTCCTTAAAGCCTCACTTCCAGAAGCCATGTGATTCCACGAGACTCTCGGTTTTCATTGTTTAAAAAAGAGTTTCTAGCTCTCATGGGGGCAGGAAGAGCTAAGAAACCTGAGCCCTAATGGTCTGAATCCTGGAGTGCAAAAAAGACCCCCCAAATCACTACTTTAAGCATTCTCCTGGTTGCACAGCCAGTCTCCTGATTTTGCGGGGTTTGACACATAATTTTTTAACTCTTGGATATGAGAACTCTTAACCGTGCCAAAAATCAGAATGCAAAGCTCCAGAGGATGAATAACCCCAAGAAAAATATTTAAAAATGCCCAGCAAGGAAAAGTGTGTGTGGGTGGGCATCTGTAGCTGCTAAGTGGGAAGTAACCACAGCAGCACTCAGAAAGGCAGCCGGGAGTGGAGACCAGCTGCTCAGCTTTCCTGGGGGTGGTGAAATTGACAAGAACAACAGCCCCACAGTGGATGTAAGGGACACAATGTCTACACTGGCACTGCGTTGCTCTAACTAAGCCGACATGAGCCCTATGCGTCTTGTTCAGGTGGTTTTATTGTGTTGCCGTAGCAGGGGAATTCCATCGGTAGGAGGAGCATCTCATTCTGCGCACCTCCACTGTTCTGTCAACAGCACTCTCCAGTGTAGCCCAGCTCTTAGGAATCTCTGGGATGGTGGATTCTTTCTTCATGGCCCTTCATGCTGTCTGGGCCTTCCTTTCTTGCTACTGAAAGGCTGACTGCGGATGTTTCCAACCTCACCACACGTCAGAGATGCATATAGCAATACCTTCATACCTTCACACACAGTAATAAAACAGAGCATCCAAGCGGGTATTAATGTTCAACAGATCAAGACTTTTAAAATGATACCTCATGAGGTCCACTTAGTACAAAACATAGCATAGCCCTATCACAGTGGTGAACATGGGGTTCCCGAGTGCAACTTCGAGGTACAGAGTGTCACAGTGAACTTGAGTGTCTGGAATTACCGAGGATATTTGTAAGCAGGGTCTGAATGCGCTCCCCCTGCTGAGTGAGCTGTGGGGAGGCTTCAAGACCAGACTGTATGTATATGAACACATCCCCTCTGCACAGGATCCAGCAGACACAGCTGTGTTGTCAAAGTGATTGACTTTGGCTGGTGCTGGGTTACACATCTGGCCTGTTATGCTAGGCCTCATGTCTCAGGCTCTTACTTTCTACTACAGTCCCCTTCTTTTTTGTCTTTTTAAGGGAAGAATATTGACCCATTGTCTCCAAAAAGCATAATGCATGGACTGAAGGTGATCCAGTGGGCTAAACACTTTACAAAGTAGCCAAATTCAAATTAAATGATCAATTAACCTGGTGCAGCTAGTGGTTTTCTAGTTGATTGCCAACTTAATTGTCCATATGTGGTACACTGAGGTGTATACCAGACCAGTCTGTTATTTATAAAGTACTTCATTTTTCTTTTTTTGATGCCTGGGGTTTTCGTCACTGTGTACTGATATCTTTACACTGTTTGGGGTGTGATAGCTTCTTGTGTCTTTGGTCTGTGGGATGCAACCTTAAATTAGTTAAGATAATAACATTTTCATGTTTGTTTTACATTTCTTTTCTTTTTAGTAACCAAAACTTAAATACACAGATTAAGTTAGTTTACAATGCAATAGAGACCAAGTCTTTTATAACACAAGCTATACTTTTGCAATTGTTGTACAGACATTCATTTTTACTTGAGGTGCATGCATTACTAATATTTTGTACTAAATATAATGCTTGATTGCTAAAATAGATGTGCACAGTCTTCCATGAGAAGGTGTACTGCTTTTCCCTATTGAGTTCTCTGTTTGAGCAAAAGAGTTAGTAACAGCATTTTTACCAAAGCTTTTAAGAGTTAATGTGCTTGTAATACTAACTTAACTTTTAACTGTTTAGCAGCACTACTTCCCTTTAACCTATCATAAAAGAAAGGTTAAATGAAAATTAAATTAAATTAAATCAAAATCAATTTTAAATACAGGGTTATGCAAATACTTTGAGGGTATTAAACTTTTATAACGCTTAGTTTTAGTTGGGGAAACAAAGGTGGAAACCCGTTGAAATTGTTTGGTTAGCTTTAACATGTTTGCAAGATAACCAGACATAGTATATATTTGTATACATTTTACCATTTTTGCTATAGCATTCTTATAACTATATTTCAATATTTAATAAAGGTGAAAACAAGTTTATAAAAACCCAAAGAAGAAAGTGACATTTTGCTAATATTACCTTTGCATTACTGTTGAGTGCATGTGTGCATGTGCATGGTGCATGTGTCTGGCTGGAATAAGGAGGCTCACCATCTGCTGTGCTGATACCTTGCTCAATGGATAATTTCTCTCTGAGCAAAACCATGTACAATTTTGTATTTGTAAATATTGCATTTTTGGTGCTTTCTTGGTAATGAGTTGTAAGATTTCTGATCCTTCCTAGCTAAACAGTTACTAAAAGCAAGGCTTTTAGGGATTGAAAGTTACATGTTCTAACATGTTCTGAAAGTCTAATTTATAATTAAAAATGTGTTAAACTGGCTTTCCCTTAGTGGTAAAGGCTATCTGAGCCTTGTCTACATTAGGGTTTTCAAATGTGTTAATTAGAACATATTAGCTAAAAGGTGCTAACATCACACCTTAAATCTTAGTTTAGACAAGGCCTTCAGCTAATTTAGCTGTGTAGTGAACTTGTGCATCTTCCAAAGTGCACATTAAATAAGGCAAGGGGTTTACTGAAGTCCTCGTCTCATTCAATGTGTGTTCTACAGGACAGGATAGTCTATCAGTGCCCTGGTAGCTAACCAGAGAGTTCCAGATTATGGAATTCTGTTTTTTTCCTTTTAAAATAAAATCTAAGAAATCCCATTAAAAAACGAAGAGGCCAGTTTTTCAGCTGCCTGGCCTTAATACTCACTTCCTTTGTGCAGACTTATGTAGACAGGCAGGCCTGACTCCACTGTCCATGTGGGAAGGAATAACATAGCCTGCTTTTCACAGAAATGGTAATAGAGGCGAGAGGGGTGAAGGTCAGTGTTTGCAAATGTTTGTGCCTAAAGTGAGGCACCTGATTCTCAAAGGCACGCAGCAGATAACTCATGGATGACACTCCCATTTCAGAACAGTGGCTTTTTTGTGTTCTTCAGTTTCCAGTCTGGGAAAGGTTGATAATGCACGCTGACCTTTGTGAGGCTTAATTTGTGCCAGGGTTTGCCAAAGCTAAGCCCCGGCACCTCTGGGATTGGCATGCCAGATATGAAAGTACAAAAATCGCTTGACCCCCGGCACCCTTTTCATTACCAGGTAAGCACTGGTGAGGCTCTTTGAGTTCATGAATGAGGAAGCACTATGTGTGGAGTATTGTAAAGTGTGTGTTCAGCACTTATCAGACTTGACTAGAGATGGCAAATGAAGAGATAGAGTCCTCTAGTAAGGCAGGCCAGGATGGAGCCTGCGTGGAAAGCAAACAAAGAATTCACATTTTCAGTGTTGGTATTTTACAAAAGGAAATCTGAGCAGCTGCTATCTCACTTAGACATCTGGTGATGGCCCTGGGGATTGACCCCCTCTCCTCCATCTGATACAAGACATGTGTTCCTAAGCCCATCATATTACTCACACATGAACACCCTCTCTGCTTTAATCCCTTCAGGTCCGAAAGGTGTCAAACCAGATTACTCGCTTTCCCACTGAGCAGCTCACCTTGGATCAGCAGCGGGCACTCATCTTCATGCAGTGGGGGCAGTTTGTTGACCATGACTTGGACTTTGGCCCTCAGACTCCAGCAATAGTCACCTTCAGCAGTGCAGTGGACTGTGAGACCAGCTGTGCCAAAGAAGAACCTTGCTTCCCCATCAAGGTACTGTCAGGATTTCTCCAGGAGGGAACAGCAGAGTAAGGGTGCACCTCACCTTCCCCTGGATCGATTACCCCTAGGGCTGGGTTTGTCAGAGTCCATGGGCAGGTACCTCCAAGTGGGTCTTCTTCCCAGGGGGCATGATGATATGACTAAGAGGAGGAAAGGGATGTTGTTTCTTAGATTTTAAGGCCAGAAGAGGACATTATGATTCCCTAGCCTGCCATTCTGAATAACACAGGCCAGAGAACTCCCACTTTCAGCCAATGGATCTCATTTTGCTTTGTCTGCTAGATTAAAGAGCCTCCTGCTCTCAGAGATCTTCTCCTCATATTGGTTCTTATAGATTGTGATTAGCTTTCTCTTCTCTCCTTAAATCTCTTCCCGGGAAGCAGGTTTCCCAGAGGTTAAATCATTCTTTTAGCTCTTCTCTGAACCCTTTCCAATCTGTCAATTTCCTTTTTTAATGGGTGAACACCCAAACTGAACTCAGTATTCAGTAACAGTCTCACTAATGCCGTACACAGAAGTAGCACCATCCTTCCTAATTGATATGGTGCTGCTCATATATCCAAATGTCATATTAGCCTCTCAGCCACTGCATTGCACTGGGAGCTCATGTTCAGCTGGTTTCTACCAGGAACCCTAACTCCTTTCCATTATCATTTATTTCCAGAATACAGTCTCACCTTGCAATTATTCCCTACACAGTCTGTTCCTAGATGTGTGACCTGGCATTAGGGTAATAATGATTTATGATCACATAGGAAAAATTTTTTCATATACATTCAAATTGGGCAGAATCTACCTTCAATTTGGAATTTCGCAACTTTTGAGTGACTTATTTTGCAATATTAATTTTATCTTAATTTTTGGTCTGGAATGTCATAGTCCCCTGGTAGCCTTGTACTAATTTATACAACATACTTATTTATTTGGATGTTTTACCAACTACAAAAATGAGCGCTGGTCTAATGCTCTGGGAGTACTTGACATTCTTTAAAAATAACCTGTTAAATAAACACCGCAATAGAGGCTCAAATTAAATGTTCAAAAACATAAGAAGAAGACCAAAAAGTCTAAACAACAAAGTAAAAGAGGCAGTTAAAGGCCAAAAGGCATCCTTTAAAAATTGGAAATCAAATCCCACTGAGGAAAATAGAAAGGAGCATAAACTCTAGCAAGTCAAGTGTCAAAATATAATGAGGTGGGCCAAAAAAGAATGTAAAGAACAACTAACATAAGACTCAAAAACTAACAGCAATTTTTTTTAAAGTATATGAGAAGCAGGAAGCCTGCCAAATAATCAGTGGGGCTCCTGAAGATTGACTTGCTAAAGGAGCACTCAAGGAAGATAAGGCCATTACGGAGAAGCTAAATGAATTCCTTGCATTGGTTTTCACTGCAGAGGATGTGAGGGAGATTCTCGCACCTGAGCCATTCTTTTTAGGTGACAAATCTGAGGAATTGTGCCAGACTGAGGTGTCAATAGAGAGGGTTTTGGAACAAATCAACAAATTAGATAGTAATAAGTCACCAGGTCAGATGGTATCAGTAGCCACCCAAGAGTGCTGAAGGAATTCAGATACGAAATTTCAGAACTACTAACCGTGGTATGTAACCTATCACTTAAATCAGTCTCTGTATCAGATGACTGGAGAATAGCTAATGTGACACCAATTTTTAAAAAAGGCTCCAGAGGCGATCCTTGCTATTATAGGTAAGCCTAACTGCAGTACCAGGCAAACTGGTTGAAACTATAGTAAAGAACAGAATTATCAGACATATACATGAAAACAGTTGATTGGGGAAGAGTCAATATGGTTTTTGTAAAGGGAAATCATGCCTCACTGACCTACTAGAATTCTTTGAGGTGGATCAACAAGCACGTGAACAAGGGTGATCCAGTGCATATAGTGCACTTAAATTTTCAGAAAGTCTTTGAGGAAGGTCCCTCACCAAAGGCTTTTAAGCAAAGAAAAAGGGGTAAACAATGAGGTGGCAAAATGTGCAGATAACACAAAACTACTCAAGATAGTTAAGTCCAAAGCAGACTACGAAGAGTTACAAAGAGATCTCACAAAACTGGGTGACTAGGCAACAAAATGGCAGATGAAATTCACTGTTGATAAATGCAAAGTAATACATACTGGAAAACATAATCCCAACTATACATATAAAATGATGGAGTCTAAATTAGCTGTTACCACTCAAGAAAGATCTTGGAATCATTGTGGATAGTTCTCTAAAAACATCCACTCAATATGCAGCGGCAGTCAAAAAAACTAACAGAATGTTGGGAATCATGTGGAAAGGGCTAGACAATAAGGCAGAAAATATCATATTGCCTCTTTATAAATCCATAGTACGCCCACATCTTGAATACTGCATGTAGATCTGGTCACCCCATCTCAAAAAAGATAGAGGAAAGGGCAACAAAAATGATTAGAGGTATGGAACAGCTTCCATATGAGGAGACATTAATAAGACTGGGACTTTTCAGCTTGGAAAAAAGATGACTAAGGGGGGATATGATAGAGGTCTATAAAATCATGACTGGTGTGGAGAAAGTCAATAAAGAAGTGTTATTTACTCCTTCTCCTAACAAAAGGGGAACCTCTAGAAATTGTACCCGGCCCTTGTTGCTGCCAACACCTGGCATCAGGTTGCATGAGAGAGCATCTGCCCCCTTGACACACTGCGTACCTGTGGTCAGTGGAGGGTTCTGCGAGTTCTCCCTCAGTGCACTGTGGGAGGAGGTGTATTGCTTTTCTTTCTATTCTGTTGTCAGAGGGACACATGATTTGACTGGGAGAAATTGACAGGTCTCTTTAAGAACAGCCATACTTGATGGAAGTCTTCATTTATTCTCCCTGTCTGGCTGTTGAATGGTTACACAGGAGCAGTGACCAGGACGATGTTTCCCTCTCTACACCTGCCTGTATGATTGTGACCATTTCTTTCCTTGTCACAGTGACCCAGGCCTCTGTACCTTGTGACTGGATTAGCAAAGTGCCCTATGTGCCTCCACAGCTTAAATTTTACTGGAAAGAGGTTGTCCCACATAGGGCAGGGCAGGAAATGCTGCTCCCGGAGGGAGAATGGCTTCTACACTCCTGTGGTGGTAATTAATCCCTCTCATCTCTTGCTGCAGATTCCACCCAATGATCCACGAATTAAAAACCAAAGTGATTGCATTCCATTCACCCGCTCAGCCCCAGCATGCACCACAGGCAGAGCCATTCGAAACCAGCTCAACGCGCTCACAGCCTTCCTTGATGGCAGCATGGTGTACAGTAGTGAAGTACCTTTGGCTAGCAGACTAAGGAATCATACCAACCAGTTGGGCTTGATGGCTGTTAACCAGCAATTTACTGATGGGGGATTGGAATTCCTGCCATTTGGTAACTTGGAGAAAGACCCCTGTATTCTCACCAATCCAAGAGCTCAAATCCCATGTTTTCTTACAGGTAAGTCATGTATCTGCAGCACATTTCATTCTCTGATAGCGAGACCTAGAGGGAATGATTCCATTGGTTCTATTTTATTTCTTGGCTTTTTAAGAATTCCAAACAATTAAACCAGTGGAGAAAATGGCAGAGCAGATATCTCCAAAGATCAGATCAGGCTGTACTAGACAAGGCGTAAGAGATGAGAAGGAACTCTCCCTCTAGAGGTGAGAAGGAGCAATCTCTCTCTTTCTCTAGCTTTTCTTTGATATGGTATCTCCTGTCCAACAACCCCAAACATGTTCTCCTGCCTGCACCACGACATGCAGAATGATTGCAGAGAGGGCCATAAACAAGAGACACAGCCAGTGCAGCCGGATTCCCTTAAATAAAGTCCCCCGGAAGCAAGGGAAGATGGGAGAGGAAGGATCTTTTCTCTGACTCTGAATATTTCCTCATGTTGCATTTAGCCCCTGGCACACGCTCTCCACATCTGTAGGCTGGGAGTGCAGCTGCCTGGCTTACTCTGGCTTCTTCTTTCCATGCTACAATGAAGCTGTTTCCACTGTTGGCACAAGCTTGCTTCACTGCTGATATAATATTGAGCTGGTGCGACGTTTTGGGGTCCACTCAGACCAGTGCGGGCTTTTGTCGTAGCCCCCAAAGCTGCAGGACAGGCATTTGTTCTGTGCAGCTCTGGCTTGGTTCCCTAGCACAGGAGCCAGCCCACAAATGAAGGCCAAGCGACTCTCTGCAGGGTGACACCAAACAATAGCTCTTCCATTCACAGGTCCTCACAAAGATCTCCCTGGGTTCTTAACTATCAGACCCTCGGACTGTTTCTTTATGTTCCCTCCCCCATAGGTGTGAAACCGGCCCCCTGTTACTGGCTCACTTTGGCAAACCCATTCCACCCTGTTGGTACACCAGAGACCGGCTTGGGATAAAAATAAACAGAAAGTCTGTTTTGTAGCGAAACCACAGATTCCAAGCTGAATGAGTAAGTGGATGGCGAACACACAGAAGTTACACAGAAAATAAACATAAAGACACAAGCTCAGGCTTTACACTTTCATATTAGATAAAATCCCTTTTCTAGTAAGAGTTACCGATCGCCTTAAAACAAGTTCCCAGTGTTTCTCTTGCCATAGGAGGGATCTTGCATTCATGGGCAGCTTCCAACTTGAGCTGGTCTCCCAAGTTCTGGACGAACTTCAGTCAAACCCCTTTCATTTACAAAAATACTCAAAATGAGGAAAATTACCTCTTTTCTTAGTTTCCAAAGACTGGGATTTACTTTTCAGTTTCATGCTGTTCCCATCTGCTTTGATGGTTCCCCGTGTTTTTTCCTGAGCTGGACGGGCTAGTCTGGGCTGGCTGTGGAGGCAGTGCCTCCCTACTTGATGGCTTCCCCATCCGCCTCGGGCAGGGATGCTGAAGTCGCAGGGCAGTTACAGTGACAACTTCCTCTATAAACACATACGTCCATTCAGAATCATGCGCTGTATCCATCTCTCCTCATTACCACTAAATTCAGTGCACTGAACCTTTCATAATAGATCTGACCCGATATACTCCTACAGTAAAATAACGTAGCAGGCAAGCAGTTGGTTTAACTGCTTATTTTGGGAGTGGGGGGATGTTACATTTTCTCTTCTCTGCTTGGGGTGTCTGAGCCAGCTAGTCTCCAGACTGCCCACGAAAGGAGGAAAGAGAAAGCAGGGCAAAGAGCTTGTTTGGGGCTCCCACAAGCCTCCCTTCCTGGGGTCCTTCTGGACTGGACCTCTGAAACCATACGTGTCAAGCACACCTGCAGGGTAGTGCAAGGGATCAGATCACGCTCAGCTGTACCCACTCCCAACTAGCGGCCCCTTCGTGATCTGTTCCTGTGACCCCAGTGGACTTTGGGATTGGGATCTTGCATCGGGGAGGTGGAAAATCTTAGTGTGGATCATAAAGTTTCCATCCCAATTACGCTGAGCTGGGCCTGGTCTACCCTACGGTGTTAAGTTGACGTAAGGCATCTTATGTCACCTTAATTATGTCAGTGTCTTCACTGCAGCTTGCTCCCGCCGATGTACGTGCCCTACCACACCTACCACACACGTCATCACTCCACCTTCACAAGAGGTGTAGGGCTTATGCTGGTGTAGTTACAGCGACTCCGTGTCTGTATAGACACTGCTGTTACTTACACTGACTGTCATGGAGCCCTGAAATTGACAAGAAAGCCAGGTGGGTGGGGGCTGCAGCTGCCCCCAGCTGGCTGCCGTGCTCCTGGCAGAGGGTGGGCAGCTGAGAGACCAGGGGGCAGCCAGGCTCCTGGTGGGAGAACCTGGGCTCTGCGCTCCCCACACTGCCCCTCGTATGTCGGTGGAAGCACTCTTGGTCAGTATGTGCACCACTGACAGAAGGAGGGTAATTACTGGGGTGGCTGTAAGTTAACCTAACATAGGTGGATTCACGTTTTTAGTGTGGACATGCCGCTGGTTTAAATATTTCACTCCTCTTACCACATACCTGCGCCCACTCACTTAATGACCCTTATTTCTCCACGTTTCATATCTCAGGTCTTTTGTTCCATTGCCATCTCACCAGATTATATATCTTTCTGCAAATAGGGTGGCCAAACCTGATGGGATCTAACCAGGCCAGTGCGAGCAAAGTACACTTAGTCCGATTACCATGGTGTTCAGACAGGCAGAAAACAATATCCTATTAGCTCTCTTTCCTCTCAGTCTGGCATCAATCCCAGGCAAAATGTTGTATGAGTGCCTGTGAGACTCAATTAATAAAAAATTAAAGGAAGCTAATATAATGAATGACAATCATCAAGCATTTATGGAAAATAGGTCCTGTCAAATTGATCTGATCTCTTTTTTCTTTGGTGAATCTACCTGTTTGTTTGATGAAGATAATATTGGTGATGTAATATACTTAGACTTCTGTATGGCATTTGACTCGGTGCCTGGTGACGTTTTGATTAAAAAACTAAACGGATAATAAAACGTGCCATTCAATGGGTGAAAAGCTGGCTAACTGACAGATCTCAAATGTTATAGTAAATGAGGAATCATCACTGAGCAGGGTCAGTTTCTAGAGTGGTTCCACTGGGACCAGTTCTTGGCCCTACATTATTTAATGTTTTTATCAATGCGTTGGTAAAACATGAAATGATCACCAATTCCTGACAGGGTGTGGGCTAACAGGGAAGGTAAGGGTAAGCTGGGTGGTGCGTGAGAGCCTGGGGTGTTGTGGGGTTCCGGAGAAGGGGCGTGGACCTGCGCAGTGGAAGGAGCGGTAGGAAGTAGAGGTTAAGGTGATGTGATTACAAGGGGAACCTTTGCTGTAATTAAATGAATATGAAATAGCCTCATGCTTTCTGGTCCATGGGATAGAAAGCGGCTGGGGGACTGAAACAAATGGTTTTGATTTCCACAGGTGACGTTCGAGCCAATGAAATGCCAGAGTTGACAGCCTTGCACACACTCTTTGTGCGGGAGCACAATCGCTTGGCCACAGAGCTGAGGAGATTAAATCCACATTGGAATGGAGAGACGCTCTATCAGGAGGCCCGGAAGATCATAGGAGCCATGATTCAGGTACCAATTGTAATGGCTGGTTGCCCGCAGCCGTTCTGCCTTGGGCTGTGATCTCACAGGTGAAGTATGGCCAGGGTTCGATACTTGAAAATGGGACCTTCAAGGGAAACCTGTGTTCTTACGGGAAGAGGCAAAAGGGCTCAGGGAGGTGGTGCTTTTCCTTCTGGGTCAGTAGTGACCCAATGCCCCAGTGTGGTGCTGGGGGACCTGTGCTCCTGGAGTTGCTGTCTGAAACCACGGCTATGACCTCATCAGGTCAGTAGACAGTCCTTGGCACTTTTCAGAGGGGAGCGGCTGTTAGGCGTGGCCAAATTCCAATTGGGTAACTACACCTGACACACCTACAGTCCCCTGGATATAATAGGCCTTAAGGAGCTGTACGTTCCATGCCAGAGGTGGCTGCATTTCGGTGCTTGGTGAAATGATACCGTAGATCTGGTCTGAAGCATTTGGGATGACAGGCGTCATATGCATGTAGGGTGTGGCAGTAGCTGAGTGATGCTGAGAAGGATGTTCCTCTTTAACACCCTCTTGTCAGTGGCTTACAACTTTTTGAAAATGTTCCCCTTGGGCTGAGCACTCAGATGACTGGTGCCAGCCCCACAGCGGCTCCCTGTCTGAACACAAGAGTGTAATGGCCACTTCTGAGTTATGCAGATGAGGGAATCACTTTTCACTGTGGGGAGTGGGGGCTTGTGGCTGTCTTTTCAGACTTTCTGCCTAGGCTACCCTGAGGAATATGGGGACAGAAAATAGGAGGGAAAATATGCCTGAGTAACATTCTGTAAATGTTCTAGGTTTAAATGTACAAATACTGGATGGGCATTGGATTAAACTTGTTCTGGCTGTTAGACTGTGCCCTGAATAAGGGCTTTCTCAGTGGTAGTTCACACTGGGGAGTGGTAGTTCACACAAGGGGTCACAATTACTCTCGTTCCCTGTTCTGATGGGGAAGAAAAGCCCCTACAACTCTTATCAATGCACAGCATATTCCCTACTCCTTCACCCTGCACCAACAGCACATCCAGCCAGCTCCACTATCTGCTGGGCTTTATTAAACCAGGAGACGCTGTGGGGCTGAACCATCACTTTTCTTATGCTTTGCGTCTTCAAAGTCTCACTTTTGGAATGATTTTCTGATGAGAAATACAGTTTCAGCATTTGCATTTACTAAGTCTTTTGACACAATTCCACAGGATGTTCTCGTAAGCAAGATAGAGAAATAGGGCCTAGATTAAATTTATATGAGGTGGGTGTCTAGCTGGTTGAAAGACGGTACTCAAGCAGTAGTTATCAGTGGTTTGTTGTCAGACTGGGAGGATGTTATCTAGTGGTGCCTCATGGGGGTTGTCCTGTATCTGATACTATTTGCTATTTTCATTAATGACTTGGATAATGGAGTGGAGAATATGCTTATAAAATTTGGAGATGGCAACAGGATGGGAGACATGCAATTTGGAGAACAGGAATAGAATTCAGAAGGCGAATTGGAGAATTGGTCTGATTTCATCCAGATGAAATTCAATAAAGACAAGTGCAAAGTACTATACTTAGGAAGGACAAATCAAATGCACCACTACAAAACGGGGAATAACGGCTATGTGATAGCACTGCTGTACAGGGTCTGGGATTATCATGGATCAAAATTGAAAATGAGTCAACGGTGTGACACAGCTGTGAAAAAGGCTAATATCAATGATGGGGTGTCATATGTAAGACACTAGAGGTAATTGTTTTGTGCTACTCAGCACAAGTGAGACCTCAGCTGGAGTCCTGTGTCCAGTTTTGGGTGCCATACTTTAGGAAAGATGTGAACAAATTGGAAAGAATCCAGAGGATAACTACAAAAATGGTAAAAGGTTTAGAAAACCTGACCTCTGAGGACATAAACGGGGCATATTTAGTCTTGAGAAAAAAAGGCTGAGGGGGGACTTGATAGTCTTCAAATACATTAAGGGCTGTAATAAAGAGGATGGTGGTCAGTTGTTCTCCACTTCTACTGAATGTAGGACAAAAAGTAAGGGCTTAATCTGCAGTAAGGGAAATTTAATTTAGATATTAGGAAAATCTTTCTAAAAAGGTCAGTTAAGTACTGGAACAGGTTACCAGAGAAGGCTGTGGAATCCCCATCACTGGAGGTTTTTAAGAACAGGTTGGACAAACACCTGTCAGGGATAGCTTAGATTTACTTAGTCCTGCCACAGTGCAGGGGGCTGGACTATATGCCCTCTGAAGGTCCCTTCCAGCCCTACATTTCTATGATTTTGGCATTTCCGAATCACATTTTTTGTACTATTTTCTTCTGCAAACATTGCTGATATTTCAACTTTTCATTGTGATTAGGGTTGGAAATAAATGTTGAAATATTGGAATTTCCCACAAGAAGAAATTTTCTGAATTTTGACCAGCTCTGCTTTTATAGTTGAAGAGAAAACCTTGAAAATGTGAAATGAGTAGATGCCTGCCTGAATCTGCAGAGAGTATGAAACAATAGCTCAGAGATGTGTGAACTTCCCCATTCTTTGCTTTCAGGTCGCAAGTGCAGATGCTCAGTGATGGTGAAAAACGTCAGCACTGTTAACCCTTTTGCAGGCGTTACAGTGTGTCAGAAAGGAGGGACGGGATGGCACAGATCTGCACAGGTGGCTGGGAGAAGCATCTCCCTTTGGAGCCACAAGTGGATGGTGTTTAGAAGACACAACCACTTTCTGCCCTCCTCTGACCCCTGAACCCCAAAACCTATAGGAGAGGAGCAGAGCTGGGGGGCATTTGAGCCCCACCAAAGGGGAGGTTAGTGAGGCACCAGAGTCCCCAGTCAGCCAGCCCTCAAACCCAGAGCAGCAGGGGAAGATCTACTCCAGTGACAAGTCGGGGCCAGGCAGCTTCTTCTCGGGCTCTAGAGGCTATTCTTCCTCCTGCTGTCTGTCCTAGTCTGTAGGGTACACTGCTCATCAGCACTGCCTGGGAGCACCGTCCTGTCATACACTGCGCAATGCAGCAACATGCCTGTTACCTGTTGTTCGTTCTGTCCTCCTCTGTCCAGAGGGAGATGCAGGTGGCGTGGAGTTCCGTGGCTTGTAGGTTCTTTTCCTTTTTTATAAATATATCTGTTACTATGTGATCATGTTAGAGAATCATAGAACCATAAGATTAGAAGGAACTGCAAAGTTCATCTAGTCTAACCCCCTGCCAAGAGGCAGGATTTGTTGTGTCTAAACCATCCAGAACAGATGGCTATCCAGCCTCCTTTTGGAAACCTCCACAACTTCCCAAGGCAGTCTGTTCCGTTGTCTGACTGTTCTTACAGTTAGCAAGTTTTTCCTGAGGTTTCATCTAAATCTGCTATGCTGTAGTTTGAACCCATTGCCTCTTGTTCTGCTCTCTAGGGCAAGAGAGAACAGTTTTCCTCCATCTTTTTACAGCATCCCTTCAAGTATCTGAAGATCGCTATCATATCCCCCCTTAATCTCCTCTTTTCCAAACTAAACATACCCAGTTTCTCAGCCTTTGCCCATATGGTTTGCATTCCATCCCTTGGATCATCTTTGTCACTCACCTCTGGAGCCTTTCTAGTTATTTCATGGAATGCCCCTCTCCACCCTGTTACCTTCTTTACTGCCAATCTGTGTTTAGGATTTGATAGACAGACCTGGGTTCTTATGTCCACCCCACTCAGCAGGGTGTATCTGCTTTATTTTTTCCCCTATGTATTTAATTGGCTGTGCCTCCAACCCCCTCACTCATAGACTCATAGACTCATAGGTCAGAAGGGACCAATATG
>ML675623.1:312167-364082 GCA_007922155.1 Mesoclemmys tuberculata | reverse complement strand
AATAGGAACACCTCACAGCTAACAATGAGAGTTCTGTGGCACCTTATAGATTAACAAATTTATTTGGGCATAAGCTTTCATGGGCAGAAACCCACTTTGTCAGATGCATGAAGTGGAAACTTCAGTTAAGTAGGTATTTATACACATGCAAGGATGGGTGAGTTACCTCACAGTGAGGAGGGCAAGTGTTAATGAGGTTAATTCAATCAGGGTGGATGAGGCCCATTCACACCAGTTAATGAGAAGGTGTGAATGCCAAAAGAGGGAACATTATTTTTTGTAGTGGGCTAGCCACCCTCAGTCTCTATTCAGACCTAGTCTAATAGTGTCAAGTTTGCATATGAGTTCCAGTTCTGCAGTTTCATGCTAGAGTTTGTTTTTGAAGTTTTTTGGTTGAACTATGGCAACTTTCAAGTCTGTTACTGAGTGTCCAGGGAGATTGAAGTGCTCTCCTGCTGGTTTTTGGATGTTACCTTTCCTGATGTCTGATTTGTTTCCATATATTCTTTTGCATTTTACCTCCCAGCTAAGAATACAGAAGTAGAGGAGTCATAAAATAAAGAAGCAGGTAAAAAAATGAGAGTGAATGCCTTTGACACCCCTACCATTCACTAGATTCTGGTGAGTGGAAGTAAAGAGGTGATTTTACCTCTGCATCTGGCATTGATAGGACCAATATTGGAGTGCTGTGTTCAGCTCCAGTGTCCCCACTGAAAAAAGGATGATGAAAAATTGAAGATAGTACAGAGGAGTGCCACAAAAATGATTTGAGGGCTGGAGAAAATGCTTTACAGTACTAGCTACTGGAACTAGTGGTGATGGGAGCATGGAGGCACCCCTGGCTTGAAGTGGTTTCCATCATATACAGGGTTTACAGTTTGATTCAATGGCTCTCAGCACCCCTGCTATACAAATTATTCCAGCACTCCTGCTTACAGTGAAGACATAGAAGCTCGATCTGTATAGCTGATCAGAAAGATGTTACTGGATTACATTACATAAGTATCTTCATGGGGAGAAAATACTGAGTGCTAACAGGCTCTTTAATGTAGTGGAGAAAGGCAGAACAAGAACCAATGGCTGGAAGCTGAGGCCAGATTAAGTCAAATGGGAAATAAGGCACACGTTTTTAATAGAGGTTGATTAACCATTGGAATGAGCTGCCAATGAAAGTAGTCGATTCTCCACCTCTTGAAGTCTTCATATCAAGACTGGATGCCTTTCTGACTGTGGTGCTTTAATCAGACACAAATTGTTGGGCTCTGCACACAAGAAACTGGATTCAAATTTCTGTTCTGTATTATGCAAGAATTAGACTAGATGATCTAATGGTTTCTTCTGGCCTTACACTCTGTGAACCTGTGAATGGTTTGGAGAAGCAATTTCATACCTTTTTATTTCAGCCTGTTTAGGTGCCTACAAAAGAAGCAATTCTCAGTTCAGACCTGGTCCACCAGGAAATTAGGTCAGGATAATGCTGTCACAAAGGAGAGTGAATAATTCACACGCTGAGTGGCATAGTTAAACCAACCTAACCCCTGGTGTAGACCTAGCTACCTCCTCTAGGGGAAGTGGAACACCTATGGTGATGGGAGATGTCTTCCTGTTGGTGTAGCTAGCATCTTCACTGAAGTGCCACCAGGGCACAGCTGCAGTGTTTTAAGTGCAGATGAGCCCTCAGTCTTGAGTAATAGACAGGAGTTAATAACACTAAAGTGGAGAGTAGGACCTTCCTGGGCTAACAGTGATCACTGCCCAAGAAGGCTGACGTAAGTGAAAGTGACTTTGCTAGGGTAACATTTTGTTGGGAAACGTAATAGGGCAGACTTCAAAATGATGAGGAAAGTGATGATAAATCCATAGTTTTTAAGTTCAGAAGGAACCCCTGGGATCTAATCTGACCAGCATAACACAGTCCATATAACATCACCCTGTCATTCCTGCAACTGAGGGAATAATTCTTCCCCGCTATGTAAGACAACACTATTGGACTCAGTAAGAGGTGTCTGAACTAGAACAGAACATTTGGAAAGACACCCAATTTAAACCCTCTAACTGATGATAATATACTCCCTCCCTTGCTAAGCCGTTGCTATGGTCCATTACTTTCACTGTTAAAAGCTGCAATTTATTTCTAATTTGAATTTGTCTAACTTCAATTTCCAGCCACTGGATCTTGTCTTGCCTTTATCCACTAGAACAAAAAGCTCCAGTACGTTTGCTAGATAGGAAATTATAGACCAGGATCACAGAGTCTCTTAATCTTTGGTTTGATAAATAAAATACATTGAGCTCCTTAAATCTCTTAGTGTAAATTGTGCTTTCCAGCCTCCAGATGATTCTGGTAGCTCTTCTCTAAATCCTGCCCAATTTTTCAATATCCTGTTTAAAGTGTGGAGACCAGAGTTGGATACAGTGTTCCAGTGGTGATGTCTTCAGAGATGGCAGCCCCTCACTAGTCGTGCTTGACATTCCCCTGTCTGTACATCCAAAGACTATTTTGGTTAATGGCGGGTAGAAGAATATATTAGAATCTTAAACTGTAAAGGGAGCTTGAAAGTAACTGAAGATTCCATAGAGAGAGGCAACTATTCAGAAAAACAAACAAAGAGCAAAAGATGCCTGGTAAGAAAGGCTTATGGTTAAAACAGCGTTATCTAAAGAAGGGACATCCTGCCTGAACGATACAGACCATGCCAGGTAAGGCACAAATTGGAACTAAAGTGGCAAGGAGTTGACACAAAGAACAGAGACAGCTAGGGGAAAATTTTGAAAGCTCTTCAAATACACTAGAAACAAGAAATAGACATGTGACTGGATCACCCAAGACAACAGAGGAGAAACTTGCTAGCACAGAGGGGAGGGAGATGGAGGTGCTGACTGCTCTACTCTGGTTCTGCAGGGTATAAAGCCTGGAGACGGTTTTGCGGGCTCTCAGAGCCTCGCAACTTAGCCGAGCTCTCTGCAGTGCTGAGGAATTCTGAGCTGGCCAGGAAGTTCATAGACCTGTATGGGACCCCAGAGAATATCGACATCTGGATCGGGTCCCTCGCGGAGCCATTTGTTCCCAATGGCAGAGTGGGGCCTCTCCTGGCTTGCATCATTGGATCTCAGTTCAGGAAAGTACGAGATGGGGACAGGTAAGAGATCATACAAAGACAGGACACCCTCATGAAAAACCAAGGAATTAAAAAAAGCATTAATATTGAAACTGTGGTTGAGTGATTATGCCCAATTTGCAGATTAATAAGGTTTAGTAAGTATAATATATTGTAGTTAATTTTAAGCTTTGTTTTAACTAGTATATTTATAAAAAACTTTGCACATTAAACCTTATTGATCTGCAGATTGGGCATACAGTGTCTCACTGGTATCCACACTGATCACTAAGCGTCCAGGATCAATATGCTGCATGACAACTGAGGTTTCCCTTTCACTAGGGCATGATTCTCAACCATTTTCATACTGAGGACCCTTATCTGTTTAGCAAGATAGGAAGGAAAAGGAGGCTGTGACCCCCAGGGTGAAAGCCCATGCTGTGAGGTCTCCTCCCCTCCTGCCTTCTAACACTTTGTCCTACTGGCAACCCCAAAGGGAGTTAAGATGGGCCAATAATCTGGCCAATTAGCTTGCAGGCAAACACAGAAGCTGTCACGCACTTAGCAATAGCTGTCATGAGCCTGGGAGATAAGAACCTGTTTTACTGAAAAAGGATTACAGACCAAGACTCTTTTTTGGAAAGTGACATGGTATCTTTAACTTTTGTCTGGTTAAGGCTTAGTCTCTGCAGTTGCAGTCCCCCTATTCCTGCATTATAGGGTCAATTCTGAGTCCTGGGCGAGGGCTTGAACTCATGATGATCTGCTTCAGAGAGGAGGGTGCTAGCCCCTGAGTCGACCCAGTGATTTGAGTGTATTCTTAACGCATGGCCAAGGCAAGCAGATTTATCACAATTATCACAATTATCCTCATTCCGAGTTAGCCACCGGAATTTAAGCCCTATTCATGACAAAGCTCACAAGCAGAAAGGTGCTGCTTGTGCTCAGTGTTTCATCAGAGATGACAAGCCGATATTCCTGAGTTTATAGAACCCCACAGGATAAAATCTATTGTTGCTGTTTTCCTGTTTTGGGCAGATTCTGGTGGGAGAATCCTGAGATTTTCACTCCACAGCAGCGCAGTGCCCTGAGAAGGATAAGCTTGCCACGTATAATCTGTGATAACACTCGCATTACTGAGGTCCCCAGGAATGTTTTCCTGGCCAGTAGATACCCCAGAGACTTTGTGAACTGCAATCAGATACAGAAGCTGGACCTCTCAGCTTGGAGATCAACATCTGATGGGGAAGGTAGGTACAGAGAGAATTGGCTGGCTTGCACTCAGTGTCTTCTGTAACATGGGGAACCCAATTTTCAAGTAGGATACTCAAAGGTGCATGTCTGCATTTGCATTTAGGGGCCTTGATAAATACTTATGGGGCATATTTTCAAAGGCCTTTAGGAGCTTAAAGATGCAAATAGGGGCTAGTTGGAATTTCAAAAGCACCTAAACAGATTAAGATACTTTAACTGCCTAGAAAATCAATGTAAATTAGGCACCTAGCTCCCTCAGGTTCTCAATGGAGTTACATAGCTCCTTTTCTTCAAAAACTTCCACAAACCGAACAGTCTCCTTCCCTGCCAGGCGGATCTGTTGCAGGCTGGAGCTAATGTTGCTTGGGTGAGTGGATAATGGGAGAGAGATTGAGTGCCACACCCAGCCAGCCACTGCTCCCCAACACTACCCACACTTCCTGGTAGCCAGAGCTGGAAAGAAGGAGCTGACCAGCACCCATTTGGCCCTGACTCTCCTAGTTTCATTGATTCCAAGGCTAGAAGGGACCTTTGAAAAGAGCTGGGCACAAAAGGATTGTTTCTACGCTGTATCTAACTGGAGCCCATGTGCTAACAGCCAGCGCAGAACTATTAATACTACTGAGCTGCGTTCTGCACTTAAAGCAAGGATGAAAATCTGCCATGTTCTCTTCAGACTTCAGCACTTACTCTCTGAGTGCAAGAACGAATTTACTGAGAGTTTACAAGTAAATCTGCTGATTATTTTGGGTTACAATTAATTTTAAAGTGGATCCTCTAAGAAATTTAGCACTTGTCAGACATTTCTATGGTCTAAGTATTTCTCAGGTGATTCCTCCCTGGCATAGTGCTCCTCCTGGCTCCTGTCTTAGGGTGTCCTCGATCAGCTGCTCTGTCCCCCCCAGGCTTCAGGCAAGTTCTTGGCTGCTTCACTTTGGGAGGGCCTGCTGGCTGTAGTTTTTCTGTCTGGAACTCCAGACACACACCCTGTCGCTCTCCCCCTCTCTCTGCTCCCCCCCACAAACAGCCCCTTGTCCTACTGGAACCACCAGCACCTCCCCCCTCAGGGCAAAGATTTAAAGGAGCCATGCTCACTAAACCCCAAAGGGGTTACATATTCATTACTGTTTATCTAATGGTTATGATTATAGACCAAACCAGGTCCCTTGTTCAGGGAGCCATTATGGCATCCAACCAATTGTCACTCTTCCTGTCCAGTAGATTTGCATGCTTTGGCGCTATTGTTTAAAATATCAGGTGAGTGAGGGACACAGTACATGTGTCACGAGTTCTCATTGATAGATGTCTCGGACTTAAAAGTCACATTTCCAGAAGGCTCTTTGGCCACCTGTTGGTTCCTGTGCTTAGTCAGAGGGGAGTCCTACTCTAGTACTGGCCAAGGGTAAATGGAGAAGGCCTTCAGCTGGGCAGGGTGAGCACCTTCCACAGAACATGAGGGCATCGACTGGCAGATATATTGCCTCTCTCCCTTAATCCCATGATTTCCACTTGTCCCTCTGTTCCTGCTTAACCCATAGAGATAAAACACGCATCTCCTGCCCAGGGAGCAACCCCAGCCTCCCAGTGCCCTTTGCTGCTTTATTAACATCTTGCTCATTTGCCCGCAGAAGAAGCATCTGGTGACTCTTTCTGAGGGATGCTGCGGTTTCCCTGGAGGTCCGGATTCTGGATGTTGCTGGCAAGGATTCTTCACCACATTCAGTCTAACGCTTTTGCTGCCTGGAGTACATGGGTATAACTGCTATCGTTTAGCTTGATTTTATTTTGCATGAGGCCTTTTCAGTGAGATGCAACCAAATTAAATTGAGCATCGTTAAAAGACATTCCAGTGCAATATAGGAAAATGTTCTAAACATCATATTGCGGTGCAGAGAACAGCACTAGAATGTATTTTTAAGATGACACCAAAATAATTCACAATCAGACAGGATTATGTCTGCCCTCTTATGAAACACACAAAAATTGGGCCTAAATCAGCTTTGCCTTCAGAACCATTTCTTTTGGTCGGATTTTCCATAATTATAGTGGGTCTCTGCGGGGGGATGGTATTGTGAATTTCCAGTTCATGCAGACAAAGGCAGTCCAACTGACGCACTGTAATATCTCTGAAATGAACTTTTAATATATCTCTTATTTATTAGGAATCTGCTTTGCTGTCTGAGTTATTATAACAAATCACTAGATTTTTTCCTTTAACACAAACAAGGTTTGCTAATTTTCCGAGACTGCATTTGAATGAGATGGTAATGATTGTCAGCCATATGATGCCATTTAATTATTGTTCTCTGGTTTCTTTCTAATAAAAATGCTTCTCATTCTGTTTTTCCTGGAATGGGGAGTCAGCAAATTGTCTATATTTAAGAAATAAGACATTAACTCATTAATTCCTAATTGCTGCAGTGACTGTTAACTTCCATGGTAGTCACAAAAGAGCAAGCACACACTATTAGTGTTAGCACCATAAAGGAAAGGAAATTGGCATAATAGCCCTAGTTCTCTGGGCTGGCGAAGAAGTACTTGCCATGAGTCTTTGCACCCTAAACTTGGGTGATGGGACAGGTTCTAGCTGAAAATTAGAGAAGCTGGAAGATGAAGACCAATGGAATGAAGGGATGTCTTAACCATGCTCCCTTTTCACCTGGCTCCATCCCCATTCTGGCAGCTGAGGTATAGGAGACATTACACAACCTCTATTCCACCCTAGGGTTCTCTTAGGCAGGGGGAATCCCCAGCAACTTGTGCACTGACACTTGTTTAGCTCTCTGGGGCAGGCTTCACTGGCTTTAGAGCTGCTTTGCCCAGTTAGAATGGCTAGAACTGTGCAAAGTCGCCCCATGTGTGGGTGATTTGGTGCCTAGCTATCCAGTACACAGGCCATATAAACTTGGAAAGCCAGTGTCTTGTTCCTCTGGCACTTTAATTTAACCTTGAGTTAATTTAATTAACTCATGCATAAGTGCCTAGAATTTTCTGCTGTGTGACAGTTGAGTGCTTGGGACGTGAACAGTAATTGTTAGGGATAGTCACAAGCCTCAGTGTTGATCTTCAGCATTACACAAGAGAGGACTCCTCTGATTTTTAAATCTTGAAGACTTCCATCCCTTCTGCTCAGAGCATGATGTCCTCCCGCAGTTACTGCATGACCCCTGCATCTCACTGGAACTAGAATATGCAAAGCGGAAGCAGAAACTCGTTCTCTTTTGGAACTCTGCTGTCATCAAAATTGTCTGATTCTGGGTCTAAGCAGCAGAAGCGTGATACCATCCCTGGGTGGCAGGAAACCTGTTTATTACAGCCAGGTCAATTATGTGGGAAGCTGGGCACAATAAAGGTGGCATTGACTCTTCTTGAGCCTTTGTATGTAAATCAGCATTCTTTCACTCTTCTTAGAGTGGAAATGAAGTAATACCTGAAACGGTTCATTAATTATAAGGCTAAAAGGGACTAGAGTGATCCTCTAGTCTAACTTTTTGTATAACACTTTTTGTATAACTTCCCTGAATTAATTGCTGCTTGAACTAGAGCATATCTAGATCAAATAGTCTCAGTCCATGCGTATCCCATCAACTTCTTCTCTCCTGCAGCACGCTTTTAATTGCTATGTCTGTAGTGTAACCACTGTCTATGTAATGCATCGCCCAATAAAATACTTTGTGGAGTAGAGGCTGACTTTCCTTTCCCTTGTGCAGTGCAATGAGTGCAGTAAGTTGTGAGGAGACATGGGGCAGGCCAGGTATTGTGGAAGGACTCAGCAGGTACGTGCTCAAATCCTCTTGCCGCACTAGCCAAAGTAGGGAATGCTGAAAGAAGTTGCCCTGCAGAGTCTCTCTTACTTTGTGGGGGCATGTGATGCTGTGAAAGAAACCTCAGGGAGGGGAACTGCAACAGGCATGGGCCAGTCTCTCCGACTAAAAGCTGAGAACAAAATCCCCAACCCTACTGGAGAGGAGCTAGGACATACCAGCTGAGCCCTGAGTAAGGATGGTGGAAAGGAGGGACTGATGCCCATGAGGCTGAAATTGGTTCCTTATTCCCAGTTCTTTATTCAAAGGGCAAAATTATTTTAAAATATAACAATGTAAGATTGTTTTTTAGAAATGTCATCAACTTCATGTGACTGAATATGGTAAACATTTAAATTAGCAATTAGTTAATTATGAATGAAATAATCAAAGGAGTTGGGTTTTGATTGGCTGGGCATGACAAAATGTGACCCTAACCTCATAACCATCAGACTGTTCTGAAGAAGCTGGAACAAGTTCCTCCCTGACTCAAAGCTGCCAGATTTCTCCCCCACCACTTCCGCATTGCAAAGGATGCTTGAGTGGAACTGGACACAGTTTGGCTGCAGGTGACAAAATGCATCTTTTAGTTGGGACATGCCATTTCCTGACCTGAAGTTTTAATCTCAAGAAATATCCTATGAGATGTCAGGCCCCCAGTTCCATTTTGTACACCGAGTTTGAATAAGGAACTAGGTTTTGACTGGCTGTACGTGACAAACTAAACCTCAGGTCACCCCAAGTGACAGATCTCTGCAACCGTTAGATGGTTCTGAAGAAGCTGGGACATCCCTTTCCCTGACCTGAAGCTTTGGTTTTGAGCAGCATGTTGTGTGATGCCATGCCCCCACCCACTTCCATACTGTTCATGGAGTTTGAATGAGAAGCTGTGGTTTGACTGGCTGTATGTCACCCCAAGTGACATGTTCCTGCAAGCGTTAGACTGTTCTAATGTAGGTGATGTAATAGAAAGTGACAGCCTGAGGCCTCGTATAACAGGCCAGATATGAGGCCTTGGGCCACAGTAATAGTGAAATACCTGCTGTTATAAAGCAAAGTTAGCAGAAGTCAGGCTGTGAACCTGCGGACAGAGTCTCAGAAACTGGCAAGAACTGAGCTAGTATTGCAAAAACACACATTCCTAGAGAAGCGCTCGGCACAACACTCAGCAAACGCATGCCAGAAAGACGGTACCAGAACATCCTGATACCAGGAATGGTACAAGCTCGTTCCTCAAAGATAACGAGGACACGCTGACCCCTCTTAAAGATAAGGTCAGGATAACACTATGATGGATAGAGATGTTTTGATTGAACCATTTGGTACAGGGTAAAGGGTGGTATCCTACCATGTCAGACAGGCAATACACAACTTGTTGGCATCAGTGTATAAAAGAGGGTTTTAAAGGGAGCGTTTTTGTCTGGATGAGTGAGGAATGGAAAGTCCTGCCATTTACTGAACCATTACCATGGTCATGGGCATACATGTATTGAGTGTTCTTGTCACATGTATGAGACACTTTTTAAGCATGCTTTGTTGGCAATAAACCTGACCTGGTGCCATCTTACTGAAACAGATCCCTGGTTTTATTGGGTAACCCACTCATAGCTTGCTAAATTGGTTAGCTGCACAGAGCTGGGAGAGCATACAGACGGGGACAACACATACCCAGCCAACAAATGACATCACTGGTGACTCTGACCACTGATCTGGTAAGTAAACGGGCTGTCCTCTGTAGGAATTGCAATCTAACATGGCAGAAAACCATGAGCTAGGGAATCTCACTTATCACCTTCCTGCAAAACCCCACAGAATTTCATGAGATGTGAACACACTGGGTAGCCAGCAAAGGAGGCCCATATGAATTTAAAAAAGAAAGTGGGGAGACATGGGCTGGAATATCACAGAATCATAGAATATTAGAGTTGGAAGGGACCTCAGGAGGTCATCTAGTCCAACCCCCTGCTCAAAGCAGGACTGTCCCCAGCTAAATCAGCCCAGCAAGGGTTTTGTAAAGCCACAGCTAAAAAAGCTCTACAGATGGAGATGCCACCACCTCCCTAGGTAACCCATTCCAGTGCTTCACCACTCTCCTAGCGAAAAACTTTTTCCTAATGTCCAACCTAGACCTCCCCCCACTGCAACTGGCGACCGTTCTCCTTGTTCTGTCATCTACCACCACTGAAAACAGCCTAGCTCCATCCTCCCTGGAACCCCCTTTCAGGTAGTTAAAGGCTGTTATCAAATCCCCCCTCATTCTTCTCTTCTGCAGAGTAAACAGGCCTAGTTCTTTCAGCCGCTCCTCATATTGTGCTCCAGCCCCCTTATCATTTTTGTTGCCCTCCGTTGGACTCTCTCCAACTTGTCCACATCCTTTTTGTAGTGGGGGGCCCAAAACTGGACACAATACTCCAAATGAGGCCTCACTAATGCTGAATAGAGGGGAATAATCACTTCCCTCGTTCTGCTGGCAATGCTCCTACTAATGCAGCCCAATATGCCATTAGCCTTCTTGGCAACCAGGGCACACTGCTGACTCATATCCAGCTTCTTATCCACTGGAATCCCCAGATCCTTTTCTGCAGAACTGCTGCCTAGCTCATCGGTCCCAAGTCTGTGACTTACT
Organism: Mesoclemmys tuberculata; assembly: GCA_007922155.1. Lineage (NCBI taxonomy): Eukaryota > Metazoa > Chordata > Testudines > Chelidae > Mesoclemmys > Mesoclemmys tuberculata. Next base: position 353,301 of record ML675623.1, on the reverse strand, counting down.
CAAGGCCCCACCAGAGATACATGGGAGAGCTGGGAACAGAATCCAGGTATCTTGTGCTCAATTGCCAGCAATGGATTTAGGCAGCACACCTTTGGGATAGTTTCTTAGCTGGGTTGCATGTTTCTGACTCCAATTTCAATAGGAGACTGTCACTTTACTGACCCCACTTACCCCACTGAGCCTGGAGAACCTCCTGGCCAGGTCTGCAGCTGCTGTCTGATAAGTCTTGCCTGTGCAGATTCTTTATGGCAGACAAGAAGGTCTTGGAGGTGTTGAAGAAATGGGGAATAACTCTGCCTTTGATTGCAACCCTTCCCCACCGCCATTCAATCTCAGACACTGCCAGACGGTGGATAGTTTGAGGAATGAAGGAAATTCTAGCTAATGATTTTATTCCCAATGTTAGTGAATAAAACCCCCTGTCCCTTGGTTCAGCAGGGCAACAGAGGCTGAGCTGATGGGCAGGACCTCCCTTTCTACTCTTTTTTCAGAATTCAGAACTAAGGAGTGAAAGGGGACACCAGTTCTGAAGGTCGTGGAGGTCCCCCTTCTTGGGCAGCAAGTCTTCGGTGGAGAAGTCCAGGCTGAGGATGTCCCAGAACACGCGGTAAAACTCCATGGTCAACCCGTCCATGCCCGGGGATTTGTTTGTGGGCATGAGGTGGAAGGCTCCTGAGAGCTCAGCCAGAGTGAGAGGTAGCTCCAGCCAGTCCTGGGCACCCACGCTGACCGTGGGAAGTTCGTTCCAGAGCACCCAGCAGGCAGTGGCTTCGGTCGGATCTGGTGAGAAGAGGCTGGCGTAGAAGGCCCTGGCCCTCCGCGCATCTCCGCCGGGTCCGTGAGGGGGGTGCCGTCCTCTGCCAGGGCTCAGGTGACGTGCTTCTGAGCCCCTCTCCTTTTCTCCAGGGCATAGAAGAAGCAGGAGCTGCAATCCACGTCCTGAAGGAGATGGATGCGGGATCAAACGAAGGATCCCTGAGCCCAAAGGCCTTTGAGGGCCTGGAGCTCCTCCCGCTTCTCCTGGCACACTCTGCAGAGGGACGGATCTTCAGGGCTGGTGGTGAGATGCCTTTCCAGCACAAAGACCTCCCGCTGCAGCTGCTCTATCTCCGCATCCCTCAGCCAGCTGGCCCCCCGAGTGCAGTCACGGCAGAAGAGCCGGGCGTGCACCTTCCCCATGTCCCTCCAGCGCTGCACCGAGGGAAAGGTGCTCCGCTGCTCCCGCCAGGAAGGACACCACGAAGCCCACATCCTCCAGCAGGCTGTTGTTGAAGTGCCAGTAGGCCAGCCCGGCCTCTCCGCAGTGAGAGAGGCCGTCGCGGTCACCAGGTGGTGATCCGAGAATGGGTCCAGCCGTATGCCGGAGGAGTGGCTTAACCAGTTTTCTCCCACCCAGACACAGGTGAAGGTGACGACGTCGTCTGGGTGGTGGTCGTGCCAGACTTCCACCAGGGAGTGATGGTCTATAATCTCCCGGAGGACGTCTGCGGTGGCCTAGCACTGCTCGGTCCCCGTGTGGTCACATTCCTCGAGGGTGGAGTTGAAGTCCCTGCCCAAGACTAGGAATTCATGAGGATCCAGGGTACCGAGGAAGGTAGACACCTGCTGGAAGAACCACACCCGCTCCGGGCCTGCAGTTGGGGTGTAGACGTTGGCAAGATTCAACACCAGCCCCTTCACACGGACCGGAGGTGCAGCAGGCGGCCCGACATGACCTCAGTGACCCCCAGGACCTCGGGCTGCAGGTCAGAGGAGAACAGGGTGGCCACTCCGCCAGCGTGGGCGGGGAGGTGACTAAGGTGCACCCCGTCTCCCCACTCCAGCCGCCAGCTGGCCTCGGCGGCTGGGTCCATGTGGGTCTCCTGCAGGAATGCCAAGGAGTACCCCCCTCCCTCCTGAAGGAAGGAGGGCACCTGGTTCCTGCGGAGACCCGTCCTGCAGCCCCTGGTGTTCAGGGTGGTGAAGGTGACAGGCATTACAAGGAGGGCTGGGGGGGATCCTCATGGGCAGGAGCGCTGGCGGTCTCCATTGGGCTCTGCAGGAGCCTGTGGCTGACTCCAAAGGCATTCAGGGCATCACGGAAGATGTGGGCGTTCTGGTAGGCCATGGCATCCTGCCACCTGGTCCCTTTCCCTTCCTTCATCGTGGCCCTCATGGCCCAGAGGATGTGGTGGAAATCCCCCCAGTGCTGCAGAGCGAGTTCTGAGCACCACGTGTGTCCCGGGGGAATGTGCGCAGCTCCTCATGCAGCACCTCGGGGGGTTTGGCCTCCGGCTCAGCCTCCATGGTGGCCCTGTGGCCTGATGGGACAGGGGCTAGGGGCAGCGACCGACGGAGGGAAGACAGCAGCCCCGAGGGGGCTGGGAGCGGTGAAGATGAAGGCCACCTCCTGGGAGCTCTTAAGGGGGAAATAAATGACTCCAGGGGTGGCAGAGGTGCGGGCGGCGGGAGGAGGAAGGGGAGGGTTGGGGGAAGGGGTGGGAGCCAGGGGGAGGTTGGGAGCAGAGAGGGGGGCAGGAGCCAGGGTGGGGAAAGGCCAGTGGGGTGCAGTGCCTCCTGATCAGTTTTGGGAGCTAGGGGGGTGGGGTGGGGGAGGGGGAGGGCGTCCTCTATGGGGGTGGGCACATGTGGTGTGGTGCAGGACACCTGGGCAGGACAGAGCTGGCCTTGTGGGGGGACAGCTGGGCTGGCACCGTGGGGGGCGGGGCGAAGCAGCTGGCCCACGGCAGGGAGGGAGTGCTCGGCAGTCCTGGGCCGGGCTCTGCGCCCCCAGCCCATGCTACAAAGTTTGCAGCAGCGTCGCTGGGGGTGCCACCGCCAGCTGGGTGGGCAGAGGGGCTGATGGGGGCCTGGGGGTGGGAGCAGGTGCAGCATCCTGGGAGGGGGGGAGCATCCTGGGAGGGGCCCTGCACTAGGCCCTCCGTATGGGGGGGGTCGTCCTCCACCTGGCAGGCCGGGGTCAGACCCAGGGCATCGATCTCCTCCAGGAGGGATGAGACGTCTCCTCCTGCCACCACGAGGTCCTCCCCAGCTGTATCTGAGGGAGCGGTGGCCCCGGCACCGAGGAGGGGTTCGGCTGACAGGGACGGGGTGGTTTCTGGCTGGGGGCTCCTCCAGGAGGGAGATGGTGCAGCCCACGTCCACCGCCACGGCTTCCTCGGCCGGTGCATCCCGCTGGGCTTCGGCAGGGGGTGCGGCAGAAGGCCCAGCTCCAGCAGCCCCTTCCTGGCCTTGCAGGGGCTCTCACCCCCCTCGGCAGCGGAAGGGAGGGGCGCAGGGAACCGGCCTTGTGCTTGCTGTGTTTGCCTTGCACCCAGCCCTCCCAGGTGGAGGGCCCAGCCACGGAGGCAGGACCAGGGGACCAGGGTACTGGACTGGGGCTTGGGAAGGCGGGGTTGGCCCTGAACAGAACATTGGTCCCCCCCCCTTCTACCAAGAGGCACCTCAACCTGGTACCCTTTTAAATATGCATTCAAATCTGTCTGTACTTGGTATAATTTTGAGATGGTTTGTAAATGTCTGTACTATGTCCACTGGCCAGTTTAGCTGTCAAGATTCCCTGCTTCCAATACATAGATATAGTTGTAAAAATCCTATTTTAAGTACAAAAAGCCACACTGTGCAATGCAATGTTCGTATCTAATTGTAAAAGACACTGTCAAAATGAATATGTGAATTCTTCAGCTCGGAGTTGGCACTGAGTGATAGAAGTGTGAATGGCTGAGCAATTGAGGAGGGTGGGGACAGAGAGAGCAATTGAACAATTCATCTCAGTCAGGGATGTCAAACAGACAAGAAAACACCAGCCTCACCTAGAAACGTTTGAAGGAAAGAAGAAAGGCGTGAAGATGATCAAATGGCCGAAGAGGGACCCACCCTAATGACTTTGGAGCCAGCCCATTTCAAAGGACAAAATCTGATCAGGCTTGCAACAATGTGGATGATTGAGGATCACACCAAAGATGCAGTTGCGTGACAGTGCAAAACCCATAGAGTTACATGGGGTCCTCTCCCTATAAAATGGGACAGAAAGATGAAGGCTGGAGGTTTGGGTCTACATCACCAACCAGCCAGGAGTACCGATGCACATTGGCAGAACCTTGCTCCTCACCCTCGTGCTACAGTCACCTGGCCAGTGACTACCACGAGCACCTATAACGTCTGTGAGACCCCATTTATGTTTGTCTGTCTCCCTGTCTGTGTCTGCCTGTCAGTGTGTATGAGTGTGAATGAAAAAAACAACTGGAACATGTGTCAGCACAGTATTCTATTATTAACAAGGATCTCTGTAATTATGCTATTGATACAATGTCAATACTGTTTACATCACTGATACTATTTCATTAAGTAAAGCACAATATTGGTATTGCTATAGTGTTGATACTATTTTTTTTTTTTTTTGGTATTTGCATCATTGATACTATGAAGAAATTTCTGTATTCACAATAAATGCGGCTTGTTGCCTTATCCCCTGAAAAAGATCCTGTGATATTTGTTATTTGGGTAACAGCGGGGGTGGGCCACAGGGGAAGGAGAGGCCGCCCCCCGCCGGGGCAAACCCCCTCCGATGCCTGAAGGTGGTGGTCCTGGCTCCCTCTCCTCTGCAGGCCCTGCCAGACTGCTCTGGGCATTGGCAGGGCCCACCCACTTGCCTGGGAAGGAAAGTTAAAGCAAGGAGGGCAGGGCAAACAAACTAATTGGGAAACCACAGGGGGGGGGCAGGAAGAGAGGGGGGCAGTGAGCAGGGGCAGCTACAGGGAAGGGCAGGGCAGGGGGGACCCCAAATGTGCGGGCCAGGGAGGGCAGCAGCCAGGAAGGGGCACTCATAGCAGCAGGAGGAGGGGAAACAGGCTAGCCAGGACAGGGGCAACTCTGCAGCAGGGACCATGGTGGTGGAGGGGCCATTCAGTCACCCCATCCCAATCGGGGGGGGGGGCAGGCAGGCCCATAGAGCCCCCAAGAAGCAGCAGGAGCACTTCCAGCCAACAGGAACACCTGCAGCAGCAACAATAGGAAAGGACAAGAAGGGTGGTGTGTAAGTCCTAGAATGATTATTCCCTGTAGAGTAGCCAGAGTCATTAGAGGGTAATTAGGGGCAGCTGAGGCTAACTAAGGCCCAGCCAGGTGCCTGATAAAAACCCTCTGCTCCTGGGAAACAGTGCATGAGCTGGAGGGGTGTGTGTGTGTGGGTGGGTGGGTGGGTGGGGGTGTGGGTGGAGTTGTGAAGAGGAGCTGAATGGAGTATAATGGTGTGTAGACGAAAGGTGGAGTCCTGAGGAAGGTACTGGGCTCAAGAAGCTAGAAGGACAGAGGGGGAAAATAGCCTGGGGAAAAGTCTGCAGCTGCAAGTACAGTGCCAGCAGCCCATAGCTGCTACTCATAGGGCCCCTGGGCTGCGACCTGGAAGAGTGGGTGGGCCCGGGTCCCTACCCCCCTCCCTGGGGAGATGGGGTAACTGGCGATGTCCTGGCCCACTACAAGAGACAAAGCGTGAGACCCACTAGTGGGAAGCTGGCCATTTGCCACACTGGATCTCTTCAACCCAAGTGACACACACACACATTTGGGAATAGTGCGTAGCAGAGTTTCATATCTATACATATGACATTGCAGGAAATATACTACCATAACAATAATGTTCAGTATGTCATGAGCATGCCAAAAACATCTTAGATGGCATACTTTGCATTAGATAATACACAGTTACTCTGTAAGGGTGAACAGAAATGATACACAAATCACACCATGTGTGTCCATGGGGTGCAGCATGTCACAGGGGCTCAAGCTGTTTTGTGTTGTATTGTTGAAAGGAACCTCTAGATATTGAACCTGGCCCTTGTTTCTGCTGACTTTGGCTGGCAGAAGGGTTACATCTGTTAATGATTATGTTTGAGATAGATCAGTTAGTCACCAATATGAAGCATGTGAAAAGGTAGTTTTCCTAGGCTGAATGGCTTTTCATGAGGAGCGGTATCACTCTGGCCTAGGACTTTGTAAATTTCAGCTTCGCTTTCATTCCTGTAATGGAGTGGAGGGGCTTTACAAAATGGGCTGGATTTTCTTTTTTTTTTTTAAACAAAACCACCTGTCGTTCACTGGCCTTCTTCTCAAAAATGGCTGAACAATTTTGCTCAAACTTTCCAGAAAAATCAACCTGTGGCAAGTGTTGAAAATTTCAGGCCTTAAAGTTTGGCAATTGAAAACAAACGTTTATAATGGAAAGTATCAGGCAATCGTAACCGTAGGAGCTGGTACCACCCCACCCATAATGAGCATCGTTATTAATATGACTGCAGTAAGGCTGATCCTCACCTGTCAGAAGAGTTAAAAAGCTCCTTTGGGCACAATCAGTCTCAGCCTGGTGCACCTGTGAGTTATGTCAACTTGGAGGAGAAAGTGTGTGACACACTGCATCCCCATGTACACCCTTGTGATGTAAGTGTCTAGTGTTTAATGCGAAACATGCCATAGAAGATTTTTTTGAAAAGCTCATTGCACGCTGAACGTTATTGTTATAGCGATATAATGTTGCAATGTCATGTGTATGGGTATGAGGCTTCACTGTGTAATATGCCCAACTATGTGTCTTGTGGCTTGAGACAGATCTAGGCAAAATGCTATAGAGCTGAAGGGCAATTCACACCTCATTAGGAATTGTATAGCACAACCCAGATCAGCATTCCAGGAACAAAGCACTGGCCCAGAAGTGGACAAACAAATCCACATAGAACCACAGTGACTCGGTATAGAGAGAAACATTCAGGGGCACTATTTGTCACTGAAAGGGGAGGCGAGGCCCCAGAGGGGGGCAAAGGAACATATGAAAAAGGGGGGACATTTTGCTGTTCTCTCCCACTTCCATCTGCAAACACCACGAAGCAGCTGAAACGTTGATCATAGAAAAGGGCCTCTCTGTGGTTTGAATCATCTGAATATATAAGGTTGCTGAAAGTGTTAAGCTTAGTTTAGAATGTGTTTGGCTTTTGTTTATCTTGATCAAATCTGATTGGTTTTCCTCTGACTTTTAATCACTTAAAATTTTTCTGTACTTATAAATGTATTTATTTGTTTTATCTAAAGCAGTGCATTTGGTTAAGGTGTGTTAGAGACTCCATTTGAAGTGACAAGGCTGGCGTACATCAATTGCTTTGATAAATTGACAAACCAATGAACTTGCAGTGGACAGTGGGCAGCACTGAATATTGTAAGACAGCAGTTCCTAGGGTTGCATCTGGGACTGGGGTTGTTGGCTGAGGTCATACCATTGCATAACCACAGGAGTGGCTGGCTAGAGGCACTCACTCATTGAATTGGGAGCAATTTGCTTGCTGTTGGCTGTGCGTTATCGGCCCAGGAGTGGGAGTTCTCGCAGCGAGGGAGAGTGCAATGGGCTCCAGGAGTGGGGGTTTGGGGTGACAGTGATTCACCAGTCCAGACTGCAGAGGGGAACATCATAGGGGATCCCTACAAGGAAGGATGCCAGCTTAGTGCAGGGTGGCACTCTGAGGGAGCAAGACTGCAACTTGGAGCCCCTTGGTCCCTGGAAGCAGGGATTGCAGACCAGGGAAAAGGTTTGAGAGCCTTGGCCACCTAGGTCCCCTCAGAATGGAGACGGGCTGGATCTTTTCTCTTTCTTTGGCTTCCTAAAGGCCTCGGATTATGCTTTTTGTGGGCAGCTGAAGAACACTGACTTTTTGTTGGGACCAAAGGGGGCTGATGCCTTGAACAAAACAGCTGAAGGGCAAGGCCCGAGACCCTGGCTGGGTCTACACTGATGGCGGCAAATTTGCCGCCATCAGTTCAGTGTCTCTGGATTGACCTGCTCAAGTCGATCCAGAAATCGACATAGGAAAACCACCCTGGTAAGTGGCGTAGCTCTGCGACAACAGGAATGCTGTTCCCATCGACTCAGTGCAGTGTGGACGGCGTGCGGAAGAGACGCAGTGAAGTCGACTGGAGATATTCAAGTGATTTACTTCACTTGCGTATCTCCCATCGACTGCTACTGAATCTGGAAGGTAAGTGTAGACCGGGCCTCTGAGACAGGCGTAGTGCCCACCCTTCTGCTGAGGGGGTGCCAGAGAGGTATATAGCCTGCTAGATAGTGAACTTTGGTTAATAGGGCTCTAACAGTAAATTTGTTCCAGTACACTGACAATAATCAGAAATGGGAAGTGATGGTATCGTAATACACTTTTGCATAAATCAGGCTTTATTTAGATACTATCTTACATTTGTACAACTTGCCCATTCATAGAAACCAAAAAGAGAATCAAACATCTGTATTAGAAAGATATTCAAGAATCACAAAAACAGGTGCCAGTAGACAGCCTACAATTACTACTCTGTAAATCTGCACTTCTATGCTTCGATTCAATCTAGACTTTTATAGCTACTGTTAGCGAGACCTAGTTCTATCTGCAAACAGTGTTGGAAGTTTTTGCAAATGAAAGAAAACGTATACAAACAAAGACAAAATGACAGCAGATAGGCCATGCAGTCCAGTCAGTGAAAGCGTCAGCAGTAATGAAGAATTAATGTAATGAAGAATCTTTGCCGGCAGATTCCTGAATCCAGCCCGCTGGGGAAACCTCAACTTCCATCATTCGGAGTGACCAGATGCTTTTTCTGTGGGATGAAATGGGCAAGGTGTTAATAAAGCAGAGAAGGCCCCTGTTTAGCTGGAATTGCCTGTTGGACATGAAATTGCTCCTAAAATATTGTGTATTTTACCTCTGAGATAAGCAGTTTTTGGTGCTGAACATTCAGCAGCTATAATTAACCTAGGTCATTCCCCATTAACCTTTTTAGAATACCGGTAGAAATTGGTAGGAATCCATTTTAAGGCACTTAAAAGAGAGGAAGGTGATCAGGAGCAGTCAACATGGATTCACCAAAGGAAATTCATGCCTGACCAACCTGATTGCTTTCTATGAAGAGATGACTGGTTCTGTGGATGTGGGGAAAGCAGTGAACATTATATACCTTGACTTTAGCAAAGCTTTTGATATGGTCTCCCACAGTATTTTTATCTACAAGTTAAAAAAGTATGGGTTGGATGAATGGACTATAAAATGGATAGAGAACTGGCTAGAGCAAAGGGCTCAACGACTCCAAGGGATCAATGGCTCCATGTCTATCTGGCAGCTGGTCACAAGTGGAGTGCCCTAAGGGTCGGTCCTGGTGCCGGTTTTGTTCAACATCTTCATTAATGATCTAAAGGATGGGGTAGATTGCACCCTCAGCAAGTTTGCAGATGACACTAAGCTGGGGGGAGTGGCAGATACCCTGCAAGGGAGGGATAGGATACAGAAGGACCTAAACAAATTGGAGGATTGGGCCAAAAGAAATCTGATGAGGTTCAACAAGGACAAGTGCAGAGTCCTGCACTTAGGATGGAAGAATCCCATGCACAGCTACAGACTGGGGACCGACGAGCTAGGCAGCAGTTCTGCAGAAAAGGATCTGGGGGTTATAGTGGATAAGAAGCTGGATATGAGTCAGCATATTCTTGGTTGCCAAGAAGGCTAATGGCATATTGGACTGCATTAGCCCTCTCTGCATCAACCTCTCTGGATCAATAAATATGTAATTTTTTAAATATAAAATGGAAGAGTTCCAATGGCTCCATGAAAGAGACTGACTCTATAGCCTGGAGGTTAGAGCACTTACCTGGGATGCGGAAGACCCAAGTCCTTGCTCTTGAGCAGGCTATTCTGGGGTTGGGCTGTGTCTCTCTTTCCAGAAATTAGATACCGGACCTGAGAAACTTTCCTAATGAAAGTTAGTCAAATCTCTATGTTTCCAATAAATGTGCTGGTTTTAACAGGAAAAAGTTCCTTGAACCTTTTTCATCAGCTCTACTGTTAGCCATTGAGGGCAGGCACATTACCCTAGGAGCCAAATCTTGACTATGGAATGGCTGCAAGAAGGAATAGCAATGACCACAAACCTCGCTGTATTTGGAACTAAACTCAAACTCCAGGCTTCCCACATCCTGTGCTCATTCTCACCAGCTAATTAAAAACCAATCAATCCCCTTGAGGCCAGAAAGGAAGAGATCATTTTCATCTCTAACTTGTGAGATATGTGGTCACATACCATGGTGATGAGTCCACGTAAGTGCCTGGATAGAACGATGGACAGGATAGCAGAAATAGCATCCCAGCTTGAGGTCTAGGTGGCTGTGGGAGAGTGTACCAAGGGAAACCGTGGAAACCTCACCTCCTGGGAGACTGGCTATGACACCAGACAGAGACTGCAGAGAGCAATCCTGCACTGGCCCCAGGGCACAAGCCTACATGGGACCTAACAGGGCCTTCCCATTTCCAGAGTGGATGTGTCTGTGTCTCTGAAGAAGATAACTGGTTAAGTGCAGAGATCTGTAGAGAACTGCCAGAATATGACTCCCAGACACCCCAACTCAGGGACCCTTGGTTCCCTGTCCAACTCCCACAGGTGTACGTGGAGCCTCCCGCTGTCCTCAGTGCAGCTGGATCAAGCCTAGAGTCTGTCAGCAGGTGGGTGAAGGCAGGAGCATTCGTACCAGGGCCATGCAATGACAGAGGCTTCGGGAGAAGAGAATCAATGGGCTTGTGTTCACTAGAGAATCAGTGTGACACAGAACATGGCTCTCGCTAGCTGTGTTAGTTATTGTGTTAAAACTAACTTTGCAGATGATGTATTTGACAGTGCATTGGTTAACACATCTCCGACAAGCGGTGCTAACATGCCCTCATGTCATAGTGAAGACTTGCCCAGTGAGCAAGCAGGAGTCTCTGGGGGAGATGGGAAGATCAAGGTGGGGGGTTGGGGGAAAGGATCAATTCAAGGACTGGCGGCTGAGTCTGTTGATTGGGGTTGTTCTGGGGATGAAAGGCCAGGGAATGCTGGGTGGGAGGAGTCTCCACATGGGCCTAGTTGTGTGTGTTTCTCTGGGCATGGGATCCATTCTGTACCTTTCACTCCCTTGTCACTCCATTGTTTCCAAGGTGACAAGTCGAGACTGTTGATCTCTCTGCAGTTCACAAAGTCCTCAGGATAGTGGTTGACCTTGAACACGTCCCTAGGCACCTGTCTAATGCGAGTGTTATCACAGAGAACCCGTGCCAATGAGCTGCTGCTCAGAGCATGGCGCTGCTGTGGAGTGAAAACCTCGGGATTTTCCCACCAGAACCTGCAAGAAGCAGAGAAGCAGCAGAGTTACAATCTGTGTTTATCCTTCTTGGGTATAAATTTAGTCCTGAGGATCATGATTTTGTTTTGTCTCCATAGATATGAAAAGTAGCTTTGCCTGTGAAAAGGAAATACAAGAGATGGTGAGTGAATTCGGGGACCCATTGCAATCAGCAGCAAAACTCCCACCATCTGCACTGGGGCCATGATTTCACCTGGTAGTTTAAAAAAGAATGTATCTGTAATGTTAATAGATCTCATATAGCCCAAATGCCTTTAAGAATTCAAAAGAAAGCGAGTCAAGATTCTATGCAGATAAGTTACACTGAAAAATGAAAAGAACTTAAGATTGCAAACTTAATGGCTAAAAAACTTTTGCAGCTTTTTGATGTTCTCTGGCCTGTGCTATGCAGGAACTCAGACTAGATGATCACAATGGTCCCTTCTGGCCTTAACATTTATGAATCTATGGAAAAGCGAGGAAATCCCTAACTAAGGTTGCCTGTGCAACCTTAACTCTGCCGTCTTATGCATGTGGGCTGTGTTAGAGCCGTTAATTGAATGAACACGTATTTTTGAATCCACAGATGACCCCTGGCTCATTCAGTGTATGGTGCTGAATGAATGAGGCAGCTGTCCAGTTCTTTCTTGTAACATTGGGCTTGGAGGGCCAGTCGGCCTCGTGGTTGAAGGACTTGATTTCCTGCTCCCTGCTTCTGTGGTTAAGGTGACTCCATCTTTAAGATGGGGGAAAAGAGGGACCTTGGCCCACCCATTCCACCAGCCCCCAGCCCAGGGCCCTGTGTAAGTCAACCCTGGAGTAGGGGACCTCCGAGCAGGGAGTCTCCACCCACCGCCCTGAGCCACTTCCTACTGTCGTCCCTGCGGTTTGGGGCCTGGCCCCTCTAATGCAAGTTCTTGTGGTGGCTGGGTGCTACTAGTGCCCCTGGTGGATGCTGGGTGGTGTCCTGCTGCAGTCTCAGGTTCCCCAGGAGGAGCAGCCGAAAGTTTGGTGGGGTGTGAACCCGCACAGATCTCTGTGCTTCAGTCACCCTCGTTCCTCTCAGGCCGGGTGTTCCTAGGCCGCTTTCTCCGCCCCTTTGCTAGGCTCCTGCTGGCCACCTCAGCTGGAGGGTAGTGAGTCTTCCCTCAGGTGGGGAGTCACCTAGCTCCTGCTTCTACACCAGACACCCCCAAACTGAGCCGGGGTCCCTCCTTTTCTCCCCCCTCCGGGTCTGGCGTTGTCTGCAGGCTAACGGGGCTCTCTCTAACCCCCGCCATGCTGGTGGGCAGTTACGCTGCTTCACCACATTTGTATCTTTCCATCTGTGGTGCAGCCCTGCCGTGCTCATGGCACACCGCCCTGACGACAGAAGAGCGGATGCCAGGAACTCGCCCTGTTGTGCCCATGTTACTGACAGACCCGCTGGAGCTATGATCTAACTGGGCTGGTGAGCACCTGAAGGCAAGGAAGGCACTGGCCGGGGGAGGCGGGGCACTCTAGGAGCTGCCTCTCTTTGCTCTGTGGGGCAGGGGTGCAGGGGAGCAGATTCTCAGAGTTTCTGCAGCCCTAGCTCCGTGAGGGAGGGGGAATCCTGGCCATGCCATTAGCGCAGCTCCTGCTGCAGGAAAGGGGGCAGGCGTGTGTGAAGGGGGAGTGAGCTGGCTTGATCTGCATATTGCTGGGGGCCTTTTTGAGACCTCTGTCTCTCTGCAGTGCTGTACCTGCTATTATAGGGGTCATCTGAGGAGAGGGGGAATGGGACACTTCCCCCCAACTCTCGGGGGGGACGACAGCAATTTATCCCCCCACCAATCCTGTGGCAGAGGGGACAGGGGAGAGAAGAAAGGAAGCTGGCCCAGGTGGGTTCCATTATACATCTCCCTTTGATTACTTGTTACTTTGCCAGGCTTGAACCCTGCCATGCTTGGTCTCTGCCTCAAGCTGGATTTTTCCTCTGTGTTTCAGCAGAAATGGTTCAGCTCTTCTTGAGAACAAGGTGGGGGAAAGAGTCAGTTTTGCTCACATTAGCCGATTTTTCCTTCCATTTCTTTGAAGACCTCTAGTGTTCTCAGGAGATGGCGCACAGACTTGAAATTTAGCAGGAGGATCAAACCCTTGTAAGTTATGTTCTTAATAACTCTGCCATTTGTTCTTTTGTAAATAAAATGGAAGTGGAGATTTCCTTTCCGATCAGCTTACCTGTCCCCATCTCGCACTTTCCTGAACTGAGATCCAATGAGGCAAGTCAGGAGAGGCCCCACTCTGCCATTGGGAACAAATGGCTCCGCGAGGGCCCCGATCCAGATGTCGATATTCTCTGGGGTCCCGTACAGCTCTATGAACTTCCTGGCCAGCTCAGGATTCCGCAGCACTGCAGCGAGCTCAGTTAAGTTGCGAGGCTCTGAGAGCCCACAAAACCGTCTCCAGGCATTATACCCTGCAGAGCCAGAGCACAGCAGTCAGCGCCTCCATCTCCCTCCCCTCTGTGCTACCACCCCCTCATTTGTAGCCCAATCTCCATGTGCAGCCAGCTTTGCCATTGCCCACGAGGATTTTAAAAAATATTTCAGCAGATGTTGATGTGCCATCTAGAATCAGACACTGGATTAACAAAGTACATTGTCTTCACAAATGTGAGGGGTAGGTAAAGCTGATTTAGAAAGGTCAGTGTCCGACTAACTTTATAACTATCTGGCACTGGGGCTGGCTGCATCACATAGGAAGGTAACACAGTTCCTACTGTCAATCCCTGTTTGGAAATGGGTGGAACTTTTGCAAGTGTCCTCTTGGGGGCTGTTTTCTCCAAGAAGGAGACTGTGTCCATAAGACAGAATCCTTGGTGAGGGGCAATGTGTCGCTGGGTGCCCCCAGGAGCAGTGCTTCCCCCATGTCTGCTGGAGGCAGTGACTCCTGCTGTGCCAGCCCAATTACTTTGAGGGCTGGGTGGCGTAAGCAGATGAGTAGCAACCCTTGCTTCAGTGCACCAGACCAGTGCTTAATTTGCAATGAAAGAGGTGCCAGGCTCAAGCAATTTTTTGTACAGCCATAACTGATGCAGGAAGCCTAGATTTGCCAGGGCTTAGTACATTAGCAAATTGATATGCATCGATCAGTGGGTCAGGGAAGCATCCACCAAGGAGAGAGCACCCGGAGTTGGGGCGCCCTAGCCCCTGCCCTAAGTGACCACTTGTTAAATTTTCAAACAAGCACTTTTGCACTTTCTCCCATGCTGTCCCTCACACCTGGGCGGAGCTCCCTGTAAACATTCCCAAAGCTACCTCATTACCTTCCTTCAAACTCTCCTCTGTCTGATGCCTACAAACGTTTGCCAACAGTTAGGCTGCTGGTGTGCTGAGACTCACTGCCTGTCATGCTGATCAATACTGTCTCACTGTTTCCTTGCGCTTCCCTGTAGGTATGTCTGGAGCCATCTAGTGTCTCATCTTACACTTAGATTTTAAGGTCTTTGAGACAGGGACTGTCTTTTTGTTCTGTTTGTACAGTGCCTAGCACAGTGAGGTCCAGGTCCGTTACTTGGGCTCCTTGGTTCTGTGGTAAAACACATAACAAACAACAATAATAATCCCATGTTCAGAATCTGCCAAAGGACATTGTTTTATTTTTGAAAGTTTGAGCAATTTATACCAAAAAGTGAAGCCCAGATACTATTCCTGCTGTGAAAAATCTAGTCACCAGTTTCCATAGATTCCAAGGACAGAATGGTTCCCTGATCATGTAGTCTGATCTCCTGTAATAACACAAGCCAGAGAACGGCCCCAAAAGAATTTCTTTTGAACTAGTAAATAACTAAAAAACCCATTCAATCTTGATTTAAAAGTAGCCAGTGATGGTGAATCCACCCCAGCCCTTGGTCAAATTGCTCTAGTGGTTGATTACCACCACTGTTAAAAATGTGTGCCTTACGTCAAATCCGAATTTGTCTAGCTTCAGCTTCCAGCCATTCGATCTTGTTATACCTCTGTCTGCTAGTTCAAAGAGCCCATTATCAAATTTCTGTTCCCCATGTGATACTTGCAGACTGATCAAGTTACCCATTAACCTTCTCAGTGTCAAACTAAAGAGACTGAGCTCATTGACTCTGTCACTATAAGACATGTTTTCCAATCCTTTAATCATTCTTATGGCTCTTCTCTGAACCTTCTCCAATTTATCAACATCCTTCTTGAATTGTGGTACCAGCACTGGACGCAGGATTCCAGCAGCAGCTGCAACAGTGCCAGATACAGAGGTAAAATAACCTCTTTCCTCCTACTCAAGGTTCCCCTGTTTATGCATCCAAGGATCTCATTAGCTCTTTTGGACACAGCATTGCTCTGGGATCTCACATTCAGCTGATTATCCACCATGACCCACAAATCTTTTTCAGAATTTTGAGACAGTTACAGCAGAAACTCTCCTGGCCATCTTCTCCTTGTGAGCACTGAGGCACTGTCCTCTCCTATCTCTCTAACTGCAAGATCGGTGCCCTTTCAGTGGGGCTGCTCCCTGCCCCTCTCTCTGGGGTTTCCCAGTGCTCTGCCCTTGGCCCTTTGATCATCTCCTTTGACAGTCTCACAGGCCTCAGCTCTCATCTCTATGCCGATGGCTCACACAGCTCTCTCCATGCCTTCTAATCCCTGTCATCCCAGTCTCCTGCCATCCAATCCCGCCTCTCAGCCTGGCTCTCTGACATTTCCTTTTGGGTGTCCCGTCATCATCTTATCCTGAACACAGCCAAACCCAAACACTTTCCCTTCCGTCCGAAACCTGCCCCCTTCTCCATCACGGTCGACGACCCCTAACCCTTGTCATTCAGGCCTGCAGCATGGGGGCTATTCTGACTCCACCCTCTCCCTTGCTGCACACTCAGGCCATTTCCAACTCTTCTGCTTCTTCCTCGGCGTCTCCAAGGTCTCTTATTTTCTTTTCGTTCCCACAACTACATCTCTTCTCCAGGCCCATGACAGCCCGCTCGATTGCTGCACCAGCCTCTATCTGGCCACCTGGACACACGCTTTCTACTCTGCCCCATCCAGAATCCCGCAATAGAGCCACCTTCCTTCTCCTTCAATCTTACCATGTCCCTCCCCTTACTTTCATTATCTCTGACCTCAGATTTAAGCTTCTGGCCACCTCCTCCAAGTCTCTGTACAGTTCTGTTCCTCCCTGCTTAGCCTCCTTTTCCAAGCGTTGCATTACCCCACCTTCTCTGCTCTGCCAGGGACCCACTGCCTTCTGCTGATTTGTCACCCTCTCTAACAACCAATCATCTCCAAGCTCCTCCTCCACATCTCTTCTCCCCATCTATGGGCTTCCCAAGCTCATCCAAAAGGCCCCACACGATTCATATTTAAATCCCTCTTAAAAGTCTTTGGTGAATGTTGATAATCAGAACAGGAGATCCTCTTTGTTGTTCTTCGTCCCTGACATCTGTCTGTCCGGCCTGTCTTAGCTCCTCAGGGCAGGGGCTGTCTTTCCTTGGTTGTCTAGAAAAAGCCTAGCACATTGTGGGAGTGACTGCAAACAATGAATAAAGAACAATATTACTGCCTGTGGGATGCAGTCTTGTGCTTACTTACCTGGAAGACCATGATCTCTTCCCCGTTGCATGTTTAAGGATGCTAGATCCAATCCAATTACTTCTAACTGTTCAAAAAGCCGCTCCTGGAGTTCCTCAACCATCATTTGGTTCTGTTTCATCAGTTTCGCATTGTCAACCAGCAGACCACGGAGAAGTGGATCGATGCCACCTGCAATAAAAGTCAAGCCCAGAAAGAAACAACATGGGTCACCTGAAATGCTTTGTACTCTGATGGTTGGGAGGTCTTTCCTAGCTAACGGTATGCACCATGTTCCCAAAGTAGTTTATAAAAATGTCTGCAGACACAGAGGCCTGTTGTCCAATAATAACATGAGCTGCTCAAAAGGAACCCAAGCAGCTTTAGTAAACAAACTATATAGGAAGAACCGGGCTCGGTTCCCTTTCAGGAAAAAAGGAACTTTGTATTTTTACCTCGCAGCAAGAAAACAGGAGCTGCAGAAGACCTTTCAGGTTTTGCCGTGTCTGGGCAATGTGTGTTTTGTTGCTGGGGAAAATTTCACTGAAATTTGTCTTCAAAAGTTTTCAGGTTTTCATCAAAAAATTGCAAATCAAAATTTTGAGGGCAACAGTGGCAAAAAATTGAAAAACACCTGGTTTTGAGCGGAAATGTTCTAGTTTTCAGGTTTTCAACAAAAATCCAAAAAATGTTGTTGGAAGTGGGGTTTTACTGTGGAAATTTCCATTTTGACAAAAAAAGCCCGCATTCGTTGAAAAAAGATGTTTCAAATGAAAAATTTCACCATGCTCTACTTGTAGGTGATCCATGCCAGGTCTCCCTCATGGAGATGGGTTTGTTTTACAGCTCCTTTTGTTCTGTCTGGTTTTAAAATGTCCTACCCAATGTTTTTAAAGTAATCCCACTGTTTCCCTTGGAAGAGTTGGCAAGGGCCGAATTCCTTACTCTCAGGAATTTTCCCTGATATTCAATATAAGTTTTCCTTTTCCTAGCTTTGTCATTACACGTCCTGAAACACAATGAACAATCCTTCTCCATCTGGGGTGTAATGCAGTGCTAAACTGTATCATGCTGTTCCCAATTTGATCAGAATCTGGTGACCAGATTCTGAACATGGTCACCAGGCTCTAGACCTGGCAGGTCTCTGAGTGATGTCTATTCTAAAAGTGTTCATAAGCTTTTTTATCTGATTTGTCTACCCTCTTCATGTCTGTCCACTTTGGAAATAGGTTGTTTTCCGAAGTTGGAGCAGCAGATATGAGTTGTCTTCCCATCAGGATTTGTGCTGGACTACATCCAGTGGCCGTGGTTGGTGTTGATCTGTAACTCACATAAGCAGGGTGTGAACGAGCTCTTCTCTGCTGAGCTACCTGGGAAAGGCATCAGGACCAGACTGTATTTAAGTGAACACATGCACTCTGCACAGGGACCCAGTAGACAGAACTGTGTTGTAAAACTAATCAACTTTGGTTGTTGTTGGGTTACAAATCACTTAAAAAATTTGCTTAACTTGAATGGGGAAGTGGGACACCACGACGAAGCAGATGGAGGAGGGTGCAACAGGGGAGGCCTCCTGATTCATACTGAGAAAGTAGGGCAATCAGCTAGTTATCTCAAGTGCCTGTACACAAACGCAAGAAGACTGGGAAACAAGCAGGAGGAATTGGAAGTCCTGGCACAGTCAAGAAATTATGACATGATTGGAATAACTGAGACTTGGTGGAGTAATTCACATGACTTGAGCACTGTCATGGATGGGTATAAACTGTTCAGGAAGGACAGGCAGAGGCAAAAGGGTGGAGGGGTTGCACTGTATGTAAGAGAGCACTATGATTGCTCTGAGCTCCAGTATCAAACTGGAGATACGCCTGCTGAGAGGCTCCGGGTTAAGCTTAGAAGCAAGAACAATAAGGGTGATGTTGTGGTGGGTGTCTGTTATAGACCACCAGACCAGGAGGACGAGGTAGATTAGGCTTTCTTCAGTCAACTAGGGAAAGTTTCCAATTCACAGGACCTGATTCTCATGGGGTACTTCAATCACCCTGACATCTGCTGGAAGAGCAATACAGCAGAGCACAAACAATCCAGGAAGTTTTTGGAGAGTGTTGCAGACAACTTCCTGGTGCAAGTGCTGGAGCAACCAACTAGCAGCCATTCTCCTCTTGACCTGCTGCTCGCAAACAGGGAAGATTTGGTAGGGGAAGTAGAAGTGGGTTGCAACCTAGGCAGCAGTGACCATGAGATGGTTGAGTTCAGGATCCTGACAAAAGGAAGAAAGGAGAACAGAGGATACGGACCATGGACTTCAGAAAAGCAGACTTTGACTCCCTCAGGGAGCTGATGGGCAGGATCCCCTGGGAGGCTAATATGAGGGAGAAAGGAATCCAAGAGAGCTGGCTGTATTTTAAAGAAACTTTATTGAGGGTACAGGAACAAACCATCCCGATGTGCAGAAAGAATAGCAATATAGAAGGCGACCAGCTTAGCTTAACAAAGAAGTCTTTGGTGAGCTTAAACACAAAGAAGAAGCTTACAAGAAGTGAAAACTTGGTCAGATGACTAGGGAGGATTATAAAAATACTGCTCGAACATGCAGGAATGAAATCAGGAAGGCCAATGCGCAACTGGAGTTGCAGCTAGCAAGGGATGTGAAGGGGAACAAGAAGAGTTTCTACAGGTATGTTACCAACAAGAGGAAAATTAGGGAAAGTGTGGGCCCCTTACAGAATGGGGGAGGCAACCTAGTGACAGAGGATGTGGAGAAAGCTGAGGTACACAATGCCTCTTTTGCCTCTGTCTTCACAGACAAGGTCAGCTCCCAGACAACTGCACTGGGTGGCACAGAGTGGGGAGGAGGTGAACATCCCGCAGTGTTGAAGGAACAGGTCCAGGACTATTTAGAAAGATTGGACATACTCAAGTCCATGGGGCCAGATGCAATGCACCTGAGGGTGCTGAGGGACTTAGCTGATGTGATTTCAGAGCCATTGCTTATTATCTCTGAAAGCTCATGGCAATTGGGGGAGGTCCCTGATGACTGGAAAAAGGCAAATATAGTGCCCATCTTCAAGAAAGGGAAGAAAGAGGATCCAGAGAAATACAGGCCAGTCAGCCTCACCTCAATCCCTGGAAAAATCATGGAGCTGGGCCTCAAGAAATCCATTTGAAGGCACTTGGAAGAGAGGAAGGTGATCAGGAACAGTCAGCATGGATTCACCAAGGGCAAGTCATGCCTGACCAACCTGATTGCTTTCTATGAAGAGGTGACTATCTCTGTGGATGTGGGGAAAGTGGTGGATGTGATATATCTTGACTTTAGCAAAGCTTTTGATACAGTCTCCTTCTAATTAGCAAGTTAAAGACGTATGGATTGGATGAATGGACTATAAAATGGATAGAGAACTGGCTAGAGCAAAGGGCTCAATGTGGTTAGTGGTCAATTGCTCCATGTCTAGCTGGCAGCCGGTCACAAGGGGAGTGCCCCAGGGATTGGTCCTGGGGCCGATATTGTTTAACATCTTCATTAATGATCTGGAGGATGGGGTAGATTGCACCCACAGCAAGTTTGCATATGACACTAAGTTGGGGGGAATGGTAGATACCCTGGAAGGTAGGGATAGGATACAGAAGGACCTAAACAAATTGGAGGATTGGGCCAAAAGAAATCTGATGAGGTTCAACAAGAACAACTGCAGAGTCCTGCACTTAGGAGGGAAGAATCTCATGCACAGCTACTGACTGGGGACCGACAAGCTAGGCAGCAGTTCTGCAGAAAAGGATCTGGGGGTTACAGTGGATAAGAAGCTGGATATGAGTCAGCAGTGTGCCCTGGTTGCCAAGAAGGCTAATAGCATATTGGCCTGCATTAGTAAGAGCATTGTCAGCAGATTGCGGGAAGCAATTATTCCCTTCTATTTGGCATTGGTGAGGCCATATTTGGAGTATTGTGTCCAGTTTTGGGCCCCCCACTACAAAAAGGATGTGGACAAGTTGGAGAAAGTCCAGCGGAGGGCAACAAAAATGATTAGGGGGCTGGAGCACAAGACTTATGAAGAGAGGCTGAAAGAACTAGGCCTGTTTAGTCTGCAGAAGAGAAGAATGAGGGAGGATTTGATAGCAGCCTTTAACTACCTGAAAGGGGGGTCCAGGGAGGATGAAGCTAGGCTGTTTTCAGTGGTGGCAGATGACAGAACAAGGAGCAACAGTCTCAAGTTGCAGTGGAGGAGGTCTAGGTTGGACATTAGGAAGAAGTTTTTCACTAGGAGGGTGGTGAAGCACTGGAATGGGTTACCTAGGGAGGTGGTGGCATCTCCATCTTTAGAGGTTTTTAAGCTGCGGCTCGACAAAACCCTGGCCGGGATGATTTAGCTGAGGATAGTCCTGCTTTGAGCAGGGGGTTGGACTAGATACCTCCTGAGGTCCCTTCCACCTCTGATATTCTGAGTCTATGTATGCAGGTGTAATGAAATGTTCTTTGTTGTCTGAGTAAAGGGCAGCAGACCTGTGCTCAGCCCATCCTGACTGAGAGGATTGTAGAGAGATGTTTGTAGATTTTGATCTACAAGATCTGCAAGATTGTGATTTAGAGACACTCCCTAACACGGAGTGCCCTACATCATCTCTAACATGGCTGCTCCCAGCTGCACAGCTGGGAGTCACTCCTGTCTGTGGTATTAAAGTTCTATTCCTTTCCCATTCAATAGTGTTGTCTTTAATTAACCCTCAAGATCATTACAGGGATCACCCTGAACTGAACTCGCTAAGCAATAGGTTCGAATGCCAGACCCCTGTGGAAGAGAGAAGGGGTGGGGACAGGTGTTCCTACCTGGACACGTAGCTCTGCCTAAGAGTCCTAGGCATGGTTTAACTGGCCCCTCCTCACTGTTCAAAGGTAGAGCTAATTAAGGTGCTCTTAGGAGTCCTTGTTTTGTTAAGTGATCACTAGAGTTGAAATCATTTGCTGTGGGACAGCAATTTCTGCCCATCCTGCTTCAGCAATGAAGTTCCCCACTAAGAGCTGACAATCACGATAAGCTGGGTGGGAGCGACCAGCAGAGATCACAGTAGAGAAGCAGCTGGCAGCAGAAAGTGACAGTGTGCATTGGTGATGGCTGGCAGGATGGCCAGCAGAGCAGGGAGCAGCTGGTAATGTGGACAGGGGGATGAGCGGCCTCTGTCCCCCCCATCCAGGGCACAAGGTGAACTCTACAGCTACACCTCTGAACTCTGGGTCTGCCCTGACTAAGGACACCACCTGTGAATAGGGTGCTGTGAGGGGGGGGGGGGCACATTAAAGGAACTTCTGATTGCTGGACTTAAGAAACTGCGGTAAATGGAAACTGCCCAATGTACAGTGGGGTGGGTGTTTTGCTCCTGAATCCTGCTTGTGGCATTTTCCTAAGTTAATGCTGGGTTATTTTTCCCCTTTTATTAAAAGTTGCTTTTCTACACTCAGTCCTTGTGCTTGCAAGTGGGGAAGTACTGCCTCTAGCGGTGCCCAAGGGCGGTGTGCGATTGTCCCCGGTAACTGGGTGGAGGCTCAAGCTAGTTTTGTATTGTACTGTCAAAAAGGAATCCCTAGATGTGGAACCCAGCCCTTGTTGCTGCCAGCTCTGAATGGCAGAAAGGCTACACTCAAAAGAGCAAAGAATGGATCTTCCTGCTCTAGGATTTTATGGGCTGTCTGTAAAGCTCTCTCAGCCTTTCCAGTCACTTGTCAGTGACGTGGGCTGCTAGTAATATGATTCTGATATTCTGGATATTTTGAGTTTAGGGCTGTGGGTCATAAACTGCTGTTTAATTTCTAAAAAGCTGAACAATTCTTACAACGCTGCATCTATAAAGATCATTCAGGCTAGATCTATAAAGGGACTCTGGCCTCTAATTTCTGCTCTATATGCCTGAATCCAACATTTAGTCAGCACTGAGATCCTTAAAACCCCTGCTCCACTGCTGCCTAACTTTGTAGACACCTAAATTCCCTTGATGCCTAAATTTCCACTGAAAAAATCCCCTAGATGCCTTCATTTCTGCCAGTGGGCATGCACTGATGGGAATCCTGATGCCACTGTGCTGCTCAGAACCCTAGCACACAACTAAACCCCAGCAGGATTTATAAGATAGGTGTTCCCCTACCAGGCTTGATCCCATTTGGGTCCTGTGCAGAAGGCTGCAGTAAGGACAGTGGGAATTAGACTGGCAGAAGCGCATGCTCCCTGGTTAGCAGGCTATCCAGATGGATGGGGGAGAGCTGTTTTCAAACCCCCACTCTGCTTGATTTGGAGCAAGGACTTCAACTCAAATCTCCTACATCCCAGGTAAGTGCCCTAACCACTAGGCTACTGGTTAATCTGAGGGTAGAGATGTCCTAATTGCTCCTGTGGAAGCTTTTCCATTTGGTATTAAAATTGAAATATTCATTGGGCCAGAGAGATAGCTAGAGAGCCTGGTGGCCTTTACGAGCCACGTTCCGGCCCTTGCTCCAATAACTATTTACTTATTCACATGTATTCACTTATAACATTCCCATGTTATACTTTGGCTAATTTGGTTTAAGATTTTGGTGAATGAGTCATATTCAGTTCCTACATTTTCAAATCTATTCATTTCAATTAGAACACAGAATACAAAGTGTGCAGTGCTCACTTTATATTATTATTATAGTTTTTTAAAAAATATGTGCTCTTAAAAAGATAAAAAATATGTATTATTTTTCAGTTCATCTCATTTAGTACTGTAGTGCAATCTCTTTATCATGAAAATGCAACTTAGAAATGTAGAATTTTTTTCCATAACTGAACTAAAAATTAAAACAATGTAACATTTTAGAGCCTACAAGTCCACTCAGTCCTACTTCCTGTTCAGCCAATCACTAAGACAAAGAAGTTTGTTTAAATTTATGGGAGATAATGCTGCTCACTTTCTTATTTACAATGTCACCTGGCAGTGAGAACAGGCATTCACAATGAACTGTTGTAGCCAGAATTGCAAGGTATTTACATGCCAGAGATGCCCCTTCATGCTTTGGCCACCATTCCAGTGGACATGCTTCCATGCTTATGACACGTTCTGCTTGATAATGATCCAAAGCAGTGTGGACTGATACATGTTCATTTTCGTCATCTGAGTCAGATGCCACCAACAGAAGGCTGATTTCCTTTTTTGGTGGTTGAGGTTCTGTAGTTTCCACATCAGAGTATTGCTCTTTTGAGACTTCTGACAGCATCTTCCATACCTCATCCCTCTCAGATTTCGAAACTCACTTCAGATTCTTAAACTTTGGGTCAAGTGCTGTAACTATCTTTAGAAATCTCATATTTCTTGTGTTTTATCAAATCTACAGTTAAAGTGTTCTTAAATTAAACCACATATGCTAAGTGTCACTTGAGACTGCCATGACACGAAGTACATGGCATAAGGTGCAAAAAAACCCATGGAGCAGGAGACGTACAGCTCTCTCCCAAGGAGTTCAGTCACAAACCTGCAGGGCTCGAGTCATGTTTTAGCTTTTGCAGTTTTTCAAAATCCTTATCTGTTGGCACTGATAGATAATGCTTCTGAAGAGCTAATGTGGCTGTGATAGCGGCTTTTTTGCAAAGCAGGAGCTGAACTATACCCAATGTGGAATTCCATCTGGTTGAAATATATTGTACAAGAGGTTCTTGAGGTAGCTTGTTGTATTCCTAGCTCTGTACTGTTACCTGGACAGTGTTTGAAATGGCCCACAGATTTTCTACATTTTGCCAGCATGTTTTCAAAACCACCACCACTGAATGCTACTGTAATGGATTGCTGCAGACTATGAGTGATGCACGTCATGTGTTCAAACTCAGACGACTGTCTACTGCTATCATATTATGTGCACTGTCAGTATTAATTTAATTTGTTTTGCATTAATCACTTGCGTTAATTATGATTGACAGCCTTAAAAATAATAATTCTACATCTGTAAGTTGCTCTTTCATGATAAAGAGATTGCATTCTAGTACTTGTATGAGGTGAATTGAAAAATAGTATTTCTTTATCTTTTTTACAGTGCAAATATTTGTAATAAAACACAATATCAAGTAAGCACTTCAGACTTTGAATTCCATGTTGTAATTGAAATTAATATATTTGAAACAATAGAAAAATAATAAAAAATATTTATAATACATTTAAATTGGTATCCTATTATTGTTTAAGAATGTGATTAAAACTGATTAAATTTTAATCTAGTTACTTTGTTTAGTGTTAATTGCTTGAGTTTGACTGATTATTGACAACCCTTCTAAGAATATATACTAATAATCTATAATAAATAATAAACAGTACTTAGTCCTGCCATAAGTGCAGGGGACTGGACTAGATAACCTCTTGAGGTCCTGTCCAGTCCTACAATTCTATGATTCTATCCCTATGGCCAGATAATTACAGTTTGATGAAAATTGCTTATTTGCTGGAATTTAGACAATGATTTATTCACTAAAACATGTCCTCACGCATAGAAACAAATAATCAGATGTCATGAGCGTTAGGCTCTGATTCCGCAAAGTTCCTAAGCATGTGCTGACTTTGAAGCATGTCCTTAAGTCCCAGTGAACTCATCTGCTTAGGACATTGCTGAATCTCTGCTTGCTGTCAAAGCAGGACTACAGGCGGGGCCTGGCAAAGCATGCTTACCTTCCATTACAATCCTCCAGGAAGCACTGAATGTGAGGTGAAGAAGGACCCGGGAATATGGACTTGAAAGCTGAAAATTATCATCTAAACGGGTCACAAAAGGCTGTACTGAACCATGCCCAAACCGAAAAGCCAGGGAGAACACATTTGCCACGGTGGGATCCACAGACTCATCATAGCCCTCGTAGCATGGTATTTGCTTCTCAGTTTCATCTCCAAGCAGAAGTGGCAGGTAGTCTCTGTATGTTATCACCTGGAAGGGAACACAGACTGAGTTAACAGCTCAGGTGTACTCCTTCTAAAGGACAAAGAGTCACTTTCTAATGTTATCAGTAGGGTTGGTCAAAAGTTCTGTGTCAAAGTGCAAGACAACAGTAGAGCAGTCAGGAAGGTAAAAGACAATAAGGAGGAACTTTTAAATATATAAGGCACAAAACAATTCTAGTAAAGGCATTGTTCTGTTATTAGGTGTGGATGGCAACACCGTTAATAACGAAGCAGAAGAGGCAGAAGTCTTCAATATTCCATGTTTAGAAAGGAGCAGGAGGAAGTATTCATAGCTGCAGTGACAATTTAATACTTTCTATTCCAACAGCAATTAGGGATCATGCCAAACAGCAACAGCTGAAGTTACATGTTTTAAATCTGCAGGACTGGATAACTTTCCCCCAAGAGAATTAAAAGGACTGGCCATGGAGCTCTCTGAACCACTGATGTTGAAGTTCCAGATGACCAGAAAAAAGCCAATGTTCTGATCTTCAAAAAGGGTGAATAGAAAGGCCCAGGTAACTGAGGGGCTTGGATAGTGCCTGTGCCTTGTGTTGGCCTCTGCACAGGGCTGAACTTCACTCACAGACAGCATGGCTGAGAACAAACTTTCCTCTCCATCTGGAGAGCCTTATCCTGTGAAGCTGTCCAAGAGGATTCCTTAGTAAGAGATTAAAGTCCAGGACCTCCATGATAGAATTCTCAGCAGGGGTCAACAAACATGGAGAAGTGTGATCTCTTGGATATAGAGTACTTGGACTTTCAGAAGGCCTTTGACAAGATCCCTCTCCAAAGGCTTTTAAGCAAAGAAAGCTGTCATGGGATAAGAGGAAAGGTCCTCTCGTGGATCAGTAAGTGATTAAAAGACAGGAAACAAAGGATAGGAATAAATGGTCAGTTTTCAGAATGGAGAAAGGTAAATAGTGGTGTCCCCCAGGGGTCTGTGCTGGGACCAGTGCTTTTCACCATATTCATAAATGACCTGGAAAAAGTGATTAACAGTTAGGTGGCAAAGTTTGTAGATGATACAAAATTACTCAAGATAGTTAAGTCCAAAGCAGACTGTGAAGCATTACAAAGGGATCTCACAAAACTGGGTGACTGAGCAACAAAATGGCAGATGAAATTAAATGCTGATAAGTGCAAAGGAACGCCCACTGGAAAACAATCCCAACTATGCATACAACATGATGGGTTCTAAATTAGCTGTTACCACTCAGGAAAGAGATCTTGGAGGCAGCCTTAAGTAGGTGGCCTTGAAGAATAAGTGAGGGGGAGACTACAGGTGCAATTACCCTGAAATTGTAACCACCTGTTCCTCTTCTTGTTCTCACTCTGCAGTACTGTTCCTCAGGGAGGGATATTCTTGATACTTTTGGCAGACAGGGCTTTTTCCACTCTTTTCTTGGACAGTTTTAGTAGAAAAAGAACATGGAACATGCAGAAGGAGCTGCGAACAGAGGAGAAGAAAACAGAGGGAGTTTGCCTGGGAACCGTCTGAGAAGAGCTATGGTGACTGCTGTATTGGGGGGCTGTGCTGTGAGCTGGTGAGGTGAATATCCGAGTGTCTGTCTGCTGAGACCATTTGTATGATTGGTGCTAGTAGCAGGAACTGCTTGACTGTGTGTTTGTTTGTTGGAAAAGTATGACTTGGGAATGCTTTGTTCCAAGTGGGCCTTGAATATTTGATTGGAGGGTGAGGCTTTGAGATGGGGCAACTGCCTTGAGCCAGCAGGCTTATAAAAAAGCAGTCAGTTGCAAATCAAGTGATCTGTGAATAAAGGGGAAGCAAACAGGGAGTTTTCACAGACTTCTGTGAGCAGTGAATACACCATCTGAAGAGGCCCTTAGAAGGAAGACAATATGGATAGTGAGTGCACAAGAGGTGCCATGTTCTCTTTTTCCCAGGGGAGAGAAGTGACTTAGTCTGTACGAAGTGCAAGGTGGTCTCCATATTGGAAAAGAAGATTTAACCTAGAGACTAGAGACTTGAGTACCAACCCTGCATTGCATCTGGGAAAACGAGGACTTTCTGGGTGGAAGTCAGGGTTTGGCTCTGCACGCACAGTGTGCTGAAGAATCAGAGAGAGCAGTGCAGGGGGGAGTAAGGAACGGGGAAGAAAATTGGCCTCCTGGGGAAAGAGGAGAACCCAGATCCCACGATGTAGATAGATGTAAACAATGCTTTTCAGGCTCGCTGCACAGGTGCTGCTTCAGAGAATGGTTTGGAAGAATCGTCAGAGGGAAGGGATCAAACAGATACCCCACCAATTGGAAGGCTTGGGGTGCATTGTCCTGGGGATGCCGGTTCCACGACCACCACTCCCAAGAGGAAGAGACAGGTGGTGGTGGTCGGGGACTCCCTCCTAAGGGGGATGGAGTCATACATCTACTGCCCAGACCAGGAAACCTAAGAAGTGTGATGCTTTCCTGGCGTTAGAATTCAGGATATGACGGGGACTCTACCGAGACCCATCGAGCCCTTGGACCAATATACCTTCCTACTTCTCCACATGGGCATCAATGACACTGCCAAGAACGACCTTGAGCAGATCACTGCAGACTATGTGGCTCTGGGAAGAAGGATAAGGGAGATTGAGGCGCAGATGGTGTTCTCATCCATCCTCTCTGTTGAAGGAAAAGGCCCAGGTAGGGACCATTGAATTGTGGAAGTATATGTGTGGTTATGCTTATGGTGTTGAAGAGAGAGCTTTGGGATTTTTCAACCAAGGGATGTTGTTCCAAGAGGAAGGATTGCTAGGAAGACTGGGGATCCACCTAACAAACAGAGGGAACAGCATCTTCGCAGTCACTAACCTAGTGAGGAGGGCTTTAAACTAGTTTCGCTGGGGGACAGAGACCTAAGCCAGGAGGTAAGCGGGGAAGTGGAATACCAGGAGGAAGCACAAGGAGGAGGGTGAAACAGGGGAAGCCTCCTGATTCATACTGAGAAAATTGGGCAATCAGCTAGTTACCTTAGGTTCCTGTACACAAACACAAGAAGCCTGGGAAACAAGCAGGAAGAATTGGAAGTTGTGGCATAGTCAAGAAACTATGATGTGATTGGAATAATAGAGGCTTGATGGGCTAACTCACATGACTGGAGACCTGTCATGAGTATAAACTGTTCAAGAAAGAAAGGCAGAGGAGAAAAGGTGGAAGAAAGTATGTAAGAAAGCAATATGGCTGCTCAGAGCTCCAGTATGAAACTAGAGAAGAGCCTGTTGAGAGTCTGTGTGTTAAGTTTAGAGGTAAAAGAAACAAGGGTGATGGTGTGGTGGGCCTCTGCTATAGACCACTGGACCAGGAGAATGAGGTAGACAGGGCTTTCTTCAAACAACTGTATTCTTGCCAGTAAGTTAAAGGAGTATGGGATGGATGAACAGGCTATACGGTGGATAGAAATCTGGCTAGATCACTGGAATAAACATGTAGTGATCAATACCTCGATGTCTAGTTGGCAGCCAGTAGCAAGCAAAGTGTGCCAGGGTCAGTGCTGGAGCTGGTTTTGTTCAACATTTTCATTAATGATCTGGAGAATGGGGTGGATTGCACCTTCAGCAAGTTCATGGATGACACTAAGCTGAGGGGAGTGGTAGATACAGTGGAGGGTAGGGATAGGATACAGAGTGATCTAGACAAATTGGAGGATTGGGCCAAAAGAAATCTGATGAGGTTCAACAAGGACAAGTGCAGAGTCCTGCAGTGCTACAGACTGGGAACTGACTGGCTAGGCAGAAGTTCTGCACAAAAAGACCTGGAGGTTACAGTGGACAAGAGGCTGGATATGAGTCAGCAGTGTGCCCTTACTGCCAAGAAAGCTAACAGCATATTGGGCTGCATTAATAGGAGCATTGCCTGCAGATCGTGGGAAGTGATTATTCCCCTCTATTCAGCACTGGTGAGGCCACATTTGGAGTACTGTGTTTAGTTTTGGGGCCCCCGCTGAGGAAAGATGTGGACAAATTTGAGAGAGTCCAGCAGAGGGCAACGGAAATGATTGGAGGGCTGAGGCACATGATTTATGAGGAGATGCTGAGGGAACTGGGCTTATTTAGTTTGCAGAAGAGCAGAATGAGGGGGGATTTGAAAGAAGCCTTCAACTAACTGAAGGGGGGTTCCAGAGAGAATTGAGTTAGGCTGTTCTACTGATGACAGATGAAAGAACAAGAAGCAATGATCTGAAATTGTAGTTGGGGAGGTCTAGGTTGGATATGAAGAGAAACTTTTTCTCTAGGACTGTGATGAAGCACTGGAATGGGTTACCTAGGGAGGTGGCAGCATCTCCATCTTTAGAGGTTTTTAAGCTGCAGCTTGACAAAGCCCTGGTTGGGATAATTTAGTTGGGTTTGGTCCTGCTCTGAGCAGGGGGCTGGACTAGGTGACCTCCTGAGGTCCCTTCCAGCCCTAATCTTCTATGATTCTATGGTAGGCATGAGAAGATTCAGGGTTAGGTGGTTTGAATTCACATAGGCCACATGCTGCAAAGTTCAAAGGGACCATAAAGACTGTAAGTCGCTGTGACACTGTGTCTGAAAACAACATCCCAGTACCTCATAATCACCACTGCCATATAATTGTTATGTTCTGTGCAAAATATGCCTTTTGAGGTATTATTTTAAAAGTCTTAGTCTGCTAAACATTAATATCCTCGTGAATTGTATGCGCTATCATTGAATGTGAAGTTATAAATATTATTGGATATGCTCCTAGAACCTGTTGTGAAATGGAAATCTTGTACAAACTGCCTTTCAGACACAACAAGGAACTGGCCAGACAGCCTTAATGCTTGCTAACACCCATCAAGGAGAGAATCCATTATCCCAGAGAGGGGATACAAGGGGAACTTCACAGAGGGAAGCATGCAGGCAATGAACACTCCTTGACCAATGAGGGTGGCAACCCCACGTCATGAGCATCAATTGTTCAAGCAAGCTGAATCAGACTAGTAGGGAGAGATATCATCACTTGGCTTTACTCCCCTACAGCTCAGCACCTGAAGAAACACCTAGAAGACAAAGGACTATTGAAAGGGGTGACCAATGCTGCAAAGCAGATGTGGCATGTGAAACAAGGGATTTATAAGCCTGCCTGTATCATCAGACAGGGTGAGATATTACTAATACAAATCTTGTTCAGAATTATAGAATTGAGATTGTGGATTTATTTGGTAACTACCTCTGGTCTCTTTACACTTACCACTTAAAATCTATTTTTCTGTAGTTAATGAATCTGTTATAATTTCACCTAAAACATCATGTCTTGTTTGAAGTGTTCAAAATATCTCATCCCAGTTAACAAAAATTGGTGTATGCCTTCCCCACATCAAGGGGGAAGTGGACTAATTAACAAGTTTGAACTGCACAGACCTCTGTGCAGTGCAAGATGGTATTCTCCTGGAGGGTAAGGCTTGGAGACCTAAGGCCAACTGGCTGATGTTTGTGTCTCTGTTTGCTCAGTGAATGCATTCCAGCTAACTCAGTTGGGTGTGTGGCACCACCTGCTGTTGTGCTGGGTGATAACAGGGTTCCAAGGGGCTTGTTTATTATCAGTCAAGCATCATGGGGAGCCTACCTCAAGCTATATAGTTGAAGGCACCCAGCAGTACTCCAGTTTCAAGGCTGGACCCCAGATGCCCCCATGACAGTCACCGGACATGGTGACCACCCCGGAAACCAGGAAAGTCCCAGCAAGAAAGGCTGCTTTCTGACCACATGAAAGGTTTGTAATACGGAAATGAAAGATGATGAAAAGAGAGACCAGAAAAATGCAGTAACAGGGACTGTTGATGCAGACAGCTGATTCTGATGAGGAAGGGACTTGTGGATCTGAGATGCTGAAGGAGAGCCCTACATACGGTGGTTCCAGGCATATTCCATACAGCTCTTGAGGATTTTCAGTGCAGGAACCTTAGATGACGGATGTGAGGATGGCTCTATACAGGCCATGCTGTGTGAGAGCCGCAGTTTCAGAGTGCTTCGAGGAGAGACAATGCTGCCTTGGTGACACTGATGACTCTGTTGTTAATTCACGCTACTCAGTACCAGCATAGGATGATGGATTTCAGAATTCTCTCTGCTTCTTTGAAGGTGGATTGGACATCTCCCAACTCCTGGACACCAAAGGCTGAGCAGAGAACAACTTTTCCAGGTGCACAATGACCATAAATCACCTTGCTGGCTTTTTGTATAGGGCAAGAGGAAATGGGGGGCAGTTCACAGATTCCCAGGGCAGAAGGGACCACTGTGATCATCTAGTCAGACCTTCTCTATAGCACAGACTATTGACCGTCTCCAAAATAATTCCTAGACCATATTTCTAGAAAAACATCCAATCCTGATTTTAAAATTGTCATTGAGGGAGAATCCACCAAGACCCTTGGTAAATTGTTCCAATGGTTACTCTCATCATTCAAATTTTATGCCTTATTTCCGATCTGAATTTGTCTAGCTTCAACTTCCAGCCATTGGATCATGTTACACCTTTCTCTGCTTGATTGAAGAGCCCTCTGTTAAATATTTAATCCCCATGTAGATACTTACAGACTATAATCAAGTCACCCCTTAGCCAGGAGTTCTACAGTAGGCACTCCACCAGTCCTTTCAGCAGGTTATATGCCGATACGTTTCAGGCATATAACCTTTCAGTTTCAGTTGTTGCATGAGGCATTATGTTTGCAGATACAATGCCTCCCTGCAGTGGCCATGTCAGAATCCCAGGACAAAAATTAACTCTTGAAGTCTTCTTTTGTTACTGTCGGAATTTCGGGGTAACTGCATCTACTTAAGCTTTCAGGCTCCTTGGTCATCACCTTTCTTGGACAGATACCTTCATCTCTCTCCCTCCTGACTGGGGTTTTAAGGCTGCACAGCCTTTTGCTATCCACTGTGATATCCCCCATCAAGCCAGTCTGCCAAAGGGCCAGCACCTGGGCTGTGCTTTCTCTCCAAGGACAATGACCAGCATGAGCCAGTTGTTACAATCTACCACACTTCTGTTTCTCAGCAGAGCACCTTTATGTGTAGGATGAAAGAATCACAGAGACAACATATAAGAAACAATAAAAGTCCCTAAACACTAAGTAAACACAGCAGAAATCACCCAGCTTCCATCTGGGGAGTCGGATAGGTTGGAAGAGACGTTAGCCTTTCAGCCAGGGTCAGGGTCTCCTTAATCAAAGGTCCCGTCTGTATGCTGAATGAACATGAGGACCCTGAGTCTGTTTAAATTCAGCCTTTATATATCCCAGGTTCTTTCCTTGTCTCTAGAAAACCCAGCTTGAATGAAGATAGACAAATCACCTAATGCATTGTCTTAGCAACTCACTTTAATCACAGTTTTCAATTCCTGGAGGAGCTGTATAACCACCCCATGGAGTAGAACACAATTATATAGAAACTATTCATAGATTGAATGCACTGGTCCACAAAGATACCACGTATGGTTGCAATATCTGTCACAGTAGTTATTTACAGCTGTATAACACAGCTTTGTTGTCAACAGAACAGTGGAGGTGTACAAGCTACAATGCTCCTTCTGCCAACAAAACTCTCCTGCTTTGTCGACAAAATAAAACCACCTCGATGAGCAGCAAAGTTAGATCAACGAAGTGTCAGTGTAGACACTGCACTCTTTACATCGCTGTAACTGACCTCTAGGAGGTACCCCACCATGCCCACCATGCCAGCTCTGCTCACCGTTTTGAACTTGGATGCCTGCATCCAGTTGCGCAGGCATGAGCCCCTCCCGTTTCAAATCCCCAGGAAGTTTTGCAATTACTCATCCTG
Organism: Mesoclemmys tuberculata; assembly: GCA_007922155.1. Lineage (NCBI taxonomy): Eukaryota > Metazoa > Chordata > Testudines > Chelidae > Mesoclemmys > Mesoclemmys tuberculata. The sequence goes on along the minus strand of ML675623.1, from coordinate 319,849 downwards.
GAGAGCTCACATAGCTACCGCCCAGCTCAGCAGGCTGGCTTCCAGAAGCAAACACATTCCTGGCTGGACTACAGGGATGGGGGTGAATTTCCTTGGTCTGTGCGGAGAGGTTGCAGAAGGACTTGGAATCAAAACAAACATGGAATCCTGCTCTCCCGGGCCCTAGGGCTGCACTAGCACTGCAGCGGCAGGCGGGCAGCGTGGGTAGCTGCTGGACGGTAGGGAAAGAGGAAGAGACTCCTGATGTGCTGTGCAGAGATCTGGAGGGAAGGCAAGGGCTGATGTCTGGGTGTCCCCCTTCTCCTCCTGTGTACCCGTGTCCGCGGAGCTGGGATGGGGGACAGGGACACCAGCTGTCTGTGCCCAGCTTCTGCCTCAGGACTGGTGGCTTCCCGCGGTGGTCTGAAGAAGCGTCAGGCTGGTGAGTGCTACACTCAAAGAGGCTGTGTATGCAAGCGGGGGATGGGCCCACTGCTGTGGGGAACTTTCCTGGCTCACACACGGCCCCGGCAGAGTTGGGCAGCGAAAGGATCTGAGTCCCTGCTCCCGCTCTCTTTACCCAGAGGCCCACCTGACCTCGAGGGCTCCCCGCCCACTCTCCTGTGTGGTGGGGTCCCTGTAACCCCGACAAGGCTGGGCCCAGGATTCCTGGGGCTCAACGCCCAATCCTGCCGTGGTCCCTTAGGGCAGGGCTCGGGTGTCCCCACTGCGGGTACGAACTCTGCACTGGGCGCTGCCCTGACCCACTGGTCAGTGCGTACGGTGCAAAGCAATGCTCTTTGTGTAATACATTGTAATAAAAATCAAATAAAAAAAAGAAAAGAGGAGCAAGGTTACAGGAAAACACCCAACACCGCCCCCCTGGCCCGGGGCCCCACAGACAGTGTTCCTGGGTGTAAGGGGGGTCACAGTCTGTGTCACACGTCGCAGGCCCCCTGCCCAGGCCCTGGCTGCGCTGCAGGGATGCAGTCAGACATTTGCCCTGCCAGTAGCCACAAACCCTCAGGGTCCCCTCGCTCTCCCCAGCTGCTCACCGCACCCGGCTCCAGACGGCTCCAGCCCAGCTCCCGCTCTGCTCAGTGCAGCTCTGCTCGGCTCTGCTTAGCTCGGCTTGCTGGGACGTCCCTCTGGCTCTGCTGCTGTGGGCCCGCTCAGCTCAGCTCCCTGTGCTCCTCTTTTGGCCCCCAGCCGCTGGCTGCTTTGTCCGTAGCTTGCCCCGCTCTGCCCAGACATGCCCAGGCAGGCATCTGCAGCTCACAGGGAGGACGGGACCCCCCCGCCCTCCTGGTTCCCTCATTGGCCTGCTGCCCTGTCAAACAGGCTGTCCTGAGTTAGCCTCTCTCCAGGGGCCCTGGGGCTGTGTCTGCTTCAGGTCCTGCTTCCTCCAGAGATGCCGACCAAAAAGAGCCTCTAAGTTTCAGTGAGGCGCTAATAGACCCTTACGTGTGGACACACTCTCTCTCCCCCAACACACACCCTGCTGCTCTCTCTCTCACACACACTCACTCCCTTCCACACACTTCCCTCCTCACCCCACTGCTGTGGGCTTCTTGTGTTAGCGCTCAGCAGTGTCAGTTGGGTCACATTACCGTGTGCTACTTTACAAAGTGCTTTAAAACGTGTTACTTTTTGGGCACCCACAGCCATCATTCCGAAGTTCATAGCGCGGTGCAAACAAACAACGCCGAGCTCAGCATACTACAGGAACACACGCTAACATGGCTTTGTGCTAATATACTCCTTCAAGGCATCCCTCCTCCAAATAGCCCCCCACTGAGCTCCTCCTCGTGTTCATAGCGCACAGCACAATACTGAAGAGCAGTGCAGGATCCAGGCTTTCGGACAGAGATGGCTGGGTTGCAGTTTACGAGGGCTGGCAATCGAGTAGGATGCCCACGGAACAATGGGATTGAGAAACCTTCATCATGTGATGCTGTACCTGGCCCCATGAGGCACCGCAAACCCTTCCCAAAGCACCCTTCAGCCAGTTGCACAGTGGGATAGCTACCCGTGGTGCACTGCTCTCTGTGTCAGTGAAAGAGCTGCTATTGTGGTTGTGCTCCACAGCCAGGAGCATAGTTTGGACACGCAACAGCAATTTAGTTACAGTGGTGGCTGTTTGTTGATGTAACTTAAGTCAATTTAACTTGTAATTAACAGTAAGCCACTGCAACTGAGCTGTGAATGATAAGGCAGAGGGGACTTGCAGCACAGAGGGAGGGTGCCTAAAACATTTAGATCTGCAGGCTGCTGCATACAAAGCCCCAGTGGCTCCAGGACTGAGAGAGCTTGGTGCGTAGGAACCTGCACAGGCAATTCGGGGGGGGGGGGGGGGGGGAAACATGTCTAAATCTGAGCAAAAAATGTATTAATCAACTAGCGAATGCCAGTGAAAAAGATACTGAAGCTAGTACCTGGGTCATGGCGCCTATGATTTTCCGGGCCTCCTGGTAGAGCTTCTCTCCATCCCACTGCGGATTTAATTTCTTCAGCTCTGTAGCCAAGCGATTGTGCTCTCGCACAAAGAGTGTGTGTAAAGCTGTGAGTCCCAGATTTTCAGTTACTCGTGCATCACCTAAAATATAAAAATGCAATATAATTATATTTTATTCAGCTGAGGAACTGTATTTACTTTGCCATATTAGACTCTTGCATTGTAAAGTGGGCTGCTAACAATTCATTGTAGCCACAGCTGGTAGTGTTGTCTATAGTTAAGGTTGCCCGACACTTCCATGATAAGACCCTGTTTTTATTTCCTTACAGTTTTGTCAAACTTTAATCATTTGGGTGAAATTTCCCATGCCAGGTGTCTTCCCCAGGCTGATTGTTTTCTTGAAAATTTCAGCAAAATCAGTACATCTGTTTCTGAGAATGGGGCTAGGGAATTAATGTTATTTTGACTACGTTAAAATATTCTTACAACTACTTTGCTGAAGATCTGTAGCACCTCCATGCTGTGGAGCAGGGCCTGGAAATTTGGCAGAGGGCTGGTGCTAGTGTAAGGGATGTCATTTTGCCAACCCCATAAAAGCCACCTAAATTTGTCCAAGTTTTAAACCTCTGAAAAAAATCTTAGTTTGCACATGCTCAGAGATTTGTCAGAGGCAGGTGGAAAAAATCTTCAGAGATTCTGCCTGCACTGAATGTGGTCCATTCCCTCCCATAGTGACTGAACCGCATATGCAGATTCCCACGGAGCAACTGGTCATGCTTCTGCCCAGGGCAACCGGTGCTGAGCAGAATTTTTCCTGAAATTAATTCTCTTGGCTGCCAGGCGGCTCTGTGGTGCTGGGCACCAAAACAGAGAGCAAAGAGACTGTTCTCTTGTGCTCATGATACCACCCACCAGCCCCTGCAGTGCATGGCAGAGGAGGAGCAATATGAGTAATGCAAAGGGGTAGGACAGGGGGAGGGGTATGCTGGGTGATAGGGTCTGAGGGGGACAGGAAAAGGAGCTGGAGGTTGAGGAATCAGAGCAGAGGGGGCAAGGGCGGAAAGTCTATAACCACTAGAACACACTGCCCTCCAGAACTTGGAATTGAACTCAGGATTTCTGCATCTCAAGCCTCCTCTGCTGTCAGCAAACAGCTCTGAATTCTATTAGCAAAATGTCTGGCTGGCCCACGTAAAGTACACCAATCTACTAGTGCTCTAGTTACTCAATTAGTTCAAATGGTAGAGATCTGTGCTGTGGACCTAAATATTCAGATCCTGCACATGATCCCTCTTGGGTCAACATGATTTCACCTCTTGGATTTCTTTTCTTTTCTTTTCAGCTTGCTTCTCTGAAAAAGCAAACAAAACAAAACCACCATGCAACCTTAATTCAACCCTTCTCCCTCAACCCATTGTACACGTGTGTGCACATTATAAAACAGTCTTTAATGACATGTTCTCATAAGCCTGCTTTCTCATTCAGTGCAGAAGATTGACAGGGCTCAAGAAATGAGTCACAATAGCATAAAGAAGAAGTCTATTGTCTGTAGGATCCCTGCCTCCTTTGTTATAGAAGCTGGAAGGTATATAGTGAATGAGGCAGAGTGTTTAAGGGAGGTTAATACTATCTTGGAGAATTGGATTTTATTCCCACCTCTACCAGAGTTCCCATGTGATGCTGGGCAAATCATTACACCCAGCTTTCCAGACGACATCACTAATTGAAGGCAAATTCTAATATATAGAATTCCTGCATGCTGGATGCAACACTTTCTGAGTTAGGAATTTGTCATTTACAATATTTAGAAATTATGGGGATGTTTTAGTACTGAGAGGCCAACATCACATTAGTTGCAGATCAAATGTTCAGAGGCAGCAGAACATAGGATTTCCAAGGAAATGGCTGTGGACTCAATGATTGGAAGTTGTGGGGCTTGGAGAGAGGTGCAATTTATCAATCTGTCATTTGATTGATTAGTCGTTCTCTGTAACACCTGTGCTGTGGGCGACCTTTGTGCACCAGTCAATTACCAGGTTGCAGACAGGAGATAAGTAGTAGAGACAGGGTCAAGCCAGCTTAGAATATTAGGGTGAGGCATCAGCTACAGACAGGAGACAAGCAGTGGAATCACAGCTCAAACAATGTCAGAAAGTGGAGTCTGGGGTTCATGGCAAAGCACTGTTTAGCACAGAAGTAAATGGGTCGTCTGCACCATTGCTCAGACAGCCTCCTGTGATGGCTTCCTGGCTTATATATCAGCAAGAGCCAAAGAGTGGGCTATGGTCAGCTGCCACTTAGGCCATATTGAGCAGGGCTTCCTGCCATAGCTAGCTTCACAGGGTGCCCCAGCAGAAGTCTGGAGTGAACTTCTCATGGTGATGTAGAAGCATCAGCAATCCAGAAACTCACACAGTCTAGTCCTGCAGGTTCTTATGGTTGCTGGTGTCTGGTTGTATGGCTGGGCCATTCGCCCTAAAATAAGCAGCTGAGCAGGTCTGTTGGTGGGTGTCAGCAGCACTGTTTGAAGTCTCTAAGGGAGTGGAGCTGAGTAGGGAGGCTTAGAGCTTGTCTATATGGACAGTTAGCATATAGCAAGTGGGGATGTAATCTACAGTGCTCTAGTCTGCTGTATACGAATTGTCTGTGTGGACCACGTAGCTTTTAATCCAGGGTCCACACAACCAGTTAGTGCACAGCACACTAGGGCACTGCAGATTTACACCCCAGCTTGCTGTGCACTAACTCTCCATATAAACATGCCTATAGTATAGTAGGCTTGGCAAATGAGGGAGGCATAAAGACATGCAGCAAAGAGGAGATGGCAGATAAAAAAGAATTGATCACCTGACTAAAAATTAGTGGTGGCTTAGGTACAAATGATAAGGAGCTGATCCTATTTGTAAGGTACACACAGAATAAATGCCAAACCAGTAACATATATATTTGGTGCTTTAAAAGCACCAGTTTCACAAAGCTGAAAATATTCATGAGCAAAATCATCTGGGAGGAAGAATTTAAAGAGAAAAATATGGATGATTACTGATATTTCTTTAAGAATACTTTACTAGATGACCACAATACCATAATCAAGAAGAAAAGCCACACTGATTAAAAATCCAACCTGTTTTAGAAAGGAAGCGAAGGCAGCTATAAAAACTGAACAAACAAACAAACCAACAAACCCAATATCTTACAAATGGAAGAAACGGGAAGTTGGTAGTAATGAATAAAAACCAGAAGCTAGGAATTGAAGAACATTGATAAGGAAAGCGAAAGGTCTCAAGGAGAACTCTATTGCCTGCAGAGTTAAAGACAATAAAAAGCAGTTTTAAAAGTATATTAGGACAAAAAGGCCAATATAGCCAAATTGAAATGTGTACATCTAGAGACAAAGAATATAGGCCATACTTACCAGATGTGGGACTATACCCTGAGAAGCAGTAACTCTGAGTTGGGAGTCATACCGGATAATCAACTGAACATGAGATCCCAGTGTGTCACTGTGGCCAAAAGGGCTAATGCAGTCCTTAGATGCACAAACAGGGGACTCTTGAGTAGGGGAGAGAGGTTATGTTACTTCTGTATTTGGCGCAGGTGCCACAACTACTGGAGTAATGTGTTCAGTTCTGATAGCCACAGTTCAAGAAGGATGTTGATAAATTGTGGATGGTTCAGAGAAGAGCCATGAGAATGACTTAAGGATTGGAAAACTTGTCATGTAGTGCCAGACACAAAGTACTGAATCTATTTAGCTTAACAAAGAGAAGGTTAAGGGGTGACTTGATGACAGCCTGTAAGTACCTATATGCAATATGAATAGTTGAGAATGGAGAAAATCTAGCAAACAAAGGTATAACAAGTACCCTAAAGTGGTCATCAGTGGGTTAACTGGGTTACTCAGAGTATTATGGGTTGGTGCCTTGCTTCATCCCACCCTTACTTACTGTTTAGTGAGTGTATGTTTTCCTCCACTTGTTCGTTATGTAGTTGTTTAAAACAGCACATTCTCAGCTTGTAGTATACTGTGTAAAGTGTGTTTCTTGTGCCTGACTAATCTATTTACAAAACTGGTGACAAGACGGGGATTCACCCTGTGGCAGACGAGACCAGGGAAACTGAACTACCCCCAGTCCCCCAGAACACAACTGTGCAATGGCACATTGGCTATGTTAAATGATCGTCACAGATTTTTCAGACCTTCTGAAGCCCTTGCATCAATTCATAAGGAAGGAGCCCCCCCAGTTGTACTAGGGAAACAGAGAAGAGAGAACTATCCAGGCATCTAAAAATCTACTTATATTTCTTTGTTCATTTTGATCTGGGCAAAGAATTACTCTCATTATGTGATGCATCATCATATGGAGTGGGGGCAGTTTTGTCATATAAAATGACAGATGTTGGAGAATGGCCAGCTGGATATGTCTCCAGATCATTGACTAAAGCTAAATGGGGTTATTCTCAGAGAAAGAAAGTCTAGCTATTATTTATGGAATAAAATTTTCCATCAATACCCATATGGGAAGTCTCTTACCTTTCTGACAGATCATAAAATACTCGTGGAACTCTTCAAAGAAACCAAGATCATGCTGACCATGGCTGCTAGCCATGGCAACTGGCCAGTGTTGGGCTTTGATCTCAATTGCTTATGAGGCTAGAATAGTCTATAGGGCAGGGCATCAGCCTGCCAGTGGAGCTGCCCTCAATTGATGGCCATTACCAGAACAATCTTGATCTATGGAGCTTCCAGGAGAAGATTTTAAACACTTTGAAAGAGGGGGTAAAGAAGATAATGGGAACTTGAAAACAAAGCTGGCTTGATTTCTTCTGAAAAACAGAACCACTTCTGAAATGTCAACAGGTGTAAGCTTGGCCCAGATGGTGATGGGAAGAAAGAGAATAACTCATTTAAAGTCCTGTAGAACCTTCAAGACTAACACATTTTTGTTAGTCTCGAAGGTGCTGCAGGACTCTCATTGTTTTTGCTGTTTATAGACTAACATGGCCACCCCTCTGAAAATAACTCATTTGGCCTTGATGAATCCCAGCAGGGAGAGGGAAGTATAAGGGAAACAGGCTGTAGGATGGCGGGCGTCGGCCGTCGGACGCGGCTGCCCTTCCTGAGGCCCAGCCGCGGGGGAAGGTCCCTGCACCTTCCGGAAAACCAGTGGGGAATTAGCTTACGGTGCCTGAGGCGGTTGCCCGGCCCCTTGGCAGGGCGGGCGAGCAAAGCAGTCTATCGCCCCGG